>JAMXBD010001335.1:0-399353 GCA_024138025.1 Combretum micranthum
TTTTTTTTTTTTTTTGGCCCAAGACCCTATTAATTTAGGTTGATTGTCTTTGGTCGATTAGGATCCTTAATTACAGGGTATTAAAAAAAAATTCACTCTATTTGTTTTCCCCTTTCACGAGGGACACCCTGCTTATATGATGCAGAGATCGAGCAAATTTAAATTATGCATGCACCACCAAATTTTCATCCGTTGATAATAAGATTCACGAGGGAAAAAAAGGATAATGTCATTACTTTAATTTTAATAAAGTATATAATTAGATGCATTATATTTTAAAATTAATCAATTTAGTACTTACGGTTGTATTATTGATATGTATAAAAAGTTTTTTGAGATATTAATTTAATCAATTTCAAAATTCATTTACTAAATTTAATAATTTTAAAATTCGGATACTTAATTACATATTTTGTCAAAATTTAGATATCATTCATGATATTAACTCAAAGAAAAATTAATCAATTAAGCCTAAAATTATATATTTAATCTCAATTTGTTTAAATAAATAATTTTATTTTAAGTTCAAACTTAATTTGTGTATACATCTAGCTATGATTAAACTCCAATTAAACCAATTTTGAATATCTCCCAACTACTTGACTCATTTATAATTCTAATTTAATGAGTCCCTAAACTAAGTTTAAAAACAAGTCAGTTCGCAATCTAAAGAGGTTAAAATTCTACTTGCTTAAATAAATAAATTTTATTTTAAGCCTTATGTTGATGGTTTACAAATTAAAATTAATTAATTCACATATAAACCAGCACGTTTCCCTCTTTAATTATGGTCCGGGAAGTTTACTAAGGATATCGAGTTGATTATTTGCCTCGTTGTTGGACTTAAATCAATAAAGCAGCAATCCTTAGTTACATATCTTCTATGCCGTGCCCTTGACAAATGTATTGTACGCACGAATTGTTCCAGATAAAATGGATCAGAATAGAAGGGATGAAATGAAATTAATAAATGAATAAGAAATCTATTTCATTGTTTGGAGATCAAACGGAAAGGAATTAATTTATGTTAGAATTTAGTATTAATATTATTTATAAAAAATAAAATAATAAAATCATATGGGATAAAAAATTATTTAATTTAAAATTTTTAATGAAAGGCTAAATTGAATTCGATCTTAAAGCTGAAATCATCAATTTTAAAAAATTGCGATTTTAATTTCTCATAATGCTTTCAAACGTAAAAAAAAAAATGAAAATCGGAGAACATGATTTTATTTCGGTCGATTTCTACATACTAAATGTAATCCCCTTGAATTTACACAACCCGATTATAATAAATTTTATAAATAAAATATAGAATCATAAAAGAACTATAATAAAAATATCAGAAATCACTCCAAATTTTTTGCGATTTAAACTTTTAAGTATGAACAAATTAGAATAAAAAATCTTTATCACTAAGACCTTAGAAGTTCATAATAAAGAATAAAGAAAACTATTTAATATTTAAGAACATAAGTTTTAATGTTAATATATATATGTTATATATACTAAAAACCTTCAAGTTAAATAATTCTGAGTATATAAAACTAAAATTCTGATCTAATCTAGTAATTTATCATTAGTAAAAAGAACTAAGTAACAAATATAAAATTAAAATTAAATTTCTAATATAATAAAAAATCTAGAATAAATTTATAAATAGAAATGAATTCATATGTAATTTTAAATCTTAAAAATTTATAATAAAGTTGAATAAAAGGCAATATAATTATTAATTTATCAAAATACCACCAAATAAAACTTTTAAAACAAATAAAATATAATTTACAATAGCAGGTATAAAAACTAAAAAGTAAAAGTATTAAACTAAAGATTCTATGTATACTATCATATTCAAAATATTTAATATCGTTAATATGTAAATTTTTATCCAAAAATATTATCAAATCAGTATTTATCATACGTATCATTTGGATCTACAAAATTAATTTTTTTTCACCGTTCATATTTTTGTCCACTCCTTACATATTCATTGATTATAAATTTATCATCTTCTTTTTGATTTTTATATTTTTATACATCCAAACTCACTTGCATTTTTTCTTTCCTTTGTTTTGTTTTGCTTCGTTTCGTATTGCGTAGTTCACTTGCTTTGAATTTGAACTTCTCCCTGCACGCGACCAATCCTAACCAAAAGTGAAAAATCAAGCACATATATACATATGTTTAATAGAAATTCTATATATATCACAGTGTTCAGAATATTTAATAACGCGAATATGAGACTTTTCATCTAAAAATATTACTGAATCACTATTTAACATACGTATCACTTAAACTCACAAAATTGATTTTTTTCACAAATTTATTTTTTCCCCTACTCCTTACACAGTTGTTGATTATAAATTCATCATCTTCTCTTTATTTCTATATTTCTATATACCCTAAACTAAGATAATTATCAACTAATAATTATTATATTAATATTTATACCTATAATACACATATACGGTGCAAAATTGCACCGATAATTTGGTGCAAGTGGGAACAAAACACGATTGGGATTGTCTTGAATTTATCCAATCGAAATCCTTCAATAAATTGCATTAGATAAGATCAAAAACCGACCTTAGGATTCCTTGCATGTTGGCATGAAAACAAATTACCTTCTAATTGACTAAACTGGCGTATAGAAACATCTCATACCTATCAAAGGCCATCCCATTCTAACTTATATATATATAATAACAAACACAGAGATTATGCACTTAGAAACCCAACCGTATGTTACTTTACATGACAAAAAAAACACAAAAGAAAGCTCCAAAAACGCATGGAATTGGATTGAACAAGATAAGATCCAAATATCTTTAGTTACACCATTTTTTTTCTTTCTTTTTTCCGAAAATTATAGATTTAGGATGAGTTTTGATGTTTTTAGTTGTTATATATGTAGAAATATCATGTATAAGTGCTTAGGAACGATTTATAATGAATTTGGACATGTAAAATACACGAAATAAGCTTTGAACCAAGCTTGAAGATGATGAATGGTACCCGATATGTTCACATGAATAGTAACCGAATTTTCCAGAAAAATAAAAAAAAACCATATATAATTTTTTTCCCTTTCTGGTTGGTTGAATAATTATTAATAATATATATTTATTAATTTTGAAGTGAAAATTATTTTTAATAATTTTTTTAGAATTATTTTTTATTAATATGTAGTTATTTAAGTATATGTGTATGTAAATACTTTAGTATTATAAATGATGTAGAAAAATATAATTTTATTAATTATGATTAGATAAAATAATTAATATCATTTTATTTATTAATTCTGGATTATTATTATTTTTAATTAAAAATAGTTTTATTAGTATAAGCTAATTAAGATATAGATTGTATGTATATGTATTAGTAATGCAAAAAGTATTAAAAACTAATATTATTATTTATTATCAATTTTATTATAAAATTACTAATTAGTTAAAAATAATAATAATAAGTATAAAAATATAAGCCTACTAAATATCAATTTTTCGAATGCTCAATAGAAATATAAAATATTTTAACATCAAGACAAGCAAAATAAAAATAAATATTAAATAATAATTAATTATCATAGGATCATTAAACGACCAATACAGGTAATGAAAATTAAATTAAACATCCAGATAGGACACCTAGATAATTATAGAAGTTTAGTTACACTAATTATATTATGTTAATAAATAATTTGTCATAATAAATGACAATGAACTATAATTAATATAAATAAAATTAATATATCTTAAATGAATTATTTCATTAAGCAAAATCATATTGGATTGATTAAATTAATTAAAATAGATTTAGTAATTGAATTAGGCGATTAGTTTCATTTAACTCAGCTTAGATTAATATACTAAGTAAAACCATAAAAAGAAAGGAGTACGTAATTTCTAAAATATGTCTAATTTAGAATTAGTGTAAATAATAGTATAAGTTATACAATAACTGATCTGGTGAATATGTTATTTCAAATATCTTATTTTCGGAACTAATAAAAGGATAGATTAGTTAAATAATAAATATCTGTTTTTTCGTTTTCATAGGAAAAATAGATCAATTCTCGATTTTCCAGTAGCATATTCCAATAGTTTAGCGAGGACCACAGGTGAGTAACTTTGACTTTATCATACTATTTGTGCTTGTAATATAGCTGCATTTATAATAATAATACATTAAACTAATATGTATGTGGGGTTGGGTATACTGCATGATGATTGGTGTATGCATGATTACCAAAATTATCCTATTATAAGTGACAAGTTTATTGTATGATAATTACTGTATGAAGTATGTTAATATTGTCTGTAAATTGTATGATCACCTTAAACCTAACTAAAAGCTTTTGACACCATAAAAGAAAATGATCATGCATTACACGATTTGCATAAACAACATTTGAGCAAGTGGCCCTACTACGTGTTAGTATTTCGACCCTCTGATAATGCTTGGTTGACCTAGCTAAAAGCTATTAGATCAACGCAAGATTACCTTTGAGCTATCGGTACTATAGGAACTAAATGATAAACGAATGACGCCGCTTATGGTATGGCTTTGAAAGGACTAACACTTAGTGGAGTTTCTAAAGCAGAAAACATGAAATGAGAGATTTAAGATATGGTTAATTTAAAGAGATAATTAAAGTGAGTATTGTTGTATTCCTGTATGCTTAGTCTCTCCTGGGTAGGTAGGCCATAGCATTGTGATTCTTCAACCCCGATGAGAGGGCGTAAATCTCCATCCTGCTTTGGATTCTAGATAATCCAAGCTTGTAATATGCATATGATTGATTGTTACATTGCATATGATTGGTAATTATACTTGTTTGTTATTGTTTGATGTGTGGTTTAGTCAGGTTATCTCACTGAGCCCGTGGTTCACTCACCCCTTAACAGTTTCTGTGCATGAATAACGCTAATTGGGTCTGGATAGGGATGTGTGAAGAGTACTTCTCCATCAGACTATAGTGAAGTTAGATACATAAGTGGCATTGAACATAGAATGTAAAATTTATTATTTGTAGAAACAAATGAGACTTTATATTTTGTAAGTTAGAACTCAATTTCATTATTTGGTAGAGGATACCGATTCTTTACGGTCTTGGTAGAAAGTGGACAATCGGATTCCATAGTTGAAATCCAGTAATATAATATATCTTTTATATGAAAGCCATTGATAAATAAATAAAGTCTTGTACACTCTGATTTACAAGACGGCTCTCATATTATGGGTGCACACGTGGCATGATAGCTTTAGATTAATCCTACTAGGCTCTCTTTTGAGGCGTGATACTAAACAAGCCATTATTGTATTGGACCTATGTACCAAAATGATATGGATTTAAAAAAAACAAAAAATATGAAAATGGTATAGTATAAAATAATATTATGAAAATAAACTATCGAGGATATAGTTTATAGTAGCACCTTTAAGAAAAATGATTTTCTAAAAAAAATGTTTGTTATAAACATTGCATTCATTATACATTTAAAAAGAAAAAAAAAAAAACCATTAGAAACAGCTATTTATACTGAAAACTCTTTAGAAACTTATTTTTCTTAGAAGTGTTGTTACAAACAGCATTTTTAGGACAAATTTAAAGACACTGTGATAAACAATTCATTCAATGCCTATATATTAGGAATAAGTTTGATAATCATACTATTTCGAAAATTATTTTTTTCGAGTAAAACCGTTTTGAATGAAAACCTTATTGTATACTCATATACTAGCTGTTAAATCTATGAATCAGATAGAATCTTAAATTTCAACCCACTACATTGAATAAAAACTGCTCATCTATAAAAAAAAAATTTATAAATATTTTTAAAGTTCCATAAACTAACAAAATTCCAAGATTTCTAATATATAAAATTAATCATCTCGCCGATGAATCAAAATGATGGAATACTCTCCACATTGAGCACTAAGTCCACCACTTGGAAATCTCATCATTTTTCTAAACTTGAAAATTAAAGGGTGAGTGAAAGCCATCGGAAATATGCACACATGATGGCAAACCATATATGGACTTATAAACTAATACAATAATCGATCAAATCAACCAGCAGACACAATTTTAATTAAAGTTTAACTTCAATCATAACCAATGCTTTTTCCAACACTAGAAATTGAAATCCGTGAAAACTAATCAAAAAATAAATATAATAATTAAAATATTAATAATTTTTTTAATTCAATCACAGGTATAATGTGAATATTAAATGATGATAAGATCATAAAATTTTCCCAAATGAAAATGAGTTAACCTCAAATCAATATTAATACCAAGATCAATATCAATATTGAAACCATAAACGATGCGACACCATCACTGTACACAAACAATTTTGCAAACATAAACAATATTAAAATAAAATAGTTTATATGTAACAAAATTCAAATTACCATACATATCATCGTTGAATAATATTAAAATAACAAATAGCAGTTTAATTAATTAAATTCAAAACTTAACTCGCACCATAAATCGAACAAATAAAAGCACAAATAAATTTAGTTTTATACACTATGTCCATATGAACTCTAATAATCCACTCATAAATAGCGTAAGATTATTAATTTCATATTAGAAATTAACCACTAATGGGTCAATTCTCCTAAAATCTAATTGAAACCTCAAATGGAAATACGTAAGCCTCAAACTAATACCAACAACGTAGCTATAACCAATACCAAAACCAATATTGATACTATTGTTATATCCTAACAGCAAACATGAATAATATTAAAATAATTTCATAATAAAATAATATGTAACAAAAAAATTCAAATTATCATAACAGCCATGGAATAATATTAAAATAACAAATAACAATTTAATTAATTGAATTCTAAACTTAAGAAGCACGATAAATCTAACAAATACAAGCACAAATAATAGTAGGTTCATACCTTATGTCCATATGAACTCTAAGAATTCACCCATAAATAGCACAAGATAATTAATTTCATATTAGAATTCAATCTCCAATAGATGAATTCTCCTAAAATCTAATTTGAAGGGGGCGAGGGAGGGAGTGCAGTCAACAGGTTAATGAGCCAGCCTAGTTTCGCTGCCTTCTCCAATTGTCATTCTATTGCCAAATTAGTTTAATGGTCCTTCCCTGCACCGATCCAATCTTAACTAGAGCAAAAATTTTTTTTTTTTTAAAACAAAAAATTCCATACTTTCTGATGATTCTTTTATTTGATACTTCATAGGTTTAGTTAAATCCTTGTACGATTATCCATTTTTATCACAATTCTTGATCTTTAGATAATATTTGATGCAAGGAATCGGAATGGAGCAAATAACTTAGTGCAATGTCTACTCGGATACAAGTAGAAGACCCAAATACAATCAGTATAATTAATTTCTTCAAATATTTTTTCATGTATTTCCTGTGCATTACATTCCTATGTATAGCAAATAGGTCCCAAGGAAATTGGTGATGGACATGTGATTCTGTTATGCCAGCTCACCAAGAGTACTATCCTTGCAAGGAATATTATATGATTCTGTATTAATAAGTGTTAAAAGACCCATATTTTCTATACTCAATTGATATAATTTTGCATTAATTTTATGTGAAAGATACTTAATTAATGTTCAATATTTTTTTTCAGGGTTCAAGTACTCATTTGGAAGATTTATGGATGATTTGAGCAAAAACAATGAAAGATTTAATAAAGGCTACAAGTGATGATTTTCAAGTTTACACAACGTTCATGCATGACCATTCAGATGCTTATACAGAGGAAAAGAAGGTGACCAGCAAGTATCTTAATTTATGCTCTAGCAGCTGCACAAAGGAGTGCACAAGGTAGTGCAAAAGCAAATAACTAAATCCGAGAAGAAAAAGAAGATTTGGAGTTGTGCACAACCCCGTGCACGGCAGTGCAGAAGGCTGTGCAGACGTCAAAAATCCATTTTTTCTCATTGTGCACGGCCCCGAGGACGGCCGTGCAGACTCCCCATGCACACATGACTTTTCTCTATACTATAAATAGCCACCTTGTTGATTTATTTGGGATCTTGGACCGTACATTGGGAACCCTACGAGAGAAAAGACACACTTGGAAGAGAAAGATTGTTTGAATATCATAGATTATCACAAGATCATTCAAGGGTTGTATTTCTACATCATGTTTCTATTCTACTTCTCCAGATATTGTGTTTTTCTTGTAAACTCCATGGAGGAGTAGATTCCTTACCCTAAAATCTTGTGAAACCCTAAACCCCATATGAATTGAATTGCCTTGATTAATGAGAAGTTTATACTTTTGCATCAATTCATGTATTATAATTGTTTTGTGATTGATTTATGCGCAAAGTTAATTACATGCATGATTCTTATTAGATGAAAGAGGTTTTATCTAGTAAGTTGGATCTTCATGAATAGGAAAGTCACATGTTTCATCTAGAGATAGAGAAACTTTGATTTGTTGCAATAAAGATTTGATCTTGTTTATGAACTAGGATCTTTAATGCAATCTTGTATTGATATTAGTTAGGAAGAGGTTTCTATTAATTCATGCAAGATTAGAAATTGATTAACTCGAGGGAATAATTAGTTAATAGAAAGTTCATGCAGTGCAAGGTGTGAATGAGTCATTAATCAATAGATCTTTATATGAAAAGTTAGGGTTTAGGGTGGAACAAGATGAGGGGTATGTTGCATATATTTTGAATAGGTATACTTGTCTTTGCTCGATTGTAGGATTAATTCAAAGTTTATAAATTTTAAAGTTTGATACAATCGGTTTGAGCGCATCATGTACTAATTACCATTACTACTAATACTAGCTAACATGATAAAATTCTAACAGAAAATATGATGAAATGCTAACAGATAATATTGGCCCAAAGCCACTATTTATTATCACATTAGCAGCCTAGTCATCCCACACAGTCGGCCCAGCCCAACTCCTCAGCCTCATCCATAATTCCCAACACACACACATGCACCGTTTAAACCACACGAGCACTGTCTTTCGTACTGTCTTTCACTTTCTTTTCCCTTTCCTGTTCACCAAGTACTTCCTCTGTTGCATGGAACTTAACCCTACATCAGCTCCTTCGTCTTCATAATTCCTTCTCTACAAGGAATGATTTGGGAAACGTAACTTCAAATCGCTAAAGAACTCCCAAGTTGCATCAACTAGGGAACGATTGCGCCAAGAGATAAGTATCATCGTCTTTGCTTTGTTCCCTCTCTTGACCATTTTTCGATCTAGAATGGATTGAAGTTCTAATTCCAGATCTGTGTTCATTGCAAGCGGAGGAAGCGACGGAGTCATTGGGGGTCCATGATATTTCTTCAACTGAAACACGTGGAAGGTCGAATGAATCTCGGACCCTTCTAGAAGTTTCGATCGGTAAGCTACTGTTCCGATTTTGTCAATTACTTTAAATGGTCCGTAGTACTTAGGTGCAACCTTTTAAGTCTTGGTGGTCTTCATAGAGTTCTGCCTAGGGTTACAGTTTTAGGAGAACCCAATCCCTTCTTTGAAAAACCCTATCAGTCCTTCTCGTGTTTGCTAACTACTTCATCCTATTCTGAGCACGTTTGAGATGACGATTGAGTAGTTTCATCTTCTCTTCCCTCTTAGTCAGTAACTGGTCCACAGCTTCGTTTCTAGAGTCCTTAGGAATTTAAGGTAAATGCATGGGGGGTAAGTAACCGTACAAAGCCTGGAATGGTGTGGTGTGAGCTGGTGTGGTAATTTGTATTATACCACCATTCAACTAAACTTAAGAATTGACTCCAACTCTTAGGCGAATTCCCAGTCATGCACCTCAAATAAGTTTCCAAACACCTATTCATCACCTCGGTCTAGCCATCCGTTTGTGGGTGGTAGGCTATAAACATATTGAACTCAACTCTTTGGAGACAAAAGAATTCCTGCCAAAATGAGCTAGTAAAGACCGGATCACGATCGCAAGTAATAGTATTTGGCATTCCATGTAGCTTGTAGACATAATCAAGGTAGTGTTAAGCCACTTGAGGTGCTGTGTAGGGATGAGTCATTGCAATGAAGTGTCTATATCTACTTAGTCGATCCACCACAACCATCACCACATCCTTGCCATTAGATCTTAGTAAACCCTCAATGAAATGCATACTCACTTCTTGCCAACACTCCTCAGGCACCTAAAGAGGTTGTAGAAGGCCTGGTGAAGCTACATTTTCAGGCTTGAACCTCTAGCAAATATCACATTCTCTAACCCACTGTCGTACCTACGTTTCTAATTTGGGCCAATAAAAAACACTAGTTAATCTCTGATATGTTGCTTGGACACCCAAATGTCCCCCTAGAGGACCCCCATGATAGTAATGTAGCGGCTTAGCCTTAAGTTCTTAGGAAGGTCCTATCACCACTTTTCCCTTCCTCCTTAGTACCTCCTGTTTCCAGGAGTATTTCCCTACAATTTGATCATGCTGTAATCTGGAGATGATGTCCCCATATCTACCATCTAAATACTAGCTGTCACTGATTTCCCCCATAATATTGGTGAATGCTGAAGAGACTATCATCTGCTATAGTTGATGGAATTCCACTCTGGATAGTGAGTCCGTGGCCTTGTTAAGTTTGCCACTTTTGTATTCAATATCGTAATCTAACCTAGCTAGTTTAGTAACCCACTTTTGTTGCGTTGGAGTGGCTAAGCGTTGTCCCAACAAATACTTAAGACTTTGGTGGTCAGTCTTGATAATGAAATGTCTTCCAATAAGATAGTGCCTCTACTTCTCAATTGCATAAACTAATTCCATCAATTCCTTCCCATACACAGACAACCCTTGATGTCTAAGCACTAATGACTTGCTAATACAAATAATGGGTGGTTTTCTTGTATGAGTACTGCCCCAATTCTGCCCCTACTAGCATCTATTTCAATCTCAAACTCTTTGGAGTAATCTGGTAGCTTTAGAATAGGTGGGTTCATTAGTTCAACCTTAAGTTTCTCAAAGGCCATCTGAGCCTCATGATTCCAACTGAACTGGTCCTTTCTTAAGAGCATATTTAAGGGCCTTGCAATTACTCCAAGACCAAGGATGAACCGCTTGTAATACCCCGCCAAGTGTAGGAATCCCCTCAACTGTCTCAAGTTAGTCGGAGTAGGCCATCTTGCTATGGCTTCTAATCTCCTTAGATCCATAGCCACCCCATCTTTATAGATGACATGACCCAAGTACTCAATCTGTTGTGCACCAAAAATGCACTTACTCCACTTGAGAAACAGTTTTTCCTTCCTTATAACCTTAAACACACTCCGCAAATGCTAGATATGATTTTCCATGCTAGCACTATATACCAAAATATCATTGAAAAACACAAGAAAAAATTTCCTTAAGTAAGGCCTAAACACATGGTTCATTAGTGCTTGGAAGGTGGATGATGCATTAGCGAGGCCAAATGGCATCACTAGGAATTCATAATGGCCTTCGTGTGTCTTGAAGGTTATTTTATACACATCTTCTAGTTGCATAAGGATATGATGATACCCCGACCTTAGATCCAACTTACTAAAGTAGTGTGCACCATAAAGTTCATCAAATAAGTCCTCAATGATGGGAATAGGAAAGCGATCCTTGATTGTCAGCTTGTTCAGTTCCCTATAGTCCACACTCATCCTCCATGTATTGTCCTTCTTTTTCACCAAGACAACAGGAGAGGCAAAAGGACTTTGGTTGGGTTGAATAATACCACTTAGTAACATTTCCCGTATCATCTCTTCCAAAACTGTCTTCTGAAGTGATGAATACATATAGGGCCTTAGGTTAACAGGATCTACTTGATCTTTGAGGGGAATTTGGTGATTATAAACCTTGGGAGGAGGGAGTGTTTTAATTTCTTCAAATAAGTCATTGTATTCCCCAAGTAATTCAATCACCCAAGGGTACAGCTCTTGTTTTGTACCCAGAACCTTGTCCATGGCCTCTCTCTGTACTACCCAGCAGTGTAACTCAGGCCTTGACTATGAAGAAGTCCATATATTGAGTTAATGCCTTTTCTTGTATCACAATGAGTCTCCCTATCTCACTCTGTAACCTATACAGCCTTCCTTGTCACTGGAACTCCATGACCAAGGTTTGGAAGTCCCAATTCACCTTTCCCAAAGTTGCTAACCAGGGTATTCCCAAAATAAGATCACTGGATGATAAGGGCAGCACATAAAATGCTACAACAAAGCCGATTCCCTACATATTCCAGGTGAGATTGTCAACCCTTTATGTGCAACTAAGTTGGGTACCATCAGCTAATACAACCTTAACAGGTGTAATATCTATAGTTTGGCACCTAATCCCCTTTACTAGCCCCTCATCCATGAAATTGGTAGAGCTACCTGTGTCAACCAACACATTGAACCTTCTCCTCTTGTAATACCCAGTGATTCTCATACTCTCCTTATTCTTCTCATGGTCACTATTTATTAAACGAGTGTAAGATGAGCTAGTTCCTCCTCTAATTCAGTCATTCCCGTGGCATCTTCCTTCACTTCTTCAAAATCTTCACCTTGTTTAATCACCAACATATTGAGTTTCTTACTTTTACACCTATGCCCAGGCCCAAAAGGTTCATCACACTAGAAACATTGTTTTTTTCTTCTTTTCTCTCCCAGTTCTTTAGGTGTGAGTCTCCTAGTGGTTCTAAAGGTTGGGTTGGGGTTTAGTTTAGGTGAATAGGATTGGGTTGGTGCAAGTAATGTTTGGTTTTTGTTCTGAAGGTGGATTTAGTTTATGGTATTTAGTGTAGGTTGTCTATAGGTGGTATGGGTACTTGGGGTGCTGTAACTGTGGGTTGCAGCTTGTTGTCTTGTGGTTCGCAGGTTATTCTTAGAGGATAGATTGGTTGCTTCTTGTAACTTAGCTAGTGTGTAAGCTTAGTTGATTGAATTAGGCTGGAACATTGTAATCGGAAATTGGATTTCAGGTTTTAATCCACTAAGGAAACAACTTATCAAGTGTGGTTCGGTTAAGTGGACTTGAGTGGCTAGGTGCATAGAATTTTCTATGTATTCTTGTAATGTTTCTGTTTGATGTAACTCTTTGAGCTCAGCCATAAGGTCTTAAAATATGTGTTCATTAAACCTAGCTTAAAGGGCCTTAGTAAGTTCTGCCCATGTCATTGGACTAGTGTCACTTCTAGTCTTAGAATAGGGGAGATACCATTCATAAGGTTTATCTTCTAAGTACATAGTTGCAATATTTACCTTGAGATGCTCGGGAGTGCCAAGAATTGCTCAGCTCTGACCTGCTAATTTCATATTCCCTCTCCATTAAATACTGGAAACTCCACCTTAGTACTTCTTGTTGGCAAATGATAACCATTCGTGTTGTTAACGTTGCTGTCTTATCCCTATTGCAGGGGTCCTGGTGTTGTAGTAGCTGGAAATTTGCCCTAGTAAACGACACTAGCTAGAGACCCAATCATGGTATTGTTTGCTGGCAATTGTTGCCGAAGCTCCTCCATGGTTTGGCCCTATTTTTCCATTGCTGCTTGTTGACTCTTGAGTGTTTCTATAAACATTTTAACCCAAGCTTCATTCTTGTCAGCTTGCTCTTTCACCATATGAGCCAGCTCCTCAACCTTCTTAGCTTCTCTTGCCATAACTAAGGATGCTCTGATACTAGTTGATGCAAGGAATCAAAATGGAGCAAATAAATTTAGTGCAATGTCTACTCGGATACAAGTAGAAGGCCAAAATACAAGTCAATAGAATTAATTTCTTCAAATATTTTTTCATGTATTTCCTGTGCATTACATTCCTATGTATAGCAAATAGGTCCCTAGGAAATTGGTGATGGACATGTGATTCTGTTATGCCAGCTCACCAATAGTATTGTCCTTGCAAGGAATATTATATGATTCTATACTAATTACCGTTACTACTAATACTAGCTAACATGATAAAATTCTAACAGAAAATATGATGAAATGCTAACAGATAATGTTGGCCCAAAGCTACTATTTATTATCAGAGCAACAGCCCAATCATCTCACATAATCGGCCTAACCCAACTCCTCAGCCTCAGCTTCACCCATCATTCCCAACACACACGTGCGCACCATTCAAACCACACGAGCACTGTCTTTCACTTTCTTTTCCCTTTCCTATTCACCAAGTACTTTTGTTGGTCCCAAAATAATCAAGAAAGGGGGGGGGGGGGGGGGGGGGGGGGGGGGGGGGGGGGGGGGTTGTTAAATTGATTATTTAAAAATTTTGCCTTTAAAATTTCCCTTTTTTTAAGTTTTAAACATGAGAATAACATATCAATTAAACAATGCTGACAAAGAATTACTGAAAAATAAAAGATAAAGAAAAAAGAATATCAGGCAGCTATTTATAGTGGTTCTGCCTTGCGCGTCAGTCTACTCTTTCAGCTCCACGCCGCGGACCTCGTTATCCTACGGGTTTTGTTCCACTATATCTAATAAGAACAAATTACAAGCTTGTAAAATTCTCTTTACTTGATTCTCACAGCTATCCTCTAGCTTCAATCGAACTACAAAGTCTAAACTTACAACTTAGCTACCAAGCTAAGAAAACAACAACAAGTTTCTTCTATTACAAATAAAAATCAAAGACTAAAACAATGAAGAATATTTGCACAATTTCGGATTAATGAAAGCTTGTAAGAGAAGGATGAATATTTCTTGTTGCGTGTGAAGCTTGTAAAGATTCTTAACTTCCTTCTGTTTTCTTTGATATTTATGACTTTGATCTTCAAAGGTCAACATCGTTTTGAAGGATTGATATCATGTCCCAATTATCTCGGTTGCAAATCTGTTCTTCTTTATCTGTATTTTAAATTTTGAAAATCATCTAGCTGCTTCTTTTCGTCAGTCATGAATTGGATAGGCTTTGTAGAGATAATATCCTGATTCTTGCTATAATTATTTCCTTGAACTGATCTGGAAGTTACCGTGATTTTCTCTTTGAGATTTGAACAAGATATACTAAATGACAACTTTATCTTCTTCAATAAATCACCGTGATCTTCTCTTGTTTTCTTCTTTTGGATAATCCTAAAGATTTTGCCGATATCTCTTGTGATTTTAAAAATATGGATAAGTTGATATCCTAATAAATCTTATCTTCAAATAACAAACATTATCTTCTAATCTTATTTTGTAACAACCATATCTTCTTCTCGAAACAACCTTTATTATCCATATCTTATCCCATTCGTGATCTATAAGAACTTTAGGAATTATCCATGTGTCTTGATAAAATATATTTGAATATATCAAAATAATTTTCATATAGTCTTTATATAAAACTTGATGTGAAAAGATCCCCATGATATAAAATCCAACTTAAGTGAAACATATCAAGCATATTACCCAAATATACTTGATAAGTGGAACTGGGTCTTGAAAATCATTTAAATCCAAGATATATACAATTTTAGATGAATCTGGAAAAATTTGTGTCAAACCTTAAGGTTCTGAAATTACCTCTGACTAGCTTGTTAAGCATATATGTCTACTAAAGTAAATTCTGAAAATGCTTCTGATAGACTTATTTTTCCATCGCTGAAGATTCTGAAATTACTTATGAAAGACTTTCTTTAGATACCAAAGCTTAAACGAAACTTCTGAAATAACTTCTTACTTTGTAAAAATTCATTTATACAACTATTAAAGGTTCTGAATAAGCTTCTATTCAATCATACTTAACAAATAAAATTAGAAACAATTAATCATCCTTTTGTTATCATCAAAACATTATTAGAGAACTTAACAACTTTCCTCTGTTGCATGGAACTTAACCCTACATCAATATTCCTATGCAATTTAGCTTTTCTTAATTTTCTTTTTAGTTTCTCCTAAAACTGTGAATTCATAATTCTCATTGAAACCCATAAAATCTTAAAATTCACATTAATTGAACATCAGGGTGGGATGTTATTACTTTATCAATCATAGTGTTCGTTACAAGTTGCTTGCTTTAGTTCCGACACTTCATAAATTTAGTCTATAAGTAATCTGTTTTTTTGAAAAAGATTATGAGGAACCCTTATCATTTATTGATTTGTAATCATCCCTTTCAATCTCCTATCAAGAAATATCATTTTGTTGTTATCAATTTGTTATTGAAAACTGTTGAAACGATAGCAAAGGATTTTTAAGAGTTTTTAAAATTTTTGTGAGCCTCATATAGAAAGAGGGAAAGGTATCCAAGTTTAATGATGTATGAAGCTGTCAAAAAATTTGACTAAACCACGAACTAAGCCGCATGAAATTTCAGTTCTTTTTTTTAAATGGTTCAGTTCGCGGTTCAGTTTGACAAAGAGTAAATGGTTTGCGATTCAGTTCAGCAAAGAGTAAATGGTTCGCGATTTAGTTTGGGATCCTGAACCAAACCATTTTATTTTATTTAAAAAAAATTCAAACATATGTTTTTTTTCTTTCAATTGTTTTATTAAAAAGATTTTTTTTAACATTTTTTATGTAGCTATGTATCATTTATGAGAGTGAAATTAGAATAGTTATATCATATTTCAATTATTGTGGTGTTTCTTCAAATAAGATAATTTTTAAATTTTAGCTTATAGTGTTCTAAACATTTTTTGCTTTTCTCTTACTAACTAGGGTGAGTTTAGTTTATTAGTTTAACGTCAACATCAAACTCTTTGTCAAAAATAGAAAAAAATAAAAAAGAAGAAGATATTTTTACTAATAAATAGACTTTACAAATTAGATACAGATTGGATACGTATAAAATACAAAGGGAAAACAGATACAAATAAGATACTAATGAAAAACAGACCATCCAAACAAACTTACCATTACTTAGTTATTTTATTGGATTATATAATCAATAATGTATTAATTAGAAGTATGTTAAAAATATATTTAAGCACCATAGACTAGGCTTTTACATGTATATTACAGAAGCTAAAGCTACAAGGCCAAAACGGGTTTCTACATCAATTTTAAGCTCATTTAACCAACAATTATCTCTTTAACTGGTTTTGCTCAATTCATGCAATTACAACAGTAATAATAAAGAGCTAAGGAAATGAGAAGATTACACCGCGATATAACATGGAGTTCAACCCGTCTCCTAATCTCCATAGTCCACAATTGCCTCATTCAGTGAGGACTTCATGAATTTCATTCACAAATAATTGACTCACAAAGAGGACTTCACAAAAACCTCATCAAGAGGACTTCACCAATACCTACACATGTAGGACTTTACACAAGTGCCTCAACACATGAGGACTTCACCTAGGCTCAAACAAAAGAGGATTTCACTAAAACAATCAAACAAAACATGTGAATAGTGCCTAACAATATTAGCTCACTAATCTCACTATGTACTATTCACTTAACAATATAAACATAAAATGAGAGAGTATTTTTCTCATATCTATACAAAATAAGCTCAACTATCTTGTTTAAAAACATTCCAAACATTCTATTTATAGTCTCTCAACTCAAGCTAGCTATTACCCATCAACATCAAATTAGAAAGTTTGTAATGGCTATTTTTTTGCCATACCAACGAACCAGTCCAATTCTCCCCTGCCTAGCGTCAAGTCGATCCCTTACCTTGCCTTGACCTTGACCAATTTAATCATATTTTACATTTTTTCAATTTGGACTAGCGAGTTAGTACATTTTTTACAACTCTAACGTTCTTTCGTATTTGGCCATGACTTTCTCATCTGGACTCCGTTTGATGTGATTCAAGATACTACGAAAGTTTAGAGAGAGCTCTGCAATTTTTGTGTTTTGAGTTTTGAGAGATTCTAAATGGGGCCTAAAATGTGCTTAAATTCATCTGCAACAACAAGCACAAAACAAAAACAAGTTTTTACTTACTAAATGTAACTTAACTAGTTATGGAGTATTTATGCAATACATTTTCTCATCAAAACAAGATTTTACGAACCTTGGTTCATCAAAGTATACAATGAATTAAAATTTGTGTCTATTATTGTGATAGTATATTCTTATTTTATCAAGTCCAATATATGATTATAGTTAGTATGATCATAATTCAATAATGGATGAAATCTCTCCTCCACTATAAGTGTTACATATTTATTTAGGTAAATAATTAATTTTAAATATTATTATTATATTGCATTAATGATACGAAATATATAATTGAAGTTTTTTTATGGAATGTATTTTAAAATAAGAATAAAAATGGTTTGAACCGCAAAACGAACCCACCAAACCTCTTTTTTCGGTTTGAAAAATTTACAAAACAACCATATGATTAGGTTCAAATTTAAAAGAAAAACTAAAACGTAATATATGGTTAAATTCAATTCAAAGGGCAACCTAGCCAAACCGTACTGTACATGCGCCTATTATATATGGCAAAGTATTATGTGGCTTCATTTACCACAATACCTCTAGTTTTCTAAGGTATATTCTCCTTTTTTCCCTTAAAATAAAAATTTGACCTCGAAATTTTCTCAACTAGCAAAGTTAAGATGACCTAAGTTTCCCATATGCTCTATTCTCTTACCTTTGCAGTATTTATTCACTTCTCTTTTATCTGGGGTTATTCCACATTTTCTGCACTTTGCTTCCTTGATATAGGTTAAATGTCTAGTGTAACCAACTTCTTATTCCATGCTTCCTTTAAAATATGAAATTAGAATACTATTAGTATGGTAATCTCACTTTTCTAACTTTGAGCATTTACCACAACATCTACTTTCTATTTATAAGCTAATTTAGACATGACACCACCACCACACCACCACCCCCACCCCCACCCCTCGGTTTTGGGATTGTACCAAAAGTTTACAAAGTTAAAACAAGGTACTTTATTGACAACAGCTTAATTATTAATTATTTCCAATGCGTCAACTTTTGAGCCCTTAGGTTCCTTAATAAGAGTTTTAACTTGTATAGTGGAGTTAATGTTCACCAAACCATCAACAAACATGACAACAATCTCATACTCGTTAGTAAGGATCTTCGGAACCACCACTAATAAGGAGATTACCTTCTTATTATATTAGGATATACTTTCTTGATATATCCATTAATGATGATTCATGCCTTCAACTTGGTCACCACCTCCACACTATAAATAAGCATGATTGCCATCTAATATGATCATCTACACTATCCGGTACATTGTTGCTTTGTCAAACTTCTCCTATGGATTACTAACCTAAATGTCAAGTAGTCGCATTAGAACCCCTCCCACTCTCCCAAATAACCATTAATGTATTATTGTTTCGTAAGCCCATCAAATCCTATGCCTAATTCAAATTGTCTCTATAGGCAAACCTTAGTGACAACGTTTAGCTTCATTTGTGGGAATCAATAGAAGTCAATTTTTTTTTATATTTTATTCCTTTTAAATTTTTCATCATGACAATTACAATGGTAAGAATTTCAAGACACTCTAATGCCAACCAAGACAATTCTTAGGTAGAAGATCAAGTTACCGCCTTTAATGCTGTGGTTACTAGCATTAATATTTAATCTGCAATGAATTTTGTATTGGAAAGGTTGTGTTGTGATTTAGCAGCGCAAAAAGACAATATTCAAAGAATATACAATGATGCCGAAGAATGGTAGCAAAAAGCTTTAGACTCGTATAAAGGAAATCAAATGTGAGCACCTTGATATTAAGAGTACGAGAGAATCCGATGATGCTAATCAACAAAAATAATAATTAATATCTCGTATTCATGTGAAATGAACATGTAATGAAGATATGGATAAAGCTGAGATAGGTAATTTTAGTCTAAACTTAGATGTTAAGTCAAAATATGATAATTTGTGAAGTATTAGATGGTTATTTCATGGTAAAAAATTGTCAATAACATCTCTAACTCCAATAGCACAAGTTATATAAACAACCAAATTAACTAAAAAGTCTAAATTATATAAAAAAATATCAACGTTTAGAGGTAAGTTTATTTAATGGATCAGCATTTTGAGTAGTAAAAAAGAGTAATCAACCTTTCATAAATTGAATAATTAACATTTCAAAAAAATTATTTAAAGCATCAATGTTTGTATTGATTTTCAATTAATTTTCTTAATGTTCAATTATGAATACTTTATTTAGGCCACCTAACATAAACATGGTTAAGTCAAATAACAACTAAGAAAGTTCTATGGAGATACTACATAATCATGTGCATGAATGCATTTGAGATATATTAAAGGAATTGAATGCCCACATTGCTCCTTGAGGAAACACCATGATTCAGTTTCATCACCTTCTAGCTTAATGCAATGTGGGAGAAGAGAACTGAGCTTGCTTAACTTTCTGCTGAAAGATTTGAATAGCTTTTTGACAAAATAAAATTTCTTAATATCCCTCTTTTGTTGAAAAATGATCCTTTTCCAGATTACTCAACTTCATATTCATCATTGCAACTTCGTGCTTGTGCTTGCAGTTTTCTATTTTTATCAATTCATAATTACCTCTAGATGATATGCCACAACTCTCAGCTCCATTGCCAGATTGCTGAGGAAGTAACTAACCTTAATTTCCTCGAAAGAAGGTTCATTTTGCCTATTGTTCATTGTATTTCTTAGCCCAATTTGCTCCAAGTGCGGTGGATGTCTTCATTTTGAGTAACATGGTTGCAGGCTTCTTGAGATGGTTTCTGATAGTCTATGGTTTTGCACATGTGGTATCTTTCGCAATCTTTTATGTTTGGATGAACCTGCAATTTTAGTAATGTATTAGTTGCATGTTATTAGATTAAAAGATACAAGAGCAGAAGGGAAAGACTTACTTTCAAGAATATACTGTCGATTGTAAATCCCATCACTTGATATAATGCATGATCGGGAAGAAGCTTTGCTAGTGATATGAACTTGCAAGGTAACAAGTCCGAGTCAAGTGCTAATTTTGGAGAGACAATGATCAAAAAACTCGATACCTTAAGAACTGAGCTTTCGTCTAGAGGTGTTAAAACCATAGCCCATTTCACTCTCATCCCTCAATAAATCATCCTTTTCTTCCTCTTCTCATCTGAACTCAAAAAAGTAGAAAAAATTTCTCAAGAGTGATTCGATGTCATACACAACATCATGGTTATTCCCATGTATGCTAGTAGGAATGAGGATGTCTCCAAGAAATGCCTGATCCGGTTAAAAGGTTGATTCGTCTCTCCAAATTTGACTTGCAAGATGTAGAAGTCGATGCAACTACTGCAATTTTCTACAAGTTTGAGAGGAATGCAATTGGAAACAAGTCCTTCCTTGAGGGGATGGTAGTAATCGAACAACTGCTCCAACATCATCCCTTACTTTCTCTTGCAATTCCAAGTGTAAAGTAAATCCTTTTCTGAAGCACTAATCTCTAGTCAATAGACCTTGAGGATTAGTTTGAGCATAGTTGATTAAGATTATGTAGATCTTTCCTTGTTTAAGCACTTTCGATTTCACAATAGATAATACATGGTAGAAGAAACTAGGATTAAGGTCAGCAGGTGACTTGCACCACCATTCTAGCAGTATTGCAGGTTCAATACCTCGTATGGCTTTCCCCAAAAAGTTGCGGTTTAGTGTCAATGAACCAGATGTGGGTTGCTCTTTGCAAGCATTGTTAGCTTTTGCATTGATTAGTCTACTAACCAAACTAATATCATCTGAGATAGGCTAGAGAGATTCAGATTGGTGAAGTACTGTAATCGAGTTTGATATGTTCAAGAGAACTACATCCTTAAGATAGACCTCAACTTGAGATCCTAAGTTATTCTTTGCAAAATTTTCAGACATTTCGAGATAGTTGGCAACACAACATACCATTGCAACATTTAATAATGTGATTTCGACATTTTCTCCATAGCAGAACTTTGCAGCTAGTTCGAATGCCTCACTCCATCTGATCCATCTGGGAGATTTAGCCTTGGATTCGTCTAATCTTTTACTTCCAAAATAGTTTTCAAATCCTTCCCTTAAAGAAACTGAAGGAACTGAATAAGGAAAAGCATGGTTAGATCTCTATAAGTAAACTCTTATTGTCCATTCACTTTACCAAATAAAAATTAATAACAAAATTGTTATTATTAAGGAATGAAATAAAAATGTAATGAGATTTTCATTTATTAATTTTTTATTTAAATAAAGATATTTTTAAGAAAAAATCAATTTCAACATTGGATTGTTATTCATAGATTTGAGTAATGAATAGCTAAATTTTTTAATAGGCATTCATTATGAATTCCTATTACAGGTGAGCAAGTAATTAATTGCTAAATTAGATTACATGTAACTATGCCATCACTTTACAAAATGGAATAAGATTTAATGCAATAATAATCACTAAGAAATGAATTAGACCTTTATGGGATTCTCATTTGTTTATTTTTATTTTATTTTTTTATTTTAATAAGAGTATATTGGAGAAAACAATCCATTCTTATGTTGAATCACAAAACATGCCAATGGCTATTGCATAAAGAATAATGTAAACCATTATTATTTGACAAAATGGTATAAGTTATTCTAACATAGATTATACATGCTTTATGAAGTGGAAATTTTGATGTTATAACTCCAATGATTAGATCACTCAACTAATTTGAGACCTGCCTGCAGCAGAATAGTGGTTAAACATGAGATGCTCCTACAATATTGATTTAATCCACAAAAAAAGACATGCAAATAGATGAGATTACTGACAATACAAGAGACCATGTACTAACAGTCAATATGGTTACAAAAGTCTAATGTTGTTATATATATATTAAGAAAATTGACTATTACACCATGACTTGGTTATATGCATGTACTAATAAAATTTTAGTATGTGAATGATTTTATAAAAACTATTGCTATCATTATGTACTTACCATCCATCTGAATATGTGACCCCATTATAAATAACTTTTTTCTACTTATTCCACTTTTCACTTTCTATGCCCATAATTTTTAATGTTATAAACAAAGGCATAATTGGAATCTTTGGATTTACTTACAAGTGAATATGATCCATACCCATTACATAATATAAGGAAAAAAAAATGTTGCATTTGATGATTTATATATTGCTTCTCATCACACTAACAATTGAAAATTGAAATTGAAAAGCAAGAATGAAGAAAAAGAGATTAAGTGTACATATATAAAAATGAAAAGAAAAGTAATTTATTGAGAATACTGAACTGATTACGCATATCTAAATTAATTGAATTAATAAGTCCAAATGGATTGAATTCCATTTTCTTCTTATTTGTTTACAAGCAACACATGAACAGAAACGTATAGAACAATTATAGGCAAAATAATACCAAATTGTGTCATGCTTAACAATTGAACTTCTATGAAAGAACCTCTTTCTCATCCCTAAAATGCTTGACTCCTGGGTAGCAATTGTCACTAAACCCATCTTCGCTAAAGAATAAATTTTAATAAAATATAAAATTATGATAGTTCTAGCTTTAGACTTTAGTCCTAGCTTTATATTATCACAATCTAAAGGCAAAAAAAGGAAATCAAAAGTAATATTTTGAAGTTATTTTTGGAATTATAATTAATGCATAATTAATGGGGTTTTATTCATTTTTCCTTTTTTAAGCCTAATATCTCTCATTTTAAATCACATGTCGAAGCCATTTTTTTCTTTTTTATTCCTCTTAATTGAGGCAAAAAAATAAACTGCCGCTTCCATTTTGAATTGTGATGCTAATGGAGAGAACCTGCTGATATTATAACAACTTGCCTAAAATTATTTGTTTTCTTTTTTCCGTTTACAAGCATTTTAATCATACTTTAATAAGTTTGGCCTAACCAATAACTGCAAAACATATCTAAAGTTGCATCAAGTTTGATTGCATCATCTCTAGTACGTAGAAATTGTTTGAAATGGAACAAAAAAAAATTAAGAGCAAAATAATAATTCTATTTTTGCATTTAATAATAGCCACATAATTACAATTCAATTCTTATATCTATCTTATTTAAGTATATTTGAAATTGAATTGAACAATATATTTTTTATCTTTGAAAATGGAAATGTAATTTAACAAGTAAATACACATATATCATAACATATTTCCTAGTGTTGATATAATCTAATAACACACATATACCACATTATAATATATTATTCATGTAGCATGTATAACATAATATCTAGAAATGCATTGAAAATATATTATATTTTAGGCTTTTAGCTATGACATACATGCTAAATATACCATACGTATCTATGTTATTAAAATAATATATATTTAGATTTTGAAAGATTTATGTTCATATAGATAGCACATAATATAATACAATATATGGTGTATTATAATCATTTAATATGCATATAGATGTCCTATACAAGATATTATATAATTTTAGTAATACATATATGTATATTATCTATTGTATAGAAAAATTTATTTATCATATTATAAAACTTTTCAATACAAACGATTTGAATAATAAAGTTAGAATAAATTATAATATAAGTCACAATGTACACACGTGCATAATATGTAGTACATTACAATAAATTATATTCAATTATAACATAAACAATCTATTATAAAGTGGATGTCATGCCTCAAAGGGTACCCTAAACATGGCAGTTCCACCACTACAGTATTAAAATTTAAGAATGACTTCCCGAAGTCATGCGAAGGTTTTCAACACCATATGTAAGGCGTCTATCACAACAATAGGAGACACCAGTGGGATGTATAGTTCAAGATAGTAAATACAACACAAAAGAATTATAGATAACCATCTCATTTCAACATTATAAAAATATAATCTCTACATTATCTTAGGAGCTTTCCCCTATAATTCTCCAACAATCATAATATCAACTTAATCTTTCTCACAACAAAATAATACTAACACCAAAAGATATTAAAGGATATTTAATCTAAGATCTTCAAAAGATTTCCAGAAGCTTTTCTAAGACATCATCCCACTGAGTATATGAAGTCTTCGGCATAAAAGATATTGTCCTGTTACAACAAAGGTCTATCGGAGTATAAGCATAATAATAGGAGACACAAGTGGGATGTATAGTTCAAGATAGTAAATACAACACAAAAGAATTATAGATAACCATCTCATTTCAACATTATAAAAATATAATCCCTACATTATCTTAGGAGCTTTCCCTATAATGCTCAACAATCATAATATCAACTTAATCTTTCTCACAACAAATAATACTAACACCAAAAGATATTAAAGGATATTTAATCTAAGATCTTCAAAAGATTTCCAGAAGCTTTCTAAGACATCATCCCACTCGAGTATATGAAGTCTTCGGGCATAAAAGATATTGTCCTGTTACAACAAAGGTCTATCGGAGTATAAGCATAACTAGCTAAGTGAGAATATTCCTGAATCAACGTACTTCTATAAATAATTTCAAATAAGTTATTAAACAAGCATATGAATGCATCAAGCAAGTGATCAAGCAATACATATAATCTACCGAAAATTATATGTTTGAATGGATTTACCCTTCCATTCAGGGTTAAGTGTTTCAAGCTCTTTAAAACCCATCTTAAAATCCAACTCAGGTAGTTTATTTCAGGCACCTACTCGCTAATCTTAAAATAGTTCTTTCAGATTCCTAATCGCCTATCTCACAAATTTATGGCTCCTGCAAACCCGGTTACTATACTCTTGTCTCATCGAGTATAGCAGCTCATGAGATGAAACTAACTACGTGATATGCATGAATCAATTAATACAACTCATAATATATGATTAGAGTAATTTAAAGGTGATCACAAAATTTGCACACACTGCATATAATAGTAAAAACACGAGTTAGTTAACAACGATTCATGTCTCGGTATGCTTAGCATCTTTCAACCAATATTATCATACATTTTCATCTTTTCCTACTTGTAGTGCCTCTAGTTACAAGCACAACCAAGTACGAAAAAGGTAGGAAATAAACTCATTTAGCCATAAGGATCTATCTTCCTTACAAATGAGTCAATCAGTAAATCCACTAATCAAAATAATCCTCCGGGTTTGATGAACTCCTCATCGGATCACCTAATCAAGAAGAATACCCATAATGAGTATTTCTTATTGATTCTATGGTACTTATCAAAAACTATGTCATAAGATCGTTAAAATTCATATAGAAGGTAATTTCAACTTAAAATGGCCATAACTTGGTCATTTAACTCGGAATTGCGTAAATAATATACCGTTTTCTACCTACTGAAAAGATCTATCCATTCTAAGGTTATTTTGTCATAAAAAGCCATTTGGGTTAGAAAATACTACGGTACATAATAGTTATGAATTTATAGTTTACAAAACATGATTTTTCCAAACTTTACTTTACTCAAAAATCCTTAAGCAAAATATATGGATATATATATATATAGTTGAAAAATCTTTCAAACATATATTTATATTCATATTATATGCATGATTTTTGTAGTGTTGTCTTAATATTGATATTTCATAAACAATTTGTCTTTAAGGATTTTAGAAGATAAAACTCTTGAAAATTGCTCCTTTTTTAATTATTAGAAGGAAAACTAAAATATATTTGAGTTGTTATGAGTGAGGGTTTTTCCTATTATAATTCAATTTCCTATCTTTTCAAAAGTAAATTAATTCTTCAAAAATTTGATTCTTTAAGTTATCTACTAACATTATTTGTAGTGATTGAAAAATAAGCTTTTCAAAATATTCCCTAAGTTTTTGGTGTGGTCAAATATTTGAAGTGGTGTTAAATGTATGTTTTACTCTCATTTTTATATTTTTTTTCTTCTTTAGAAAATAGGTGTACCTTTAAAATTCTACTTCTTGGCAATTTTTATTTTTCTAAGTTGGTCTCCAAAATAGTGAGTTGATTTTATCTTGATTTGAAAAACTTGTTTTATTCTTAATATTTGTTAAATGGTAGAATAATTCCTGTAGACAAGTTTATAAGAAAGCTTTCTTAATAAAGAATTGTTATCATTAGAACTTAGCAAAATTTTCATTTTAATTTTAAAAAGAGAATAACAACATATAAAAATTAAGTTTTGAAGAGGCTTTCCTATTATGTGATTTTCAAAGTCTATAATGAACCTATTAAAAGATATAGTTGAGTTAAAGTCTGTAGTTCAAGGCTAAAAATTCTATCTTTATGGAGTATTTAGTTTATAAAAGAAACGAGTTTCTTTGATTTGAAGAAATCTTGGGTACTAATATTTTAAAACTTATGATTAACTTTCTTAAGCTTTTAAAAACAATATTTAAACTTCTTTGTTGAAAACTTCTTTATTGAGAAATCTAGTTTACTTTTCCTTGTTTAAGAAAGAACCCATTTTTATTTTTACTTAAGACAACAACATTATAATCATGCACGAACATGGTTATGTAGAAATGTAAAAGTAAAGATAATACATAATAAGATAGAAAGAAATACTTATAAGTAAACATAATAAAATGGTCAAGCATTAGGAACCTTAGCTTTATTAAGGTATCCCGATCATGTATTGGGAGCCTTAGCTTCATCAAGGCAACTCGGGACTAAGAATAGACTAGTCCCAAAAGAAAAGAAAAGAAAAAAAAAATTGTTTTGACTTGATATGGACAAGTCTAAGACTAGAAAGACTAATCTTAATAAATTGCATAAAATAAGTAAATAAATAAATTGTAAGACATGAAAATAAATAAATAACAAATGAGCTTATATGCTCTAAATAAATATATTACATAATATACATAACACTATATATAGAAGTTAGATTAGAGCAAAAATAATAATAACAATAATAACAACAACATAATAACATAATGTAAAATATGAACATGAACAAAAACAAAATATGAACAGAAATATAACATGAACATAAACAAAACATGAACATATTGTTGCTTCTTTAACTCATATGAGTCTAAGAAATATACACTAAACTCATGCTAAGTTGTATGAACATGATAAAGAATATTGTTAGGATTTTCACCTAAGGTTTAATGGAGGATTTGAAAAGAGATTAATGGGTTTTGTGTTTGTTATTTTTTTCTTGAAGTGTAGTGAATGGTAGAGAGTATTTTGAGAGAGATTTGTTGGAGAGAGGTTTTGAGAGGGAATTTTGGTGAGTTTTGTTATGTAAAATGGATGTATGAAAGAATGAAGGAGAAAGAGGGTATTTATAGAATTTTGGAGTGGAAATTTAGATGTAATAAATGATAAGCATGGATTATATCTATTCGTAATAAGCAAACTAAGTCCAATTCCGAGTTTAAAGATAAGATTTTGTATTAGAATTGATACTTAATTAAATTGTATTTTCATTTCAGGTCAAATAGAACCTAATGGAGTGATTAAAAGAAATCAAAGAAGAAATCTGGCCAAAGGATTTAAAGACACAGGCGTGATTCAAGTAGCAGCAAAGTCAGTTTCCAACTTGAAGAGAATCACGACCGTGACTTGAAGTAAGGACCACAACTTTTCCCATGAAGAGTAGAATCACGGTCATGAATGAGGAGGAAAGGAGTTCTTTGTCAAAGCCAGTACCTACCTTGGTGAAGATCACGACCGTAACTGACTAATTGAGAAGCATGAAATTAGAAGAAAACTTGAAGTCACGATCGTGATTGATTGAGAAGAACAATATGACTTTTACAACCGTTTGTCCAAACAGTATATCCATTAGTAAAAGTTGTATATCTTCATCTTTGAACCCCTTTAGAAAGAGAGTAGGTATAAATTGATGATACCCATTCAAGGATTGATATCGAATTCATTCTACATACCTACACACCTGTTCATAGTTTCTATCATCAACGTATCTTGCAACTATTCATGAAGTGATATATTTTGTTCGATTCTGGAAGGACACGAGGAGAGAGACTACTGGAATCAAGTGTTTGTGTTTGTGACTCTACCATTATTGTTGTAATAGAAAGGGGTTTTTCTTCTTCTCTCTATCTCTCATCTTGTTTTCATCGTTAATCATGTTGTTGATAAGTTTGTTTTCGTACTTTAGCATGTGTGAGTAAATTCTTGGGTTGCGAAGTCATATTAGCATGAAGCTTGCATTTAATAGTTAGTAATCCAATTAATTACTAATTTCTGGTGATGGGTCTTCATAAAAGTTAGGAAATTGTAGTGCACAACAAGATTCTACACCAGATCTTGACGGAAATTGTTGAGAAATAATTCCATCAAGTAGATCTAAGGGTCCGTTTGTTTTGGCTTTATTCCGGCAGATACAGACACTTTTTCAAACTTTTTTCTAATAAATTATTTATCAAAAAATAGATATAGATAAAAAAATGTTGACAGTTCTCATCAAAAGATCAAATAGAACAAATATAGATAAAATTTAGATGCAAATCGGATATATTTACACATATCATTTCAAAAAAGATACAGATACAGATGAAAAACAGACAATCCAAACAGACCCTAAGTCTCTAGAACAAGCTACTCCTATTAATAGAGATATTATTAGGAAGCTTACTGCATCGTTTAGGAAATTTAAGGATAAAAGAACGTATTAAAGCCATCCTAGGACTATATTTAAGGTATCATAAATAAGACTGCATTTAAGGTACCTTAGAACTTATGAGATAAGAGAATTTTAATAGACGACGTAGACACTGATGAAACTATTAATTCTCTAACCCAAGGTCAAGGGGATTATATCTTAGACTTCATGTTGGTTACTAGAAGATTATGTATAATGATTGCATTGGATATGCTTGTTCATGCATAATATATGATTGATAACTTATTTTTCCTTAAGGTAGTAATGAGAATATTATAATCCCATTTTATTGAACCATGGTTTCTACTTACCCACCTAGGTCCCCCCCTGCCCCCCAAATGGATTAGATTGCTTTGCAAGTAACTCTGTAAGATAAGATTGGTGTAAACGAGAGTCATCTTACCTCAAGATAGTTATTATTGACACCTGAAAAATTGAGGTGGAAATATAAAATCCAATCGCAAAGATTCCACTATGAATAAGATTTCCTTTGTAAATCAAGTTTAACGCAAGCTACCTAATTCTGTTTGATAGGGAATTTCGATTCTCTACCATCCTATCGATCTATAGAAGGTCAAGATTCCACAGTTAATTTCATATTATCCGATATGTATGTTTCCTAATTAGTGATAGCAATTAAGTGTTAAATGGAGTCTTGTGATCTCTAATACACAAGATGACCACCATATCATGGTATAGATGCACATGTAAAGTGGCAGTTTCTAATCATTCTTATAGGCCCTATCAATGGGCTATTGCATTTACAGCATATTTACTAACCCAATTGTACTCTTAAAATTGAGAAGATAGAAGGCAAAGGAAATTAAAAGGCTTCTTCTTAAATAATTTCTTCCTCATTTCCAGAATTATCCACCATCTCTCTTAATATATTCTTTTCCATTTAGTGTCCATCTTTGTTCACATGTGAATCTACTTAAAATTGAACATGGTTATATATATATATATATATATATTTATTATATATGTGTGTATTTATATTAACTGTTTCATTATATTTTGTAATAATCTTGGAGGAAAAACAGTAGAGTGGCATTGGTTTATCTCTAAAAAGTTATTAATTCTACACTTGTTTCTCTTTACTTGCTCGTAAGATTTTTCTCCCTTTTTTCGTTAGTCCATTATTATCTCATTTTAATAAATTGCATGTTCTATCTTTAACCCCACAACTTACCTATTCTCTACTAGTTGATATCGGAGTCCTAATGAAAGCACAATATAAACAAGCATATATCCAAAATATAAATGTGCAGCAAAGTAAAAGGGTTGGGATAAATACATTAGCAAATAATTTATATAGATTCCTCCTTATAAGTAAATTCTACTATTTAAGAAAAACCAACAAGAGTGTGAGTCTATGGCCACAAATTTTCCCTGCATTCCAATTTATTTCGCTCCCTAACCTAAGAGTAACACAAAACTACAAAATCTACTCTACAATTAATCCTAAATGGTCTCACGGAAGGTTTTCATAGTGAAAATCTTATCTATCAAAGTTTTACATTATAATTCCTCATAATATTGCTCAAGACTTTTTCTAAAACAATATTAAATAATATTTTAACGCAAATTCATATTGGTCTCTTTTCTATTTCTCATTGTGTCTCATTCTATCTTAATGCGATTTCTTACATAGCAAATCCTCAAGCTTGACATGAATATAGCTAGTGTATATAAAAGTTACATATCCATGTAAGTTTTCATAGATATACCTTTTGTCCAATAAGCTTTTCATATTCTTTATGGTAGCTATTGGAAAAAAAAAAAAGAGTTTTTTTTTTTTTTTTTTTTTTTTTTTTTTTTTTTTTTTATCATGGTTGCTATGATAATTTGCTTTTACAAGTAATTTATCTTCCTATTTGCTCTATATTAAGAATACCTCATTTATCCATTGCCTTATACTTCCTTCCATATTATTCTTTAGAACCTCTTGACAAATTTCGAACATCAATGAATGAGGTCTTCGTAAGATTATGTTATAACAAGTAGTTTTGTTGGTCCCAAATAATAATCAAGAAGGGGGGTTGAATTGATTATTAATAAAAATTTCACCTTTAAAAATAATCCACTTCGATTTTAAAAATGAAAACCAAATATGCAATTAAACAAATATGAACATAAATTGCGAAAATTAAAAAGATAGAGTATAGAAAATCAAGTAACGATTTATGGTGGTTCCGCCTTGTGCATCAGTCCACTCTTCCAGCTCCGAGTGGGAGACCCTGTTATCCTACGAGTTTGTTCCATTATATCCAATAACTTCAAATTACAAGCTTGTGCAATTCTTTCTGCTCTATTCTCACAGCTATCTTCTAGCCACAACCGATCTACAAAGTTTAAACTTGTAACTTAACTATCAAAAGAGAAGGCAACAACAAGTTCCTTCTATACAATATAAAATATCTAAATCAAAGAGCTAAAGAATGAAAGCTAAGAGATCAGCTCACTTGTTGAAATGTGAGAAGAAATTATGAATATTCTAGGCAAAATGAAACTTCTGAGTTTTGTTCTGGATATACGTGGTAAGAAAAAAAGAGCTTCTTTTTTGTGTGTGAATAGTATCGGCTTCTTCTTGTTTTTTACTTCAATCTTCTTCTTTTTCTCTGTCTTCTGTATAATATATTCCTTCTTCTCCTTAACATTCCAAAAGCTGTTTGGAAGATGGATAAGCTTTCCCAAAAATCTTGGTTAAAAATCTTTTGTTCCTTATCTCTTTTTTGAATTTGAATTATTTCGTTTCTTCAATTAGGTAAAAGATAAGATGAGGTATGTTTCTTCCAGATATTATGGTGACATAAACCAAAAATAGATAACGTTCCTTTTTTGAACTCACACGTGAATCCCATAAAAATAGGTAAGTGATGGACTTATCCTTATCTTGAAATGATGTAATACTGATATTTCACTTGTCTTGAAGGAGAAAAACGTGTAGAATCTGTCCAAACAAGGTCTGGTACTACTCATGAAGATTTCCATCATTGAAAACGTTGATGACGGAGAAACTTTGATGAAAACATTAAGTCCCCTTGGATTAAACCAACTTAAGTAGAACAAATGAGTATATTACCCAAAGAAACTCATTTACTCGGAGCTAGGTCTTCAAGATTCATTTTTGTATTGAACTGGAATGATTTGTATCAAGTTGGAGAAGATGAACAGTAAAATTACGTGATATAGAGCTACTGTCAAAAGTGTAGTGAAATGTTTTGTAAAAGGTTCTGGTTTTCTGGAAAAATTCTTTATTCTTAAAGCAACCTAGTGGAAAATATTCTGAATTCCGAATACTCTTCATCATTTTTTTTCTTTCTCTTTAACTTGATACTACACACTTAATAAACTCATTAGTAATCGTTTTTACCCTTTTGTTATCATCAAAACCTATTTTAAGAGAATCTAACAAGTTTTCTCTTTCTAGTTTTAGAGAGAGAATTTTCTCTCAATTGGAGAGTCTTTATACCACATGGATGTTAGGTACCGATATTTTCACTTTTCTCTTTCTTGGTTCTTATACGTGTGCATTCATAATAATCTTGCATCTAAGGCTATAAATGAATGGAGTCGATTCAATATAGTACAAAGCTCGAACTTGACCCGAATAAAAAACTCGAACTTAAACTCGATTGAGATAGCTTTAATATTTAAATTCGAACTCAAACTCAACTCGATTAAGCTCCATTATTTTTTTTAAATACTGATTTTAGCTATAAAGAGTATTTAATACTCGATAAACTCGAACTTGACTCAACTCAATTTAATACTCAATTATGCTTGCTTAAGCTTGCGAACTCTCCGAGCTAAGTATTTTAAAGCTCAAACTCGGTAGCTACACGAGTAACTCAAACACGAGCTCGACTCGATTGTAAGTAAGTCGAATTTGAGTTTTTGTCGAGTCGAACTCGAGTAACTCGTGAGCTGTCTCTGTTCACTTACAACTCTACTTAAGTATTATATCTAGAGATGGGCACCAAGTTGAACCGGCCCAAAACCGTTGGGCCACGATTCAAGCCATGGTTGAATTGGAACCAACCTGTGGACATGAAGGACCAGGCCGGGGCGATTCAAACCGAGGGTTCAAGGCCGATTCATTGCCCTTGACCTATGGATGATTTTTTTAATTAAATTAATTAAAAAAACACATGATTAGATCATCATACAATAGACATATGGAGAATTTTAAATTATAAACTTGTGCAAACGACCAAAGTTTATTAAAGAAAGTACACTTAAATAGAAAAGTTACTTTAGAATGCACACACTTAGGCTAAAAAAGCATACTTCAACAAATAAAGAAAAAAAGAGACAATTTCATAATAAATACTATCTATTCACATTAAAATGAGTTTAAATACTTATTTCTTATTTTTTTTGCTAGGATTTTTTTTAAACTTTTTGTATTTTTTTATTTTGATTCGCCCTACTCATCGGGTCGAGACCTTGAACCGGCCTTGACCCACCAGGCTGACTAGTTGTCTGGCGCATCATGACCCAATGGCCGGGCCGCACCGGGCCGAGTCAACGGTTTGACGCGACCATGTCTATGTCTAATTATATCCGTTTGATTGTTTTTTATTACAATTTTTTGGGGTCTTCTGAGTTTTTATTCCTTTCCTTGCTCTTCCCTTTATGTATATTCCCTTAGTCTCCTTGGAAAAAAAAAATGTATAATATTAAAAAAATAATAATGATATACAGATATTGATATTTTTAGTCCTTAATCTTCTTAAAGGTACGCTTGATCACATCTTCTGATTCTCATCCTTTCCTTTTGTTCTCTTTGTTTGTGTGTCTTTTCTTTAATGTTGTTGCACCTCTGCTACCAAGCTATGTGGTAGCTAATTCTTTGTTTTCAATGCAATCATGGTGCCATCCTCCGGAGCTGCAGTTCCTCCTAGACCAAATCTGGATGATATTATTCTTAATGAATCCGCTGGGGCTGGAGATCCTACAATAGAGACGGGGACCGAAGTTTTAGAAATGGCAAAGATAATCGCAGACAAACTGCTAAACGGAACTGGTGTCATCAATGTATTGAAAAATACTTGGAAGGGTTATGGTATTGTTGCAATTATCGATTCTCAAAATAATCTGTACGTATTGAGCTTAAAAGACAAATCTTATATGGATAAGATTTTGAATAAAATTCCATGGTTTGTTATGGGTCATTGCTTGATGCTTAAAGAATGGATAGATCATTGGAAAATAAGTGATATTTCCCTAAATTTGTTAACAATATGGGCTCAAATTCATGACTTACAACTTCACCATATGACTGTTAAAAGTGCTTAATTGATTGGCAGTAAAGTAGGTGAGGAGATTGAACCTTTGTCTTCTAGTAAGGGGGAAAGACGTGCTTTCCTAAGGGTACGTGTTAAGATGCCAATTCATATGCCACTGCAGTCTAGAGTTTGGTTGAATGGTGGTTTAGGAGGGAGATACAAGGTGTCTCTTAAATATGAGACGCTCAATGGCTGGTGTTTTAATTATGGAAGGTTAGGTCATCTTAGTAAGGCTTGTGAGTTCTAGAAAAGTGAGGATGGAGGACTTGGTCCTAATCTGAGAGTGTCTAGTGAAAATTGGGAATTCTGGAATGAGGAAGGTCAGAAAAGTAGTTTTCATCAAAAGAAGACAAAGGTAGTGGGTTCTCTGGAGTTGGTGTTCAATCAACTTATGTATCTTTTCCCAAAACCCCCTCTTCTCTTTCAGGCCCTAATATGACCACTAAACCCTCAAAACCTATCTCCCCTCACCCTTCTCCCTCCATTTCTTCCAGTCATATTTTAATTATTCCCTCTTCTTCAAATCCCACTTCCAAAGCTCACTCATCACCATTACAAGATGTTTCTAATACCTTAAACAATCCATCTCAACCTTTGTCTCAATCCAAACCAACTTTGTCCTCACTTTTATCACAACAATTTTTTCCTAGTTTGACCATGGAAAACAAGGATAATAATGTGAAAGAAGTTTGTGGTATAAACCTGGGAGTTAGTGAGCAGCATAGGTTTAACCTATAATTAAATTTGTCTTCACAGTTTCTGTTACAATCCCGGTCACTTCTTGTCTCTAAGGTGCTAGTCCCTACAACTGATCCTACATTTATCATTAATTCTTTTGAGGAACTTGATTTGAAACAAAACAGAGAGGAGGAGGATAAAGTTTGTTGTATTAAGAACCAAAGAATAGATATATTAGATAATGATGCCATCTTAGTAGTCTCCTTAGAAAAAGCAAAAAAAGTGAAGATTGTAGAGAAGAAAAAATTATGAGAAAATACAAAAAAAAATTAAAAAAAGAAAAGTTACCCAAAAAAAAAAAAGGCAGAATGAAAAGAAGTGTTGTTATTAAAAGAGTGAACACATTCCAACATTCTGTGAAAGTCTCTAGAGTAGTGATGGAGAACTTAAGTTCAGTGAGTGAATGGATTGAAGTTCCTACCTTAAGCTGTGATACAATAGGCGGTGGTGGCTAGCCTCCAACAGCCACACAGGTGCCATGAGTTTCATGAGTTAAAACTGTCAATGAATAGGGCCACCTAAGATAGTTCGTAACCTTCAAGGCCTATTAAATAAGTTTAATCTTAGTATTGTTTTTCTAATGGAAACTAAAAACAAAGAAGGTGTGTTGGAAAGATTGTGAAATAAAATGAGGTTCAATAGTAGTTTCTATGTAAATAAGAGAGGTTTGGCTGGAGGTCTCCCTTTGTGGTGGAATGCTAGTGTGGATGTAATTATAAGATAGACTTGTGATTACTTTATTGATTCCGATGTTAGATGGGAGGATGGTAGTAGCATTGGCTCAATCACTTAGGTACATGCCCCTACTGAATTTAGCCAACAAAGGATTCTATGGAGCCAATTGAGTGGTTTGGGGAGTGGAAAATTTATCTGGATATGTATTGGTGACTTTAATGCTATGTTACATGATTATGAGAAAGAAGGTAAACGAAGAGTCGATTAGTGGTTATCAACGGTTTTAACTCTTCTATGGATGAAGCAAATTTACAAGATATTGGTTTTATAGGAAAAAATTTACTAGGAGCAATAGAAGGAATGGGGAGGCTTTGGTGAGAGAAAGAATTGAGAGGGGATTGGTTTCCATTGATCAATTGGTGGTCTTTCCAGATTGTAAAGTTGAATGATTACAACCTTCACTTCAGACCATGTAGCCTTGTGTTTTCCATTTGGTTGCCAAAGATATGATGGGTAAAAATTGTTTTAAGGTATGTTTGAATTGTCTGTTTTTCATTTGTATCTGCATCTGCATCTGCATCCGTATCTATATATGATTTTGTTAATCTTTTCTTTATGAGTAAAATTGTATGTTTGTCATCTGTATTTGATCTGTATCTTATTTATTTTTTATCTATTTCTTGCCAAACATAATCTTAGATTTGAAAACATGTGGCTAACAAATGTGGATTGTAGCATGGTAGTGGATACTTAGAAGGAAAAGTTGAAGGCTGGAGTTTAGGAGTTAATGTTGAATAATCTGGAATCTGGTAGGAATACTCTCACAAAGTGGAGTAAAAATAGCTTTCCAAACAATAAAGTTCTAATTCAGGATACTATGAAGAAACTTACCTCTATACAAAATGATCCATGTCGATTAGATGTGAAGGAGCAAAAACAACTTTATGGAAAACTTAATGAGCTATGGGAATGTGAAGAGAGATATTGGCACCAACGTTCAAGAGTGAATTGACTCAGATATGGGGATAGAAGTACTTCGTTTTTTCATCACTCTACTTTGTATAGACGTAATAAGAATGAGTGTTGAAAATAAAGAATAGTGAAGGAATGTGGGTGGTGAATGAAACTATGACAACCAATGAATTTGTTGATTTCTTCAGCATTTTATTTAAGAGTTTTTGATGTAGAGATGAGTTAGAGCACCTTGAATGGGTGAAACATAATGAATGTGATACTTTGTGGAGAAGTGGAGGAGGAGGAGACCAGGAAGGCGATTTTCCAATTAAGAGCCTCAAAGCACTCGGACCAAACAGATTCTCAGGAGTCTTTTTATCAAAAGTTTTGGTGCATATAGGGGGACTTCAATTACTAAAACAGTCAAATCATTCTTTTCAATAGATATTTTCCCTCCTCCTATTAATTGTACCGACCTTATTCTGATCCCTAAAACTCCTAATCCTCAAAACATGTCTTAGTTTAGACTTATAAGCCTTTGTAATTTCTTGTATAACATCATTTTCAAACTTCTGGTTAACAGGTTGAAACCCTTCTTAGGAGAGCTCATTTTTTATCATTAAAGTGCATTTATAGTGGGGAGAATGATTCATAACAATAGTATTATTGCACATGAAGCATTCCATTTCCTAAAAAACAAAAAGGTTGGGGGGGGGGGGGAGGGGGGGAGGGGGGAGGGACGAACGGTTTTTTCTGTTGCAAAAATGGATTTGAATAAAGCCTATGATTGCATTGAGTGGAATTTTTTGGAAAATGTTCTTTTCAAATTTAGCTTTGATAGAAAATAGGTTTCTTGGATTATGAGTTGTGTCTCTATTGTTAAGGTTAATATCGTGGTCAATGGAAAAAGGTTGAGTCATCTTAAACCAAGTAGAGGAGTAAGGCAAGGTGATCCACTATCACCTGAGCTCTTCATTGTAGTTGCAGATGCGTTGTCTAAGGGTATTGAGAAAAGTGTCAGGAGTAAGGAAAGCAAGACTATCTATGAAATCCACTTATCCTACTCTTTCTCATCTATTTTTTACAAATGACTCTATTTTTCCTAGAAGCAAACTCAGTTGTGGTCAAAAGTTTGTTGAACATCATTCAAAAGTATTGTAGAGTTTCTGGTCAATAGATAAATTGTGAGAAATCTAATCTTCTTCAGTAGCAATGTGGATGATCAACTCAAAAGGGAGGTGGGGGCTTTGCTAAGAATTCTAATAGTAGACAACCGTAGATCTTATTTAAGTCTTCCTATAGTATGGGGATGATCTAAATATGATACTTTTGAGTTTTGTGACAAAGAGGATTGATAAGAAATTACAAGGGTGGAAGCATATACTCTTTACTGAAGCTGGTAGAGAAACTCTCATAAAGGCAATAGTGTCTCCCATCCCAACCTATTCTATGTCTTGTTTCCTTTATTAAAAAAAAAATAGTGTGATGAAGTTAGTAGCAAGATGGCTAATTTCTTCTAGGGACAAAAAAAAAGGTAGGAAACAAAATTCATTGGAAAAGTTAGGATAAACTTACATTAGCCAAAGAATATGGAGGCATGGGAATTAAGGATTTATATATCTATAATCTAGCTTTACTCACTAAGCTGGCTTGGAGACTCCTTACAAATCCAAATGATCTGTGGGCTAAAATGTTGAAAGAACTCTATTTTCCTAATGGAAGTTTAAGAGATGCTTCAACAAGAGGTAAGGCATCCTAGATTGAGAGTAGCATTTTGGAAAGAATGGAGTTTTTATTTGAAGGTTTGTAGTGGGTGGGATTAGAACAGAGCAATGGTTTTAGCTTAAATTGATGGGTTCATCTTTTTAATTTCCAATTTTTGAGTAGAAATGGGACATTGAATCTAAAAGTTTTTATAGTGACTTTATATGTGAAGATGATCGAAGTTGGGATTTAAGGAAACTTCGCAGTATGTTAATAGAGAAGGAAGTTGAATGTATTAAAGCCATACCTCTTTATGACTCTTAGCAAGAAGACATCTTCATATGGTCTCATAGTCGTTAGGGAGTTTGCACCGTTAAATTAACATACAATAGATTAAAATCCCTAAAATTGGCACCTTCAAATTTAGTAGTGTTGGGTTGTACCAGTCCGAAGCCCAGCCCATAACTCCCCTGCTCACTAATCCTATCCCACACGTGAGTCACACAATCAGACAGATCTCCTTCACAAACACTCTTCTTCTATTTCTCTCTAACCCTAAGAAATTAGGGTTTCTTCTCTACAACCTCTCTGTCTCCATACGAAAGCTAAGTAAAAATCTTGTTCTTCACTCTTTTATTTGTAACACTCTCTAAAGACACTACTTTTACCAATGGTGTATTGTACTTTCTGCAGGTAAAAGGAATGGATACATGCAATGGATTATTCGAGCTAATCCGAGCTCCACAGTGAACACAGATGTTTCCAAAAGGGGGGTTAATTCCCTTTTCCCTTTCAACTGTTATTTATATGCATAGATGTACAGTTATCTTGTTATTCTGTTACATGCAATCTATTAGTTGGTTGAATCTAACTAACTCTGTATACAATAGTTTCTCTGTCTGTTTCGTTGGTTGGATCTAACCAACTACTTATACAATAGCTTCGCTATCTGTTTACTATGTAATCCTCAAGTTTACTTGGTATTTTTCTACATCTTGTACGCTGACGTGTAACATTTGTCTCCCCTTGTGGAAACACAACCTTGTCCTCAAGGTATTAACCAACATAGATGAGTTGAAACTGGTCGTAATCTTCCCAACTCGCATCCTCTAGTAAAAGCCCCTTCCACTAAACCAAAATCTGCTTAATAGGTTTCCAATTAACCAATATCACCCGAGAGTCAATAATAGCTAACGGTTGTAAAACAGGGTGATTATGATAAGCCTCCTGTGGTAACTCCAAAATCGATATCTGTAGAGCCATAGGCTTTCTTAAGAGCAGAAACATGAAACACATTATGGATTCGTGAATTAGGAGGTAGCTCAACCCTATAAGCTGATGAACCAATCCTTTGAAGCACCTTGTAAGGACCATGAAAACGTTTGGAAAGCTTGTGAAAACTATTAGCAATAGTAGTTTTTTTATAAGGTTTGAGCTTCACCATGACTAATTCCCCTTCCTCAAAAGTGACATCTGATCTATGCTTATTTGCCTGAGACTTCATACGATTCTGAGCTTGCTGCAAATTCTATTTGAGGATAGATAATACTTCATCCCGAGTTGCTAACTCAGTGTCCACTGCTTCAACAGCAGAAGAACCTCTAATATAACCCGGAATAGTGGGTGGGGATCTTCCATATACAACTTCGAATGGAGTTATTTTACTACCCTCATGATATGAAACATTATAGGCATACTCAGCCCATGGAAGAAATCGAACCCACAACTTGGGTTGTTCCATGACAAAACACCTCAAATATTGTTGAAGGGTCCTATTCATCACCTCAGTTTGGCCATCCGACTGAGGGTGATATGATGAACTCATGCATAATTTAGTGCCACTGAGTCGAAATAATTCTTTCCAAAATCTATTCATGAAAACAGGATATCTGTCAGAAACAATGGTTCGGGGAATTCCATGCAATTTAATGACCATGTTCACAAATAAGTTGGCCACTTTAGTAGCAGTAGAATGCTCATCTAAAGCACCTAAGTGATAGTATTTAGACAGTCTGTCAACCACCACTAAAATGACAGATAATCCTTGTGAACATGGTAAGCATGTAACAAAGTCCATGCTTACATCCTCCCATACCTTGTCAGGGATTGGTAATGAGGACAATAAACCAACAGGAGATTTAGTTAAATGCTTGAGCTGCTGATATATCATACAATTGCGGACAAACTCTTCCACATCCTTCCGAAGTCCCTCCCAATAAAATTCCGCAGTAATCCTTTTGTAAGTTTTGAGAAATCCAAAATGACCAGCTGATGGAGTTGCATGATATTCTCTTAAAACAAGAGGCACCACCAAAGAGTCCCGAACTAAAAAAATTTTGGAATCATGATAAAGAATTCCATGCTTCCAAACAAGAGATTTGGTATGATGCAACCCTTTAGTAAGGTCAGAAATAATAGCTTGAAAACCAGGATGGTTCTGATACTCTTGTTTCAAAATATCAATAAATTGAAATATAGGAGTAGACCATCCTAAATGACAATATGTCCCATCAAATTGCCTTGATAAAGCATCAGCTACAACATTTTCTTTCGCAGCTTTGTAAGTGATGGTATAATCATATCCAAGTAGTTTGGATAGATATTTCTGCTGCTCAGGTGTTTGAATCACTTGAGACAAATTTCTTTCAAGCTTCTATGATCTGTTCGGATCAAAAAATGAGTCCCCAAAACATACTGTCGCCATTTTCGAACCGCTTCCATACCATATAACTCCCTCACATAAGCAGATGCTTTCCTTAAGTGAAAAGGAAGCTTCTTACTGAAATAAGAAATGGGAAGCTCGTTCTGCAATAAGACAGCACCTATAGCAGTACCAGATGCATCTGTTTCAATAACAAATTGCTTTGTAAAATCAGGCAATTGCAAGATGGGAGCTTGTACAAGTGCTGTTTTCAAAGAAACAAAAGCTTGTTCAGCATATGAGTTCCACTCAAACTTATCCTTTTGCAATAAGTCAGTCAATGGACTGGCAATAGCGGCATACCCTTTGATAAACCGTCTATAATACCCAGATAAGCCTAAAAAGGCTCGTAATTGCTTGACTGAAGTAATAGCTGGCCACTCTCTGACTCCTTGAACTTTAGAGGGATCCGGACTTACCCCTTTGCATGACACAATGTGCCCTAAATACTCAATAGTATCTTTGGCAAAAATACACTTAGAAGCCTTCAAAAAGAACTGATTTTGCTGCAAAATCAGTAATACAGAATCCAAATGCTTCAAATGATCATCAAAAGACTTACTGTAAACTAATATGTCATAAAAAAAACAATGACATATTTTCGTAGAAATGGTTGGAAAAGTCTATTCATTATGGCTTGAAAAGTAGCAGGAGCATTACACAAGCCAAAGGGCATTACCAAAAATTCATAATGGCCCTCATGAGTCCAAAAGCTGTTTTCTCAATATCATCATGATGCATACAAATTTGATGATAGCCTGAACGTAAATCCAACTTTGAAAAACAAGAAGCCCCAAACAATTCATCAAGGAGTTCATCAATGGTTAAAATTGCGAACTCATCTTTCACAGTCACTTGATTAAGAGCCCTATAGTCAATACAAAAATGCCAAGTTCCATCTTTCTTTTCAACCAGAAGCACCGGACTAGAAAATGAACTTGTGCTATGTTGGATGATACCCAAATTAAGCATATCTTGAACTTGTTTTTCAATTTCACTCTTCTGAAAATGTAGGTATCGATAGGGTTTGACATCAATTGGTTGTGCTCCCTCCACCAAATGAAAGCGATGCTGTGTGTTTCTTAGAGGCGGCAATGATGAAGGTGCTTCAAAAATTGAGGCATATTTGCCCAATAATGCATCCAATGCATTATTGCTGGATGAAATGCCATGAAAATTGGATTGAGACTGAGCTGTCAATTGAAAACAAGAAGCCACAGCATCCATTAACTAATTTCCTGAGTTGATGATGAGATATCTGGAAAATCATAGGATTTTCTTCACTTGCCAGTGTAATAGAGGAACCATTGTAGTAAAACTGCATGGTTAATTGGCTGTAATCAATAGTGACTGGCCCAAGTTTTTGTAACCATTGAACTCCTAGGACAAAATCAGCCCCTTGAATAGGTAAAACATAGAATGCCTCCGTAAACTGAATTCCTTGGATGTCCAGTGATACACTTGGACACTGTCCTTCACATGCTAACTTGCTACCATTCCCTATCATAACATTGAAATTTACTGAGGGAATAACAGATAAACCCAAATATTTGACAATTCTTGATTGTACAAAATTATGGGTACTACCCGAATCTACCTATAATGACATCTTTTCCATTAATCGTTCCTTTAAAACGGATAGTCCGAGGAGTAGAATATCCAGATAAGGCATGATAGCTAATAGTCCCCTCATCAAAGTCCTCAATTCGAGATTCATCCAATTCCGTATCCTAAGTCTCCTCCTCTTCTTGTAACAACAAGAGGAATTTAGCTTTACATTTATGAAGTTTACTATACTTTTCATCACAAAGACCTTTTTCCCTCTTTTCTTGAAGTTCAGCTTGAGACAATTTTTTTATAGGCAAAGATGGTTTAGAATTAGATGAATTTATGAAAGTAGGAAAGTGGATGGTTTAGAGAATTGTAAGGTAGAAGTGTGTGAAAGAAGAAAAAGAACGAGTGGAATCAGGGTGAGAAAAAGTTGGTTTAACAAAAGCATGATCGGCAAACTTAGATTCATGCATTTTAGCTAACCAAAATGCATGTGATAAGGAATTAGGTCTAGAAATCTAGACTTCGTTCCTAATATGCGATTTCAAACCAAAAACAAAGCAACTAATAAGAAAAGAATCAGGAATACCTACCACTTGGTTTGATAAAGCAGTGAATTCCCTTTGATATTCTGCTACTGATCTTCTTTGCACCAATTTAGATAAGGCCCCCTGAAAGTCCTCATACTCTGAAGGACCAAATTGAGTCTTCAAAGATTGTAGGAACTGCCATGTAGTCAATTGATTATTCTGCTCTAACCACTGCAAAAATTGCAGCGCATCACCCTCCATTGCAAAAGCTGCAATGTCTAATCTTTGTGCTTCGGGTATTTTGTGAAAAGCAAAAAACTTCTGAGTCTGATAAATCCAACCCAGCACATCCTGACCCGAAAATTTAGGAATCTCGAGTTTAATACCTTTCAACAAGATTCAGCTAAGGAAGATGATGGATGAGATCCATCTGAAGAATCTTGATGTAAAACAGTCGTAGGATTGTCGTTGTGAGTCCTAATATTATCAATTTTCTCCCCAAACTGCTGCATTGAGTGATTGACATTATCCTGAAAATCTTTGACTGTTTGCTGCATCAACGCATTAGAGTTCATAGACTCTTGCATTTGAGTTTGCATTCCTTTCATTGTTTCAGCCAAAGAAAAACCAACGCTTGCAACCGAGTAAACTCCTCCTGAGAGTGGAAGCCATGAATTGGGATGATCAACAACGAGAGCACCAAATGATGGGTTGTACACTCCGAAGCCCAGCCCACAACTCCCTGCTCTCTAATCCTATCCCACACGTGACTCACACATCAAACAGATCTCCTCACGAACACTCTTCTTTATTTCTCTCTAACCTAAGAAATTAGGGTTTCTTCTCTACAACCTCTCTGTCTCCATACGAAAGCTAAGTAAATCTGTTCTTCACTCTTTTGTTCGTAACACTCTAAAGACACTACTTTTACTAATGGTGTATTGTATTGTCTGCAGGTAAAGGAAGGATACATGCAATGGATTATTCGAGCTAATCCGAGCTCCACAGTGAACACAGATGTTTCCAAAAGGGGGGTTAATTCCCTTTTCCCTTTCAACTATTATTTATATGCATAGATGTACAGTTATCTTGTTATTCTGTTACATGCAATCTGTTAGTTGGTTAAATCTAACCAACTCTGTATACAATAGTTTCTCTGTTGTTTCGTTGGTTGAATCTAACCAACTCTATACAATAGCTTCTCTATTGTTTACTATGTAATCCTCAAGTTTACTTGGTATTTTTCTGCATATCTTGTACTTTGACATGTAACAAGTAGCATCCCCATTGCACGAAAATTTGGAAAATTAAGCTCTCACCAAAGATATAGCATTTCATTTGGCATGTTGAGTCGAATTCCCTACCAATAGCAGCAAATCTGCACCGAAGGAGATCTACCTCTTCTCCTTGTTGTTCCTTTTGTAGAAGTTTGGAAACACCAAAACACATGTTGCTTTTGTGTGATTGGACTAAGGTAGTATGGTTTGATGCGCTAGGTATTTGAATTACTAAACCTCAAGTGAGTCAATTTCTGGATTGGTTAAAGGAGATCTCTTCAAAAGTAGGAAGCAAGAAATCAAAGATAGAGACAAGTATTTGTGTGGTGGCTTAGAACATTTAGAAGATGAGGTTCTCAACCATGTTAAGAGGGAGAAAATCTTAATCCAAATGCCGTTATCCGAGCTTTAAGGGTTTTGTTGTTGGAACTAAAGACCATTGAGTCGGGTAATGGTACTCCTTTGCATAATATCAACAGCTCTTGTACATTTGATCATTGGATATGTCTGAGCGGTGACACAATCAAAATAAATCCGAATGGACCATGTGTTTCTTCTTCGGATCACACGGTTATGAGTGTGGTGGCACGTAACTGCGGGGTTAACATAATTATTAGCTATGCTTTATTTTGTAGATGTTTAAATGTAGAGGAAGCTGGAGGTTGAGCCTTGCTATTGGGCATGGAGCTAGCTATTGACGAAGGTTGGCCTAAGGTCCTTTTTGAGTCGGATTGTGCAAGTGTGGTTCAAGTGGTTAAAGCCTAGTCATGTGATTCTCATTGGGCTTCAGCAAAATATATCCAAGAAATTTTATCTAAGTTGCAGTCGGCTCATGGGGTTTTTTCCTTTTGTCTTATTTCTAGAAAAGTAAATTATGTAACCGATTGGATAGCTTCAATGTTTAGGATACAAATGTGTCCGTTGGATCGGTAGTGTAGCCCCCCATCTCATCTTCTAAAGCTCATCCACTTTGATTTCCTTTCATGCTCTAATTCTATTCATGTAACATCGAATGATTTCGGTTGATTTAATGAAGTATAGTTTTGGGGGCAATTAGCCCTTTTATTGGCCAAAAAGTTCCGACACTTCGTAAATTTAGTCTATAAGTAACCCATTTTCTGAAAAAGACTATGAGAAACCCTCATCATTTATTGATTTATAATCATCCCTTTCAATCTCCTATAAAGAAATATCATTTTGTTGTTATCAATTTGTTATTGCAAATTGAAAACTTATGAAACAATAACAAAGGATTTTTAAAAGTTTTTAAAATTTTCGTAAGCCTTATATAGAAAGAGAGAAAGGTATTTGAGTCTGATGATATATATAAGGATGTGAAAAAAAAAACGATCGAATCGTGAATTGAATTGCACCATAATTTTGGTTCTTGTTTTTAAACGATTTGATTTGCGGTTCGATTTGGGACCTCAAAACCGAACCGTTTTATATTTTTTTTGAAAAAAAATCCGAACATATTGTTTCTTCTTTCAATTGTTTTATTAAAAAAGATTTAATTTTTTTATATTTTTTATTTAGATATGTATCATTTATGAGAGTGAAATTAGAATAGTAATATTATGTTTCAATTATTGTGGTGTTTCTTCAAAGAAGATCATTTTTAAATTTTAGCCTCTAGTATTCTAAACATTTTTCCTTTTCTCTTAATAATTAAGGTGCATTTAGTTTGTTGGTTTAACATCAATATGGCATTTGTTTTTTGTTTGCTTCAATCAAACTATTTGTCAAAAACATATACAAATAAAAAACAGACATTTTTACTTCTAAACGGATCTTACAAATTAAATACAGATAAGATACAGATGCAGATCATATACAGATAAAATACAAATGGAAAACAGACCATCCAAATAGACTAGGGATGTAAACAGACAGGCCATTATAAGATATCCGACCTGACCGATCTGCTAAAAACCCTATAGAGTTTAGGGTCGGGTTTTAGGCATCATTTTAAAACCCTATAGTATTTTGGGTCTAGTTTTGAGTCATATACATAACTCGATGAGAAAACTCAACCTGAAAAAATATATGATGAAATTTTAGAAAATTGTAACTCCTTGCCTCTTTTTGTGTTGCAAGCATCCTCACGCAAAAGGCCAAAAATAGAAAACCCTAGCTGCAATGCCCCATCATGTACATTTCTTAGATTTCTTGATTTATATTCTACTTTAAACCCCCCTCCTTCCTTCTCTAAGTTCAATTTTACATTTACCCCCTACTAGTAGCCTAGTTCGTGTCACCCCCTCTTCACCTTACTCGGTTACTTAGTCAATGCCCTTTCTCTTAACTTCATGCCTAACACCTCACGAGAGTGAAATTACTACTAAATACGAATATGAGTTTAAACCCACTTCTCTTAGTACTCCACTCCAAATCAAGAGTGGCATAGAAATTAGCTTTGTTCTCATGAAAAGTTTGGAACTTTGTCCATTTTGTCTATTCAATTTCGGGAAATTTTCAATGTTTTTGGGTCGATATGGTAAAATCATGGGAAATGAGTAAATTTTTGTTGAATTCTGGGTTTTAGGCATTTTAGAATTTTGGTAAAGTTTTAATCTATAAATATCTATTTGAGTATTTTTATGATTTTGGTTCTTGTATTTTTTATTTTTTTTAGTAAAGTTAATTTGCTTTGGGTTTCTATCTTTGCTTTATAAATTGCTTTTATTTATTAGCTTGTTCTTCGTTAGGTGTGAGTAAGGTATTTGAATACAGGGTTCTTAAAATAAAAAAACAACATAGAGAATCTACTTCCTTTGCCGACAAATAATAAAAAAGCATACACAAATATATAATTTTATATATTATTACTATTATATATGTAAAAGAATTGAAATATCGTATGATCTGCTATATTTATGTCAATTGGATAATTTACGATCAAAGTTGATTGCAATAACAGACAAAAAAGGTTGATATCAAGATTTATACGTTTGCTAAAAGTATGAAATTAAATCGTTGAAATAAAAGAAAAATATAATAATAAACATCCTATTAGATTGAGGTAGGTTGAGAATCGGATTTGCAAAAACCTTGTAAGGGCGAGTTATGGGAATAATGGAAAATAACCTACAGGGATTTTCTCGGATTTAGGAGACCTTATAATCAATTAGGTCGGGTTCAGGTTTTACATAACCCATTCCAAATCCGACCTGGTTGCATCCCTAAAATAGACCCTATTATTTACTTAGTTACTTAATGGATTATATAATCAATGATGTATTAATTAAAAGTATACAATGAATTAAAATTTGTGTTTGTTATTATGATGGTTTTTGTTGTTTTCTCAAGTCTGATATATCATTATAGTTTAGTAGGATCATAATTTAGTGATGGATGAAATCTCTCTTTCATTATAAGTTTTACACGTTTATTTAGGTAAATAATTAATTTTAAATATTATTATTTATATTTATCAAATGTGTAATTGAAGTTTTTTTATAGTATGTATTTTAATATTAAGAATAAAAATGGTTCGAATCACAAACAAAACCTTATCGAACCTCTCTTTTCGGTTTGAAAAATTTAGAAAATAATCGTATAGTTAGACTCGAATTTAAAAGAAAAACCAAATTGTAAAATTTGATCCGGGTCGGTTCAAGGGTAAACCTGAACCAAATCGTGCCATGCATGCCCCTATTATATATGGCAAGGATATTACGTGGTTTCATTTACCACAATACCTCTAGTTTTTCTAAGGTATATCCTCCTTTTTTTCCCCTTAAGATAAAAGTTTGACCTCTAAATTTACTCAACTAGGAGCAAAGTTCAAAAGATCTAAGTTTCTCATATGCTCTATTAAACATTCTCTTACTTCTGCAGTATTTATTCCACTTCTCTTTGATCTTGGTTCGAGATTATTCCACATATTTTCATGCACTTTGCTTCCTCCGATATAGGTCGGATTTTGGTGTAACCACCTTCTTATTCCGTGCTTCTTTTAAAATATGAAATTTAATACTATTAGTATGGTAATGTCACTTCCAACACGTCATCTTATGAGCCTCCTAGATTCCTTAAGAGTAATTTCAACTGTATAAGTGGAGTCAATGTTTACCAAACCATTAAGGATCTTGGGAATAGCCATAATAAGGAGATTACATTCCTATTACATTAGGATATACTTTCTCGATATATTAGGATACATCCCCATTAATGGTGATCCTCCTTAAACTTAGTCACCACCTCCACACTATAAATAAGCATGATTGCCATCTTATATGATCATTTACACTCTTCTGTATATCTCTCAAACTTCTCCCATAGATTAATGACTTAAACATCAAGTAGTCATGTTTGAACCCCCTCAACCACTCCCTTAAAATACCTACTAATATATTCCTTTTTTGTAAGACCATCAAATCCTATGCCCAATTCAACTTATCTCTACAAGCAAACCTTAGTGACAACATTTAACTTCATTTGTGGGAATCAATAAAAGTCAATTTTCTTTTTATATTTTATTCCTTTTAAAGTTTTGATCATGACAATTACAATGGCAAGAATTTCAAGACACGCTAATGTTAACCAAGACAATTCTTAGGTAGAAGATCAAGTTGTCGCCTTTAATGTCATGGTTGCTACCATTAATATTTAATTTGCAATGATTTTTTGTATTAGAAAGGCCGTGGTGTGATTTTGCGATTCAAAAAGACGATATTAAAGAATATGCAAAGATGTTGAAGATGGCAACCAAAAGCTTTAGACTCATATAAAAGAGTTGGAATGTGAGCACCTCCATGTTAAGGGTGTGGAAGAATCTGATGCACTCAGTTAAAAAGGTAGGAAGAAAACTTGTTACCACCACCACCATGAACTGCTAATTAGCAAGCATGATCTACAAACCACCATAATCATGCTTTTATTATAGTGTAACAAGTAGCTGCCGTTTAAGGTAGCGTTTCTACATTACATGGTTATGTTATGGTGTTGCACATACCATAAGTATCAAGAGCATGCGTCGCACCAAGCATTCAAGCAGACCCCTCAATGTCCAAGGGGAAACATCCTGTCGAGTAATAAAATGAGGATGAGCTTAATGACATGATTAAGAGATTCTCTAGCATTAAATTGAGAAAGAAGAGTGGAGTAACCAAATCTTTACTTTCTATGTCTCCTTTCACCTAGACAATTTGGGGCAAAATATTGCCAATGGGCGCAAAAACTCCCATCTCTAGATGCCTACAACATCATACCGGGTCTAGAAGACCATTAGCTTACTTATGGACATCAATGTTTATGCATAGATTTAGTGATGCCATCACTTTTAAAGCCTTCCGAAGCACGCTGAGAGGCATAACACATACATCTATCTCTAGTTGAACTTTATAACTTACTTTAAGGAGCTTGTAGAGTTATTCTTGAAGCAGTTTATGATAAGCAATCCACCTGGAAAGGACATTTCATCCTCGAACTTAGTTGAGCAAAATATTGATGAAGCTCTGCATAAATATATGGTGCACCTCACTAAAGTCATCCTAGATCCCTAAAGCTAGATCAAAAGGTTACTTTCTATGCATTCATCCTGGGTATATACCCCAAGCGAGATTTTCCATATCTCCTACAAAAAATAAACCTATAGTCATTGATAAGTTATACGAAAGAGCAAGAGATATATAATTTTGGGAATACAACATTCAAGCTCACCAAAAGTTTGACAAGTCAAGGGTCAAAGTTACATGACTAAGGCAACAAGAAAGAGAAGGGCTCGGTCAATGATGGTCTTGGTGAAATTTTTAAACTTGATGTAGGTGGGGGGACAAGGGGCACAAGCATCTACTCAAACTACACCAAATTCATGCCCTTCAATAAGATGATGTGAGAAATTTACCTAGGGATCAAGAATTGAGGTAGCTTACCTCAACCTTCTAAAGATGAGGGAAACTCCGAACACAAAGAGTTTGAGAACTACTCCCACTACCACCAAGAGTACGATTAGAAACCCCTTTTGTAGGTTGCCTTTGGATTAGAAGATGTATTGCTAATTGACTTAGACTTGTTGAACATCTAGGCATAGGCCCTACACATCATGACAAACCAAATCATTCTTCATCTAGCCTTGACACTATTAAAGAGGTTCGATACTTAACTAGAGGATGACTAGCTTCCTACTTGCAAAGAGTAGCCTATTATTATGACAAAAGGTCCAGCCTAAAGTCTTTTGATTAGGTCGCTTAATTTGCAGGAAGCTCACGATTACAAGATCATTTGAAGGTCAAGGGAATCTTGTAACTAATTAGGAAAATCCAATTGGGATTAGGGAAATTTGGGGAATGGGGCTCATAAATTAGTGAGGTTAAATGAATAGCTCATATCAGGAAAACCTTAAGTTGTATTTCAAATGAGCTCATGTATGATATGTAACAAAATGTACATTAATGTAATGAAATTTCGTGACTTTTTCCAAATGTTTTATCTCATTATAACCCCACCTTCATTTCATTGTCCCAAATTCACTAAGCCTTACCCTATCTAAGGTTAATCGACTCACACAGAATCAAATCCTAACCTACACCTAAGAGTATAGACTCTTGATTTACTTTATGATCGAGCTTTGGATGCATTCTAATTTCACTAAGCTTTATGTCTTTTCAAGCAACTTTACCACATGCTATTAACTAAATTCGTGTTCCCTCATCAATAGACTTAAGTCTAACATTCGAGACCCTCCCTTAAGTCTACTGCACCAATCCACAAACCTATCTGACCAAAATCTAAGTAAACTTGTTGATAGGTACAGACCAAACATCCAAGGCGCTCCCGATTTTAATGGCTTTCCAATGCTATAAAATGGGTATGTGTAATGTTTTTTGTTATAAAAATTACATGCAGGTAAAATTGAACAGAAAGTAAGAAAGAAAGATAAACCTCATTTTACTGAAAAATGATGGTACGAACATCTAAGGTCAACATCTTGACTTGCAGATATTTACTAAGAAATACAAAAACTTTACAAAAGTAGCATAATAACTAATAGACATCTAGTCAAAAGAAAGAAGAGATAACAAATGTTGTTAATGATCCTATTTATGACATATGACATGTGTGTTCTTATCAAATGGTTAGAACGTCCACCCTCAAATTTATGTGGATTATTGTCATACTTTCAAGAGAATAGTTTAGACCTTCATGAGCATACATTGCTTTCAATTTGTTGCAGGTGAATTTTTCCAAGCCAAAGAGGAATGATGGGTATCACCAATAAATGCCACTCAAAACATGTGAGGATTTTTATATATAATTTTTATTTAAATTACCATCTAGGATTAGGTTTATTTTTATTTTCATTGTTAGTTTATTATATTGATAAGATACAATTAAATTAAATGGTTTTCTTTCTATAAATAATGTTTTTGTTTGGGTTATGAACATGATGATCAAGATATGAATTGAATAAAGTTACTTTCAAAGTTTGGCATTTACACCTCCTTTTATTTGTGGTGTGAACCCATCACAATTTATTGCGGTATGAGACCATATAAATACTTAGTGATGTGAGATTGCCATTACTGGGTTTCAATGCATGTCAGCCACCATATATAATACTTATGCATTATATGTTAAAGCTAACCTAATAAACAATTTATCGTAATTGTTGTTAAATAAATTTTAGATTCTGAAATCGTTGAATTGGTTTGTGAAAACAATTGAAAATTTACAACTAAAAAATAAATTTCTCAAAATGATTTCCAAAAAGATGACTTTCGTGAGTAGACCATCATTTTTAAGTAAGTATCATATCATCAGATATCTCAAAATACACAATGTCTGGTATCTCAAAATACAACTATGGGCTCACGGTTAGGCCCTCATCAAAGTATAAGTTTGATAATGAAATTTAATAAATTACAACGAAGATAATTAGCCAACAATCCTAATCGCTCCACTCATCAAGTAGCTCCTCGAAATTCATGCCATACCCCCATGTAATCACAAGTATCATCATTAAAATCACCAATACCTGAAAAAAAAAAAAAAAAAAGGAATGAGTCGAAACCTAGTACAACAACAACATAAGCACACATGAGATGGATACATATATCTATTCTATATGCAATGTAACAACCAACGCTTTATATCTTTAAATTAAATTGTAGCAAAACAACAGTGGAGCACTCGCACTTCAGCAACACGATGGGAACCTGGGGATTCTGAGTAGCAGCAACTGCTCAGAGGGTTGATATAGGCAATCCGAATACATATATCTCTTACCTCTAAAAGTAATACTTCGTCTAGGGGCTACGGCCATACATATCTCTATCCATATTAGTCTATTATGATTAAGCAAAATGACATAGACCCTATATTAAATTGCTTAATATAACTCCTCTCCAATATGAATAGATGTTACCCGCTACTCTTCCTCCCATTAGGTACCCGCCAAGCCACCTATGGTGGCCTAAGCACCTAAGTACTATACTGGCACCGCCTAGTAAGGTTTCGCCCTTCGAACAAGGTTTTAAAAATGGTCATGCACAAGTAACGAATAATTATTAAAGCCATCTTTAAGTATTAGTTCACTTAGAATGCCTACCCTAGTACGCAACACACAAGTCACTTCATACCTAGTACAAAATCTAGATAAACAGAAGATATGCTAGAAGATAAAGCAGAAGACAAAGTAGAAAGCAGACTCCTAACAAATATCTGCTCAAAAGATTAATTCATATGGGCATTTAAAGCAACTATCAACTTATATCAATCTTGTATTAAATACTCATTTTTCAAGTAAATATATATTTGAAACAGCATACTCCCTTTATTCTTCATGGCCTAACCTAACATATTAATCTAAGCCAGTTACAAGTTAATATGATCATACAAGTGTTCATTAGTTTGATTAACAGCTAAGTATAAATTGCTGGTCTCTAAAGGATTTACTAAGCCAATATTAGTTAATAAATCTATATTAGCTTAAGTTAGTTAAGTTGGATAAAATTAATCAATTAAGTTTATTTTATATCCAACTTAGTATACTAAACCCATTTTATCTTAATTAGCTTCTTAAAATGGTAAGTTTAATAACATATCCTATAATCAATCTAATAAAATTTTATTAAGTGAGACAACTCATTTAAGATATAACTACTCTATTTATATCATTCATAATCCATTGTTACCTATAAATGGGCTAAGGAATCTAAACTAGTTTCCTATTATATTTATATTATTTTAAAATGTCCTATTTATTCCTATTTTATTAAATAAATAATTAAAATCAAGATAATTAATTATTCTTCTTAAAATTTATATTTCAATATCAAAACACATTATTTACGATTATTTTATATTTATTTGATTAGAATTAGATTTCCTTAAATTCCAATATTTCATTTCTTATAGAAAACTAGCATGTACCCTAACTTTAATAAATCTGTTTACTATCTTAACCATGGGTTCTTGAGCTCAAATTTTTATGTAAGATACCTAATACATTGTTTTACGTGTTCATAGGTTCACTTGGCCTAAAATAATTAGTTAATTAGGGTTTTAACTTCAATTACATATAATCTGATCGAAACAGGGGACAACACTAGCGATCGATTGGTTTGATCAAATTTAACCATCAAGCTAGCCGGTTCTTGTCCAGTTCTTTACACCATATTAAATTAGACTTATTAAGCTTTCTAACCTTTATAACTTTACCCAAAAAGAAGAAGAAAATGCCACTGGTTCAGCCCTATAAATTCACGCTATCACTAATAGTCGAAATAGTATTCTGCCCTATTTTACTATTTTGTAATTTAATTTTTAAAAATATTAAATGTATTTAAAAATAATGAAAATTTCTAGTTTATACATAGAAATGTTAAAATATCATTTATAAATTTCATACAAAAATAAATTCATTTAATATTTTATTTAAATTTGACGACCCAAGCTGTCCAAATTGCATACATATGCATGTAAATTGATTTTTTAGCATATTTAAATCATCTAAAATATGTTTATTCTATATTATTTTATCTAGTATATATATAGGTTTATATTTTAGAAATTAAATCACAAATCATAACTCAAGTCATCATTATCAATGCTGATTTCCTTAAATTCCAGCATATTTGAACAATAATATACATGCATATACTTTAATAAAATTTGTATTTAATATATTTATTTGGTAATTTAATTTCAATAAGATATATCAATCCAACATAGATCACACATAAATTTTGGTATACTATATATATATATATGTATGTATAAACGTACAATAATTTTAAATACTTAAATTTCTAACATACATATATATACACATATAGATTTCTGTTGTTATACATATATATACATGTATTAATCAATACTTAAATCTAAGTTTATTTTTAGTAATTTTCATGAATTTTAAATGTCATCAACATAATAAAACAAATTAATTATAATTACTTACTTGAATTAGCAAATAATCCCTAGAAATCTCTATTTCTACTATTCCAAGAGATTGTTGATGTTTCCAATGCTAACCCTCAATTTAATCATTGATTTTTGTCTTCAAATTCCACCTAAGAATCAACGGAAATAAATATTAGACTTTTAGAAAGAAATTGAGTAATCAAATGATAGATTAAGAAGGGATTTCCTTACTCTTTGCATACTTATCTTGAAGAGGGATTGTTGTAGGATTTTTGTAGAATTTTGTGTGTGTTTTAGAGATGTTTTTGAGAGGATTTTTGGTGTGTGTGGCTGCTAAAAATAGATGAAGAACTAGGGTTTTCTAAGCATCATATTTATGGTATTTTATGTCTTATAAATTCCATTAGGGTTAAGGGCATTTTGTTCCTTTTTAAGTGGATAATTTAGGGGTATTTTAGACATTTTACAAGTGTAGAAATCTCAAGACCTATAAGATATTTTTATGTGGTCACATTTCTAGAATTTTAAGGGGCATTTTGATTTTCATAGATGTAGAACTCTTCTTGAATCGGTTAAGGTCAATTTTGTCATTTCACTTGTTGAAATTCTCTAGAAATTGGAGAATTATTTGGTGTGTGATGGAGCATATTAATGCATGGTCTTATGGGCTTATGTTCATAGATTTATGGGCTTTGATCCATGGACTTTGTTTCATATTAATGACCTTCTTGAATATAGGCTTGGATTCATGTTAATGGGCTTGGACTTTAATGTTATTGGGCTTAGGTTTTTAGACGATGAATTAGGCTTTTAGGTTATGAGCTTTTGGAATTAGAAATGGATTTAAGAAGTAAGAAAAGTTTACTAAGTACATTAAAAATTGAATCTAGAAAATCTAATTAAAGAAAAATTAATGTCTCACTTGAATTTAAGGTTTTAGGGCTTAGAATTGGTATTTGAAAGCAAATATTTAGTTTTAAATTTTTAGGATTTAGGAGTTGGAATTTAGGCTAAAATATCTAAATTGGATATTTAGGGTTTTAGATGATTAAACTTGATGGATAAAGTTCAAATGATAATTGAAAAATGATTAATTAATTTGAATTTGTTGAAATTGGTAATTGATGTAGTTTAATAGGTTAAATTGGGTATTTAAGATATTAGAATCTCTATTTTCAATTAAATTCCTTTTCTAGTCTATTTATGTCAAATTATCTAATTATTTTAGGGTTTTCACTTAAATGATTAAGGTTTTCAGGCACAGTAGGTCAAATTAGGATATTATACTTAATAGAATAAAAAAAATTCTAAATTTCATGATTATGTATTTAGAATTTTTATTCTAGTCTTACTTAAGGAGGTATTAATTGGTTTCTATTTCTATCACGTATATATTAATCTTAACGATTTGTCTTTAAACTATCGTTTACTATCTAATACATCCTAAAAATTAATTGTCTCATATTACATTTGACATCTATAGTTGTACATGTATAGTTAGTGAGTTATTGACCCCTGTCTAAACTAAATTTAAATTAAGGTTCTATTTTAGTGAATTAGAAATTTAGGTAATTGAGCTTGAGAAATTAGTTTCAAGTCGATAATTGAAAGAAATTGAATAGCTTGGTACGTTAGAGATAGGAAATTGAAGTAATTTGATAGGTTAAAATGAGTATTTGATATATTAAAATCTCCGTTTCCCATTAAATCTTTTTTCCAACGTAATTATGTTAGATTTTCTAATTATATTATATAGTTTATATAATTCAATTAACTAAACTATCTAAATTTAATTACTAAGCTAAAATTTAAAATAAGGTTCAATACTAACCGCGTTTTTATAGTATTTAATTATCACAATCCTAATTTAGATTGATAAAATTCTAGGTATTTCAGAGAATATACAAATACCTAGTGTTGCGATATTATCAAATCACCTAGTTGTTACTTTAATCTATTAGTGCACTTTCCTTCCATCAACTTGTTCATAAGATTTCTACATATCACGTGCTATTATAGTGGTCCTTCAATTTGTGTTTTGTTGAACTGATGTGTTTAATGCGAATTTTGATGAGGAAATACATTGCATAATTACTCATTTGTTTGGATTAGTTACACTTAATTAGCAAAACATATATGTGATATAATATTATCATGGAGGACCTAGCAGCACTACAGCTAGCATCCGAACGTCAAGGATGTTTTTAAGGCATGGCATCCAGAAACTAACATGATTAGAAACATGATCGTGTAATATATATCTAACATCCGAATGATAGGGGTGAGCGTTTGGATGCTAAGCATTTTTTCACATGATCAAAATGTTTCTGATAATAGTGTAGTGGGTTGTGGCTCCAGATGCTAAATGGTCCATAATCTTTTGTGCCTAAGTTTTATAGGTGGCATTCAGACACTAGTTGACAGAAAAAAAAAAAAAAAAGTCATTAGGGCACTAAAAGCAAAGGTGATTTTTTTAGGGAAATTGCACGATAGCCATATTCTTTAGAGAGCTTATAAATATGGATTCTTAGGCAAATGAAGTAGAGGAAGTTGGGTTTATTAAGTGCTATTGAATATCATTGTATCAATTCTCTCATTAGATTGCTGTTTTACTTCTTTTGCTCTATATTGTGAGATGGAGAGAGAAAGTGTAGTACCATTATGTGTTAACTTACAATCTTTCGTAAGACAACTCACTAGAGTTTGTTAAGTACTTTTTAAGTGAATAAGTTGTGCTTAGAGTGTTAAGAGTGTTTCTTATAAAAGGCACAACTTAAGTTATTTTTTTTTTTTTTTTTTTTTTAGTGTGTGCTTGTCATAGCTCCTTTAGAGCATTGGTTTTGTTATGAATAAAGTGTAGTGTGAAGTCCTTAATTGAGAGGTATTTACGGAACCATGGAGACTAGCGGCAATTCAAACTCCATGATAAATTTGGCTTGTTTCTCTTCCATGTGTCTTTTATTTATTGCACTTTAGTTATTGTTGTTATTTGTTGAATAAATTGTATTTGTTTAGAATTATTTTTGTAAAAGAGATAATTTATCCTTAATAAGTAATTTACCATCCCTTGAGTATTATCCTAGGTGTTGTATAGGCTTTTCATGTTTATCATCAAATTTTCAAAGCAACGTCTTGGTCTTCTAACTATTTCAAGGGAATCTTTTATGTAAGATCCATGTATTGTTTAAAGCTAATCATATGTAGAACATAAATCAATTTCTCTACTATCCAATGTGTAGCATCACATTCCAAGATTTATAAATAAGAATTGACCAATCATAATTATATATGTGGTATCAATAGCAGGTTTCAAACTTCTTTGAAAAAAAAAAAAAAAGTCTTTACTCTTTATGTTAAATATTTTGAATTTCTTTATTATTTTTCTTATTTAACTTAATTTTATAATATAATTTTCTACAAATTTTATGTCAACTCATTCTCTTGAATAAGTTTGTTTTAATATAATAACACTTATTTTATATCTTTTTTCTAATGTACATTATTTTTCTCAAGGTATTTACCCATTTTATTTAATTTCCTTATTCATACTCATTAGGATAGTGATATTATTGGATATGATCATACGCAAATAAAAAAGGACAAAAAAATCCATTGAATATGAAATTCAAATATATTAGTTGATTGTTGTGATAAAGTGTAGTGTATGATACTTGTACATGTGTTTGAATTACGAGTATATAGTCATTACATGTGCTATGCATATAGTGGATTGTTTTCATGTTGTTTTAATTATAAAAAAGAATGATAAATAGTTTGCTTCAATCCTACAAACTACAAGATATCATGACTTATCATTCTTATTTGAAACTCTATCCAGGAAATTATCACCATGGAGATATGTAGGTCATTGAGGTAACAATGAGGCTACCATAACTGTGTATGGTTTGTATCTCTAATTTAAATGGCAAAAGTCTTGGTTCAATTTTTAATATGCATTGGTTTCTAGTTAATTGTGCATATCATTACTTGTTGTACGTAGATTAACATTATATTTGAAAAGAGGGAAGATATTAGGAGAAAATAGAAATAGAAGAGAAGAATTGGAAGGGTTGAAAAAATTTGGGTATTTAATTCCTTTACACTTGTTTGTTTAGAAAAGGGAAAGACAAGAAAGAAAAACTAATTATTAATGAGGATTAAAAATAATAAAGTAATAAAGGGAAAAATAAGTGGGAAAAAAAAAGAAAGGGTAAAATAGAAAATTTATTCATAGCTTTCAAGTTCTCTCATCTGTCTCTCCATCCTTGAAAGGAGACAAAATTGAGTAAGGCCCTTGGATATTTTTTCTCTCTAGTTTCATTCTGTCCTGATTTTCTATATAACTAAATAATAGAAAAGAAATCAAATACATTGTAACTCTATTCTTTTCCATCCTTTCTCTTCTCTTTCCCTTGTCCCAATTACCAATTACAATGTTAATAATCAACAAACTTGTTTGATGAGGTTTTAAGAGAAAATCTTGCTGAAGCATAGGTTTCATTCACACCTCTAGCTTTCCTTTTAATTTGCAAGCTCACCTATGAAAGAAAGATTTTTTAATTCCTTTAGTAATGTTTTCAACCATGAAATGCCATTCCCCCTTGTGTCATTAAATCATGTTGGAGAAGAGCCACCTTGATAGCACTAAAGTTTGTTTCAATGAGCACCTATTTATAATTGACATACAATACTTACCATTATTGGTTAAAATAGTAAGCCCAATAGATTTAATTGTTGATCAAATCATTGCATAATTTTGATGAGACTAATGTTAGAAAGTTTAATCTCTTGAAAATCTAACAAATCTTTAAAATGAATCAAGTATATGTATTATCTTCAATTAGATAGGTGATTGCATGACATTTTGATAAAGTGCCATTGGAGACCTTACCATTTGGACACTGCAGGCTTAGCGTTCGAACGTTGTAGGCTTAGCGTCCGAACGCTATTTAAATTAATTCTTGCAGAGAGCAAGTCTAGAATTTCTATCACTACCAGTCAGACGGTAATACTTAGCATCCGATCGGTATGTAATTTTCTCGTAGGTCTTCAAATATGATCCGGACACTACTAAGGACGCTTCGTACCATTCAGACGGTAGTGCCCAGTAAAATAGCCATTGCAGCATTAATTGCATATGAAATTTATTGGTCCAAGGCATAACCGGCAAGTCAAATGAAAAGCCTATTTATATATGATTTCTGTGAGATGAAGACTAGTTGTTGAGCTTAGAAATTGATATCAAAAGTCTTGTACTCTCTCATATTATTGTATTTGTCCTTTGTTCATAAAATTGCTTTAAATTGAGAGTGACTAAAGTGAGTAATACTCTTGAGTGTTATTTGCAATCTTATAAAAGAGTATTACACAAGTAAGTTTGTTTAAGTATTGTTTATTGGGTGTAGCTCATTTGAGTATTGATTATATTGTGATTAATCAAGAGTGTGAAGACATATTTGAAGGGATTGGTGTGATTGTGGAGATTAGAAAGTAGGCCGAACTCCACGTTAAAATCCTAAGCTTATTTCTCTCAACCTTATTCTCTTTACTTATTGTATCATATATTGTTAATTTGATTGATTGAGTTTGGCAATATTTTGCTTTTGAAAGAGAATTGCATAAATACTCAATTCACCCCCTCTTGAGTATTTTACCTAGTGTATTAGGAATTATTCATTAATAACCCCATAATAGGAGGGAAAACTAGAAGACTAAACAATCTATCCCTATTTATGCCACTTTCACCACCTTTAAGTTGATTTAGACCACAAACAACATTGATCTTCAAATGCCCTTATTCATGACACTTCAAGATGGAAATCGTGCTTTTTTTTAGGTATTTTAGTTACAATTTTGAAAAGAGTCTAATCATTAATTTGTTTTTTAGATTGTTGATTGGCCTATTTAAGATTCTATAAATCATTCATCATTTACAAAATAAGAATCTTGGGAGACAAAAAGTGTTTTTTTACTTTTTATTGTTTCTTTCTACCCAAAATGCCATAGATCATTAAAGTAGGAACACCGACGAAAGTATGATGTTTAATGCTTCTAGATTTACTTTGTCAAAACTTCAATACAGCATGAATGATGAGATATTTAGAATGTAAGAAATACAAAAACAAGAAATAATCAAACTTCAGTTGAGAGGATTTCTTTCTTTTAAAGTTAACAAGAGTTTGTTTTTATGGAGTTCAATTGTACTGAGGTTCTTGCCTCTTAATAGCCAATCGATAAAGGTTTCTTATACTTTTGATTTTTGGCTCTTCATAGGCAACCGATCAAAAATTCTATTTCATTTTGCTTCGTAATTCCTTTTTTTATGAATTAAAATTCAAACATGTTATTAGAAATTTAGGGATTCCACTTATTATTGTATTGGGTCTCATTGCATAGTTTATAAGGTTCACATTTGTCATGCCCCCAATGGGTACCATAAACGTAACAGCTCGCCGTACATAATATCAAAACTTGAGAATCACTACCTTAGTCATTTGGAAGCTTTTATGTTGACACAAGGTGTACGTTCACAACAAAAGGATTCTGGTGAAGTTATGCATTTTAAGGTAGTAGCAATGGAGCATGCAAGACAATATTATTATATTTCTTCAAAATATAAGATCTTACAACTTCTATGGGGCATTTCTCTGATAAATCTCCAAAACCATAATTCTAGCATAACCTTGCTTAAATAAATAACTATAACTTGAAAGATTTTAGAGGAAATCTTTCTAAAGTCTTCGAATAGATTTCTCCCAAAAGCATAGGTTCTACCCTGTAAAAAGTGATCTCAGGTCCAAAACGGTTAACCTGCGATATAAAAAATCTACTGGAGAGTAAGCACAATTAGTTTAGTGAGATAATCTGTTACGCAAATGTACCTTTAACAAATCAATTAAACAAGTTCATTAGCAAGCACATGAGATGCACAACCATATGATCAACAAATACATATGACTATCTGGATTCATATGTAAAAGAATTTGCACCCTCCACTCGAGGTTAGGGAATGCTTTGAATGGGTCCAATAACCTTCTTGAAATTTGCGCGCACATCTTAGGGTTCCGATCAACCGTACTACTAGTCCCCAGGCTTTCTTTACCCAAAGCGATCGATCTGGTTTGGCTAAATCATAAGGCCTTATTCCCTGAACATCCTAATCCCTCAAGAGGTAGCGACAGCTTACATTTCCGATCCCACTCTAAGGAGTAGTAGTAAAATGCAAATTTGATATACTAAGTGATATGCATGATCAATTTAGTTATAAGGAATTTCCAATCCACAATTAATCTTATTTAAGGCAATCAATCAATATTTGCAAACATAACATAATACATAGAAACAATTTATATTAATCAACCAATAAAGTTTCGATATACTTATCTTCATTGATCACATATAACAAATAATATACATAATTCCCATGATAATTTTACATGCATACCAATTTTATCTTTTTCCTAACTTATAGTGCCCTACTTTGCAAGTAAATGTGCTGATACAAAAAAAACATAAAGGAAAACTCACTCACCATAGCGATTGCTATCAATCAAAGTAATCATTGGGAAAGAGAAAGTCTTGGTCATTATCACCTAAAAAAAAAAAAAATCCAAAATGAGTATTTTATGAAAGTTCTACCTAAACTATCTAATTATATTTTATCAATTTCGTCAAAATTTGGATTTAAGGGAAATTCTAACTTAAAATGGCCATACCTTATTCATTTTAACTCAGAATTTCGTATATTAGATATCGTTTTTTATTTACTTGAAAAGATATATCTATTTTTAAGGTTATTTTTAACATTTAAAGCCATTTGAGTTTCAAAACGGGTTGGTACAGAATTGACACGAGAATTCCCTACCCTTAAATTGTAATTTTTTCAAATTTTATTTCATCCAAAAGTCTATAACAAACACATGGATTTTATGTAATTGAAAAATTCTTTAATATAGATATATACTCATATTATATGCATGATTCTAGTGATGTTGTCCAAACAATGACTTTTCATAAAACAATTTACTCTAAATTGTTGAAAGATGAAGTTCACAAGATTTCTCTTTAGGTTGTTGGAAGAAAAAAAAATCGAAATTTTGAGTTTGTTACTAATGAATGCCTACTTATTTAAAACCATCATTTTTATATTTTCTTTACTTTATAAAGTTAGATTTATTTCTTAAAAACTTGGTTCCTTAAGCTCTCTACAAATTTTTATTCCTTAAGTGGGTATTTAACTAGTGATTTGAATTTAAACTTGACTGGAAAAACTAGCTTTGTTTTTCAAGGTGTTTATAAACCTTATAAATAAGTTTTTAAGAAAATATTGTATAGTAAAGAATTATCAACATTAAAAATTTCAATAAACTTCTTTTAGTAATTTGAAAAGATCATAGTTGAACAATTTTCCTAAGTCTTAGTGAAAATCCCTCTAAGTGTTAAAAATCATGTTTCTTGAGAGTTTAGTCCTTCTTTTAAGTGAAAGAAAATAACTCATTTTATTTATTTGAAAATTTGTTAAGACAACAATATTATGACCATGCTTGAATATGAACTTGTAGTATGTTGCATGATGAAAATAACTCTTATAAAAGACATAGAGAATTAAATAAGTATATATATATATATATATATAAGAACAAAAATATGAAAGTCTTAGCTTGTATCAAGACTTCCCAGAATTAGAGATGGACAAGTTCTATAAAAGAAAAGAAAAGCATAAAAAAGCTTAAAGAAAGAGAAAAGAAAGAAAATGTGGAAGTCTTAATTTTTTTCAAATCTTTCCAAGACTTAAAAATAAACAAGTCCCATAAAAAAGCAAGAAAATAATAATAAGAAAATATAGAGTTTTAGATTTATGTCAATGCTCCCGTGACTTAGATTATGAACAAGTCCCACATATTTTTGACTTGATAATGGACAAGTCTAAGACTCAAAGATGACTAGTCTTATTTATTAAGCATGAAATAAAATATCAGCAAGTAAATAAAAGCAATAAATAAGAGGTTATGTTAGTGAGTATTGTGCTCTAAGAATATATACTTTACATATATTTACTAACATATACAAGGTTAAAGTTAGAAACAAGAATACAATTTATCACAACATGAACAAAAAGTTAACATTACATGAATAATATGTTGTTTGCAAATATATGTTGTTTGCACATTTCTAATCCTTAGCATGTGCTTATGGAGATTTTTATTTGGAAACCATAACACACACATTTTTCATGTTACATAACATGAATTAAGGAGGGAGTCTAGGATAGTTACCTTAAAAGAAGAAAAATGGAAATGAGTATGAGTGAGGGAGAGATGGAGAATCACGTGAAAGAGAGAAGGAGAGAAGATAGGAGAGAGGTTTTGAGTTTTGATTTTGGTAGAATTTTGTTATGTGTAGAAAAATGTGTAAAAATGAAGGAGGGATGAGATGTTTATAGGAAAAGTTGGAGGGAACTTAATTAAATAGATGAAAAAGAAAATGAAATTGATAAGAAGAGAGAGAGGGATGGCGGTCGCTTCAGGGAGAAGAGAGAGAGTAGGATTAAAAATTAATTTTAAAAGAAAAGTAAGAAAAGTTTAATGAAAAGTGATGTAAATTTTTTATGGGAAAAGAAAATTGTAAGAATAGGTTTATAAGTTTAAGAAATAGGTTATAGGAAAAAGTAGAGATAAATGAATAGTAATGAAAAGTATAAATAGTATAATGAATAGTAAACAAGACAAATAAATTACTGATAGTAAAAAAAATAACCACAAAGGCTATTTATGATATTTTTAGAAGCTGAAAAATTTTGAAAATGATATTTTATGAATTATCATTTTATTACGAGTCTAAATATATTATCAAATTATTTTCACCATTTTGCATGCTAAGACACTGTTTTCAAAAACTGATCCCATAAAGATCCGAAACGAATGAATTTTAGACGAATCTAATCTTTTTATGTTATAACACATTATTTTGGACTATAATATGAGGTTATCTCATTTTTATTATTTTAGGATTTCTAGTACGGGGTTGCCGGATCTAGATACTTTAGAACTTAATGTAGAACTAAGTTGACTTTAGAGTTTCGATTTGACTCGATCCTAGAGTTTTACTTATAATTATCAAAAAATCTAAGGTTTACAATATTACTCTCATGATAATAGATGATTAAAAAGTGTATGCCAAGTGACTTGACCTAGTTATGAGTGACTTGAATCTAATGAGTCAACCCAAGCCCCATAATAGGTTGAATTGAGCCAGAAGAATCCATGTTCCACAATTGACCATCAATAATAAGGATTTTGTTTTCTTTTTGTAATCTTTTAAGCTTGATAAAGTATTGGTTATTTAATTTTTTTAATCAATATATAAGTTTAGTCCATATAAATCAATTGGTTGCATCTTGATTGAGTTTTTAATATAAAACAACTTAAATCCAAATAAGAAATATGATTTATTAATATAAATTGTGTGCCACTAAAATTGATTAAGTTATATATGTCTATATTATTAAAAGATCAAACCTATTTCGCTTCCGATTATCTTAAATATATAAACATATATAACAAATTTCAAAAAATTATATATAATCGAAATAATCTATCCTATTTGTATGATAGAAGAGTGGTTATTTTTCAAATTTTACTTTCTATTTACTAAACAAACTTAGCAACTTGGCTTCATGAACGTTATATAAATTGTAACTTTTTTTAGTGATTATAGCGGGAAAAACAAGAATTGAACCTGTTAAAAAATTAAGGATAATACTATTAGACTACAAAGGGAAGGCTATTGCTAAATAACTTTTCTTACTTGATAAATTTGAATGAAAAAAAAAATTAAAGTTATTCCTTATAAGGGGATGCTTCTTTGATTAGTATATGTTATTATTAATTTTAATGGAATTGATTTCATTATTATTTAATGATTTATACTATATCTAACTATGATTAAATTATTAAAATATTTAATATTTAATTATTATATTTATTTCAACTGTTGGATTATTGATTGGATAGTTCCATCCAGTATCACAAAAGCTCATAGCATACGATGAATTCCACTACTAAAAATTAAAAAGCGAGAGAGGCAGACGGGTGTGGCTCCGCCTATGAAAGGGGAAAAAGTTTGATAGCAAGGGTGAGTGGCTGGAAAGGGAGCAAGTGACTCTAATTTATAGATTAAGAGAAAGAGATTGACGAAAACGATGATCCCAGCCGTCCATTCCAGGCTCCATCCAGCTGAGAATGGCATTCAGATGACAGGGCACATGCGAGTGCGTGTTCCCCCCATGCTGCCTATTTCGAGAAAATTCCCATGTACTCTGTCTACGGTAATCAAGTGATCTGAACCTTACATCTGTAAAGAAGCATACAAATCTAAAGGCCAAGATGTCTAAGTGCAACATACACCGGGATTAGCAAAAGACTGACCCTGCCCGACCCAATCTTTAGGTCGGTGCCAGGTGTAGATACTGTTTTGCATACCGGAAAACCTAATAAATTCCCTACTGGACTCATAAAAAACAATAAATAGGAGAATCTTTTACGTATTTAATTAATTTTTGAATTAATGTGTCTGAATAAATATTTAATTAGATATTTAAATTTTAAATTAATTTAATATTTAAATTTTAAAAATTAATTAATTAGGTATTTAAATTTTTTTGTGTATACTAATAATACTTTTATTAAATTTTTTTAAGTATTAAATTGATTAATTTTAAAATTTATTAGATATTAAATTAATTAATTTTAAATTTTAAATATTAAATAGATATTTTTAAAATTTTGCTACCTAGTCACATCATTCTTTAATTCTTTCAAAGTAAATGGATATGTTTTATGAATGAAGGAAAAAGAAAGCGTAAAAATCTTTCATTAATGTACCAACTCCCAAGACTTTTGGGCGTCTATACGAAAAATAACAAATTTGATAGCGCGTTATCTTTTTATCGTGTCTGCTCTTTGTCCCTCTCCTTCTCCAACGCTCTGTATTACATTACTTACTTTTTAGGTAAATATTACAATTAATATATGAGATTTTGTCTATTTTCATGACTAAATATTGAAATATAAAATGTTAATTTAGTGCCTTAATGTTATTGATTCTATAATTGAGTTCGAAATTTTATATATTTTTACATCGGAATAGAGTAATTAGTATGTTTTATCCAATTTTATTTTAATATTAGAGAATATTTTATAATTAATAATTTTCACATTTAATGTGTAGAAATCTTTTGAAATGCAACAAACTAGAATTGGTAAATGAATATATGGCTAAATGATAAATTTATTTTCTTTTTATATGGATATATCATGAAATGATAGAATTGACTCCTGTTAATAAAAATGTAAAAGGTAAAAATATAATAATAATTGTTATTATTAATTAGATGGAATGAAATTATAATTTCAGTTTATTAATATAAAATCAAATTTTCCTTTCAAAATCAATATCGTCCAATTTAAAACATTACCATTCCGTCTGAGTCAGTGTGACTAATCTGTCTATAAATACAAATCAGCGAACAGGCCAGCGAACTTGAAATAACGCCTTTAGTAACATAGACAGGACAGCCTGAGTCAGTGTGACTAATCTGTCTATAAATATAATGCAACAAACAGAAAAAAGCAACGAAATAAAAAAAAAAGGAAAAGAAAGTAGAAGAAGAAAATCCCAGTCTCTCGGTCTCATTGTTCAATTCCGTCTTTCCTTCCTTCCTTTTGCTTTTTACTGGACTGAAGTGGCTTTCCTTCCCCTACTCTGCTTCCTCCTTTTTTCTCTTTTTTCTTCGTATGGTGAAAACAACACCTCACCAGTTGAAGCTAGTGTTGATCTTTCTTTCTCTTCTTCTCTCTCTAGAACCAAGTAAGCTTTAAGTGATGATGGATTTGTGGTCTGCTTCCTTAGTAAAGAAGGGAGCGAGCTTATAGTAACATCAAGTGCTTGTGGTTGTGGTTCCAAATGAGCTCACTAACCTTTTAGGGTTTTAAATCATATCCACTCGATCGGATCCGGTTTCGATTTCGCTTCTTCGTTTCTTCATTTCAACAAATTTGTATACTATAGAGATCTAATAGCACGATTTCATGTCTTTTTTTTTTTTGCCCTTTCTTTATTACAGAGAAGAGAAGAAACGATACAAAAGAAGCTGTTGAATTTAGTTGCTTGGGGGTGATTGATCGCTATTCCTCTTAAGTGAGTATGAAGACTTCGTTTCATTGCTGCTTGAATGTCTTTCTAGCTCCTTCTTCTTACTCGGTCTGCGTTCCTGCCGAAAGTGCCTCGAAATTACGTTGTATAAGACATACAAGGGTCTGTTTGTTTCAACAAAAACATTTTCTGGAGATTTAATTTCTAAGAATTGTTAAATATTATCAGAGTACTGTTAGTTTTTAATGGTAGCTAAAGCTAATGGCGAGATGCAAAGGTTGCAACTGTTAATTATTATGCAAAATGATGGATATACAAAATCTTATACAGCATGTAAATAATATAATGTCTTTTTTTTAGAAACAGGAAATTGTTTTCCTCATTTTAGCATTTTTTGAGGTTAATCGCCATCAAGTATATACTTTCATCTTTCATCGTTACTTACTGATACAAGCCACTGATATCTGCATCCCTGAAGGACTATTACGACATAATTGGATATTTGCAAAGTTTTGATTGTAAGAAATATCGAATATCTCCATAACGACGCACCTTAAATTGTATGAAGTAGAAAGAGATGGATGAGGTATTGTTTACATGGATTTTAGTTGATTGCTGGTTGTTCTGGATATGAAGACTTAAAGGTGTTATACTAACCTTCAAATCCTTTTTTTTTTTTTTTAAAGCAGATAAGGGGACAAAGGAAAAAAGAGATGGCAGCTGAGCTTGTCAATTCTGCCACAAGTGATAAGTTGGCAGAGATTGATTGGTCAAAGAACATTGAAATCTGTGAATTGGTAGCTCGTGATCAAAGGCATGTTGCAATGCTTCCATTCTTTCACAGGCTCTTTCAAAGTTTGTTATAACTGTACCTGAACTTTGTTAATATGAGTTATGCATCAATCTATCAATTTAAATAAGATTACGTTCTGCTGTGAATTGCTTTGTTGTTTATCGATAGTCCTCACTGTATCAATTTCTGTGATCTCATTCCAACCAAGCAGTTTCATTTGATTGATGTTTGTATGCTCATTCCATTCACGTATTTTGCTGAGCTTCCTATGTTAGTTAGAACAAGTTCCTGAAGAAGCTTTTCATATGCTCTATTTATGTCACGTATCCTGTTTTCTGATGGTCTTTTGTGACTGGGCTGGCCCCTAGTCCCAAATTATGTGCTTCAAAGGATGCTATGTCTGCTGTACTGTCTTGCTTTTAGAGACTTCCTCTGGATTTCTGGGACAAGATGATCTTGAGAGGCTGCTGCTCAGCCAATCTTCCCCCAAGTCACACTTACGAGCAATTGTAGCATGTTCTTTAATTTACTGAAGCTATTAGTCAAGCCTGAACTTTGTATGCAATATCTAGCATGGCAAGAACCAAAACTAAAACCCTATTTCAACATGCAGGATATCTAAGGATGTCATCAAAGCCATCAAAAAACGCTTAGAGAGTAAAAATGCAACCACACAACTATATGCAGTTATGGTAAGTACCATTTCCTTTTATTTCATATTTGGTCGTTTAGTAGAGGTTAATTAATCTGGCCATCGCATGACATTTTGTGTTAATCTGTGCTGCTTTGGGGTTTTTATGCCTCTTTGATCATTACGACATACCTTGAAGTTATTGGAGATGCTGATGAACAACATTGGAGATCATATTTATAAGCTGGTTATCGAGTGCAAGATCCTCCCTATTCTAACAAAGATAGTGAAGAAAAAGGTAGTAATCAGCTTTTATGCATGAAGTTATATTTTTTTAAAAAAAAAATAAAGATTAGATTTTCAAAGTGGTATTTAATTTGTTGAGCAATTCTTCTTCCAGAATGACCTTCCTGTGCGTGAAAAGATATTTCTCCTTCTGGATGCTACCCAGACGTCCCTTGGTGGTGCTTCTGGGAAATTCCCTGAATATTATCATGCATACTATGACCTTGTGGTAAGTAAGAACCGAAATGATATCTCTACTTCAACTTTTTAAGTATTCTGAAATCAGTAAGTGTGGTATGCCTTAAATTGTGGACGTTGGACTTAGAATTTTATGAAGTGTGCATTTTGTGCAGCAGATCACTGTCCTCAGTCAATAAGTAGTTAGACAAAGTAGTTGGACAAAGTAATAATACATGGGAAGAATGTAAAAATAATCTGTGTACTTTTATGTCATATCATGATTTACTTAAGCATTAATAACCTAAATAATCTTTGTGCATGCTTGGTGTTTGGTGGAAGAAAGCGAAGAAAGAGGAATGTGGAGTTTATAAAAACCTGGAAGGGGAAGCATCAGCTCATTTACTATATGCAATTAGGAGGACAGCTGTTCAAATATAGAAGTCATCTACAGATTATCAAAATCCAGAAGTATACATTTGCACTGGGCTACCAGTCATGGGCATGGCTCAAGCCTATTTGATGTTATGGGCACAAAACTCTCTCTTAAGGTCTACATATATGGAATAAAAAATTATGGACCACTATGTAGGAGTCTTTGCTCTTCTTTTTTTCCAGTTTTTCATATTGGATTAGAGAGTAATGATGAAAAGCATGTGAACTGTCCCTAGTTCTAATATTATTTGCCTTTTGTGGCTGCTTGCTGTTGACCTTCCATTATCTAAGATTTAACATAGTAAAGAATCCCATGCTTTGTAGTAAATATTAGCTGACAAAATATATATCAGGTTAATCTCAATATTACTGTAGAGAATGATATATTAAGCACTGGACTAAGAGCAACCCCTCAATAATAGCTTCATCTGTTTATTACCTCACTTTTTCAGTTAATGAAATTAGCCTATTAGTATGCTTTAGCACTGCCTATTTCTTCAATTTTGCTTATTCCATAGCTTTTCTGATACCTGACAAATTGATATGTTACTGAGAGTTCATAGATCAATGTTATAGGTCTATAGTAGGTGAATCGAGAATGAATAGTTGTGTGTGCATGAGTAGTTTTATGTTATAGTTTGTAGTGAAGTGTTAGTTGTAGTGTGTCGTGAAATGTGTTCTGTGATGTGATTAGTTGTATGTTTAGTAGATGAAGTGGACAGTAGTTAGTTAGTGGTTGGTTAAAGCAATATAAATAGTAGTAGCAAGGAGGGGAAAGGATCAGAAAAATATTTTCTTAGAAGTTGGCTGGGGAGATTGGGAGAGCTGGTATACTTAATTGGTGAGCTGTAATCTCTAGATTGTTCATTTGTTAATTCTAGTATTTTGATTGATTTTTTTCTCCTACGGTTGTATCAATCGGTGCCATCTGTGGAAAACTTCAAAGGACTAAACCATGACTCGGGTAGATTTAATGGAGAAAGACATCAGGGAGATTGGCGAAATGAGAGGTTGTGCATCGGAGTTACAACAACAGATTCGTGATGCCGATGTGAAAGTTGGAACTATTGATAGTTTGATAGCCAATATTCAGTCCATGCTTCAAGATTTTTTGAAGAAGCAACGTGGAATGGAATCGATGAAAGGATCTGTGGGAAATTCTTCAGCGAAGAATAATGTTGAATAGTTGATGAGCTCGAAGGGAAAATTTGCTGTCAAAGCTTGATTTGTTCGAAGAAGAAGATTATAAACTGAATGCTGAGAATATTGCTATTCTTGAATTTGATGGATCCGAGCCGGTGCATTGGCCAACTCTAGCAGAGCAATACTTTGAGATTCATCAAACTAAGAATGATCGGAAAGATCCATTGGCGTCCATATATATGAGAGATCATACAGTATACTGGTTGAAAATGTTGAAATGAAGACTTCCACACTTGGATTGGAATGTGTTGAAACAGGAATTATTGCTCAAATATGGAGGACAATTGGCTAGTATTCCCTACGAAAGTTTGTCAACACTTTGACAAACTGTTTCTGTTGCTACCTATATTGAATATTTTGAGGCTATCACTTCTCAAGCTTTGGCAAGTTGGTGGCTTGCGAGAAGACATCTTACTTCGGGTAAAAACTTTAAAACCCTTATCTTTAGCTGAAGCTATGGAATTATCCTTGAATATTGAAAAAGAATTTGAGCATGGTATATTTCTTTCACATGAGAGTCGGACTGTTGAATCTGGAAGATATTATAGAAGTGATACTGTTCTTGCTTTATCAGTTCTGACAATGTAGAATTTCTCACGTTAAAAATTCATCGATGTACATGCCTGTTAAATCTCCTGTTAAAACCTTACCATGGAAGTCTAATAATAACAATGAAAGTGGTAGTTACGTGGACTGATAAAAAGTTAGGAGGGATGAAATCAATCTATCAGTCTTCTATTAGGTCGATTGTGGCAGGTACTGGTGGATCTCATATAGTTGGAGGAAAGATCTCAAAACATATGTCCTATAATGAGTATTTGGATAAGAAGAAAAGAGGAATTTGTTTCTACTATGATCAACCTTATAATCCTAATCATAAGTGCCTTAATAAAACCTTACGGGTTGTAATTTTAGAGGATGACAGTGGGGTGATTTCGAGGACTGGGGGGAGTCCGAGAAAGCAACAGTGAATGAATGGCAAAATGAAGGGAATTCTAGGAAAGAAGAAAGCATGGAGCTATCATTGCTAGCTTTGGATGAATTTAATGGGCCTAAGACAATGAAGTTTTGAGGTGAATTGTTGAAGCATGACATTATTACTTTAGTAGACAGTGGAGCTAGTCGTAACTTTGTTTCCAATTGATTGGGACAGCAATTGCAACTTGAGGTTTGTCCTAGCTTACCTTTATTTGTTAAGTTAGGGGATGGACATGACATTCAATCCAGAGGATTGTGCAAGAGATCATTACTGCACCTCAATGGAATACCAGTTACTGTTTCTTGTTGTGTTTTAGAGTTGGGTGCAATTGATATTATTTTGGGGTAGCTTGGTTGCGCACTCTTGGTGAGATTAAAGTGGATTGGAATCTTATGTCTATGAAAATTCCTTATCATGGAGAGGTGGTATTGTGTTGAGACCCTACTCTACGAAAGTCTTGTGCTTCCCCAAAATCTTTGAAACGGCAAGGAGAAGGAGATGGATGTAGTATGTTGTGGCTGATAGAGATGGAGTTGAAGGCAATGAGTTTGACTCAGATTGATCCACGGATTGATGCTTTATTAATAGAGTACCCTGAAGCTTTTACATCTAAAGATATCTTACCACCTTCAAGGCCTACTGATCATAGGATTCCTCTAAAAGAAGGGGTAGGGCCTATCAATGTGCAACCTTATCGTTATGCTCAGATCCAAAAAGATGAGATTGAAAGGTTGGTTAAGGAAATGTTTGAGGTGGGTATTATTAGAGACAGCTCTTCTCCTTTTTTGAGTCTAGTTATTTTAGTTAAAAGGAAAGATGAATCATGGAGATTTTGTGTGGACTATCGTGTATTAAATGAAGCTACAATTTCGGGTAAATAGCCTATTTTGATAATAGATTAATTATTGGATGAGTTGTTTGGTGCCGCAATTTTTTCTAAAATAGATTTGAAAGCGAGATATCACCAAATTCAAATTCGTGTGTGCCCAAAGGATATTCCTAAAAACCTCTTTTAGAACACACCAAAGACATTATAAATTCTTAGTGATGCGTTTTGGCCTAGCAAATTCTCTCCTCCCCCTCCCCCCCCCACCACCAAAAAAAAAAAAAAGACGAACAAACCACCCAAACCTTTCAATCTATTATGAATGAATTGTTTAAGCCATATTTGAGGAGTGTTGTGTTGATGTTCTTTGATGATATTCTTGTTTATAGAGGATATGGGGACAAACATTTGGCTCATTTACGCATTGTGATGGATTTGTTGAGATTGCATCAATTTACTGCCAATCGAGAGAAATGTGTTTTTGGACCATTTTCTTTGGAATACTTTGGTTATATAATTTCAGCTGATGGAGTTGCTATGGATCTAATGAAGGTGAAATTTATGCTTAAGGGCCAATTCCTACTTTAATAAAAAGAGTGCATGGTTTTTTGGGTTTATCTGGTTATTACCATAAGTTTATAAACAATTATGTGAAGATAGCCCAGCTTCTTACAAATCTTCTAAAGAAAAATGCGTTTTGAGTGGAATGAATTAGCTTTGGAGTCGTTTAGGGCTCTACAACAGCTGTTGATAAGAGCCCTTGTTTTAGCCATGCCAAATTTTAATTACCCTTTTTGTTATTGAGTATGATGCATTAGGCATAGGTATAGGTGCTGTTTTAATGCAAAACCAACAACCTATAGCATATTTGAGTAAAGCTCTTCCGGATAGAAACTTGATGAAATCCACTTATGAAATGGAACTCTTGGCTTTCGTATTGACTATTAATCATTGGTGTCCATGTCATCTTGGATGGAAGTTTGTAGTGAAGACAGAATAGAAGACTTTGAGGCATCTATTAAGTCAATGCATCACCACACCTAATAGCAACATTGGTTGGCCAAGTTGTTGGGGTATGAATTTAAAATTCAATATAAAGCGGGAGAGGACAATAGAGCCGCCGATGCCTTGTCTCGGCAATTTGAAGAACGAGAAGTGGAGATGATGGGTATTTCAGGACTAATTTGGACTCAATTCGTGAGGATGTGATGAAAGATCCTTTTTAATCTAGTAAAATTCAATTGTTGAAGGATGGGAAAGAGGCTGGTTGAGGATTTCATGTGATACAAAATTCTTTATATGACAGCAATAGGTTGGTCATTCCTTCTGATTCTCACTGGGTTCAATTATTTTTGTTGGAGTTCCATTCTTCACTTGATGGAGGACATGCTTGATTTGATAAGACATATCGGAGACTGATTGCGCATTTGTATTAGATTGGGGTGAAGAGCGATGTAGCTAAGTTTGTGGATTCTTGTGCTATTTGTCAATGAAACAAGATACAAAATTTAGCTTTTGCTAGGTTATTGAACCCTCTCCCTATTCCAAATGCAATATGGCATTTCCATGGATTTCATTTCGGACTTGCCAAAATTGATGTAACTTTTGTGGTGATTGATCGTTTTCAAAAAATGCTCATTTCATGCTGTTGAAGCATCCATATTCGGCTAAGGGTATGGCTGGGGTTTTTATGAAAGAAGTGGTTCGTTTGCATGGATTTCGTAAGCCTATTGTGAGTGATAGAGATCCTTATTTGCTAGCGGTTTTGGAAGGAGCTTTTTACTTTGCAAGGTATTTAGTTGCTTTTAAGCACGGCTTATCACCTTGAAACAGATGGCCGAACCGAGGTCCTAAATTGATGCTTGGAATGCTACCTGCGCTGTTTTGCTTCGGAAACCCCTCGTACTTAGGCTATGTAGGTTAGTTAGACGGCATTTTTTTACAATACTTCATTTCATTCATCAGCAGGTATAACGCCATTAGAAATTGTTTATGGACGTGCTCATTCTGCATTACCCTTATATGTTCATAAGGAAGTCTCCAATTTAAAATCTGCGTCAAGCTATGTGCTCTAGAGATGACATGATTCGACGTTTGAGGAACAATTTGGAGCGTGCCTAACTTTGAAACTGTGAAGTTGCTAACAAGAAAAGAGGAGATGTTGAGTACAAGTTGGGTGATTGGGTTTTTCTAAAGATTAGAGTTTTTCTACAAACTCAGATGGGAGCTAAATTGATTTCTAAATTGGCTCCACGCTTTTGTGGACTCTATCAGATTGTGGGAAGAGTGGGAAAGGTTGCTTATAAGTTGCAATTACCTACTTATTGCAAAATCCATCCGGTTTTCCATGTTTCTTTCTTAAAAGCATCACACGATACATTCCCAGTATTAAATGAATTGCTTGAGGAATTGTTAAATGATGTGGTTGAAGAAGGCTCATATCCTATTCTGTTATTGGGAAGAATGAATTTCGTGATGGATTGGAAATTCCTCAAGTGTTGATTCGTTGGTTGGATTCTAATGTCAATGATGCTACTTGGAAAGGTATAGCTACCATTAAGCTCTAGTTTCTAGATTTTTGGTCTGTTTGGTTAGTGCATTTTGACAGATGCAGACATTTTTTTCTAACTTTTTTCTAATAAATTGTTTATGAAGAAATAGATACAAATAAAAAAAGGTTGGTAGTTCTTATGAAAAGATCAAATAGATCAAATATAGATAAAATATAGATACAAATCGGACATATTTGTATATATCGTTTTAATATAGATACAGATACAAATGAAAAATAGATCATCCAAACTGACCTTTGTCTTTGAGGACAAGGATGTTGTTCAAGAGGGGAGTATGGATATGTTACCGAGAGTACATAGACCAATGTTATAGGCCTATAGTGGGAGAATCGAGCATTAATAGTTGTGTGTATATGAGTAGTTTTATGTTATAGTTTGTAGTGTGGTGTATGTGAAGTGTTAGTTGTAGTGTGTCGTGAAATGTGTTCTGTGATGTGATTAGTTGTATGTTTAGTAGATGACGTGGACAGTAGTTAGTGGTTAGTTAAAGCAATATAAACAGTAGTAGCAAGGAGGGGAAAGGATCGAAAAAATATCATTCTTAGAAGTTGGCTGTGGAGATTGGGAGAGCTGGTACACCTAATTGGTAAGCTGTAATCTCTAGATTGTTCATTTGTTAATTCTAGTCTTTTGATTGAATTTTTTTCTCCAACGGTTGTATCACAAATTTTCCCCCCTTAATGGATATGTTCTTTAGGGCATTGTTCGAGCATATTCTCTTTCAACAATTAAATTTTATTTTTCTTTCTTTACTGATTACCTTTATTTGAATTGCTCTAGAGTGCAGGAGTACAGTTTCCTCAAAGGCCCCAATCTGCAGCATCCGATCATACTCCTGCAAAAACAGAAATGCCTAATCCATCGGATCTACGCAATTCCCAAGCAAATAAAATTGGTTCATCTGACAGAGACCTGAAATCTGCTATGCACAATGGACATGCCAATCAACAAGAGACATCAGCCCCTGAATCTAGGTAGTCTGCTGAACCAAGAGTCTGCTGGCCTTCTTGTCCATCTCTAAAGAGAAAGTGCCCTTAAGAGTCTTGCATATTGAGTGATGAATCTTTAAACTTCACTTCTTTGTGAACTGTCTGTTGTGTTTTCTTCATTTTTGCATGATGACTTAGTCTTATAGTTTGTGTAAACACAAAACCGTATACACATGAATCTGTTGTGAAGGACAACTGATGACCAGAGATAAATGAAATTTTGGATGTTATATGTTAAAGATGAGAATTTGTCTTGCTCACTGATCTCTTATTAGAAATATTCATAACCATAAGTGGTTCTTTTTTCTAATATTATTTCAAAGCTGTATGTTACTATAATCAACAGAGCCAATTTGAGTGGTTGCAGGGTGGTAGATTCAATCTTCTATTCTTTCTGCCATGGATCTGTATTGTATTTATTGTTTACATGTGGGATGCCTGCAAGTTGAGTCATTGCTATCGATAGAGTTTATGATAAAGATAGAAGGATAAATTATTTTTGTACATAATTAACGAGTTTTTGCTATCAATAGAGTTTATGGTAATTAATTCAAAAATGTTATACCAATGCAACAACAACAGAAACAGCAACAATAGCAACCAAACTTTATTCCTTCCATGTAGGTTTGACTATAAAGATCCTATTTTTCCACTGCAGTCTATCATAGACCTTATTTTTGTTAATATGTGAAATAGTTTTTGTTACTATTCCCACATCCCACCCGCCCGCCCTTGATTGATGTTAGTCTTCTCTAACGTACCACCATGTCCCACCATGTCACTGTTACATTAACATTTTTATATTCATTTGCACAGTATCATTCAAAAGGCCACTAACGCATTAGAAGTCTTGAAAGATGTCCTTGATGCTGTTGAGGCTCAAAATCCTGAGGTATGATAATTTTTCTAGGAGTAAATTGAATCATGATGTTACACTGCTGACTTTCAGTTCTGAGTGTTCATGTAAATGAAGATGCCAACCAAGGCAATACTTGTAGATGAAATGTTTGCATTGCTCTTGCTATTTCTAAGTAATATTGAAAAACTGGAGGCAAGAGGGAGGGAAAGTCCGTCGTTTCAAAGAACACTACTATAAGGACTTGTGTTCTTTATTTGTGGAGCTCATATTAATCCACCTTGGAAGAAGGCTACTGATATTTGTATCTATTATATTGGGAGAGGAAGGAATGGGCTTGGACTTGGATTAAGTCCTCAATCCTTTGATCTAGTTCTAGATGCAAGTTGAGTTGCTCTTATGCTAAAAGAAAGAGAACAGATGTATGAATAGCCACAATTCATGCCACTTTTTCTTTTCTTGGTGTTGCATTGTTTGATTTCTTAGGTATCTTGGTGTGTTTCTATCTTGGCTTGGTATGGTGGGTGGTACCCTCTCTTTGTAACCTTTCTATGTTAATCCGACATTAACCAGGAAAACCCTGCATGTTGTAGTTAGAATTCTTCTTTCATTAAATATCATGAGTAAAATCTCTTCATATTGACTGTCTTTATCTGTCCTGTAGAGTGCAAAAGATGAGTTTACTCTTGATCTTGTGGAGCAATGTTCTTTCCAGAAACAACGCGTCATGCATCTCGTGATCACTTCAGGGTAATGCAATGTACTCTATCTGTGTTATCTGCCAAGTCACTCTTTTCTTGGACCAAATATTCAAAATACTTCTCTTAGTTTATCATATCTTTGAGATGCTGCTACTGAATAACATAGCTAAAAGCTTGAGTTAGCAGATAGGATTAGGATTTTGTCTTTAGACCTAATTTCTCATCTCCATGTGGGTGAAGCATCAATTGGAGGATTGGAGCCCATCTATGGGGTAAAGGGGTTAAATGATGGTCTAAAAAATTATCCTCCCATTAAGATGCCATGTCAAAATTGATATAATACCAACTCGTCTAAAAGTATAAGTGGGTAGATGTAGGTAACACTTGCAAAACCGTTGTTTCAAAGTGTCATTTAATCAAATTAAGCGTGAAAAACTAATTAACTCAAATAAATAAATAAGTTTGAAAAACCAGGATTTACCTGGAAGAAGACCTTGGAATTGCCGTCACCTGCACAATCCTTTTTTGCCCCCAAAGTGCAAACCCAATTATTATATTGAGCAAACAACAAGAAGAAACGACACTCCCTTTCTTTTCTTTTGGTAATAGATAGTACATTAAAACTGTCTTATCTACTTATAAAGTTCATGCAACTGGCACACAGTGCTCTTAGTGTGTTTCCTTTTTCTTCCCCACTTCCTGTCCAACTTCACTAGAAATGAGGCTGTGGTTTCTCAAGCAATTGAATTAAATGAAAAGCTTCAGAAGGTTCTTGGAAGACATGAATCTCTCCTCTTGAATCGATCTAGCACAATAAGAAACTTCCTTCACAATGACGAAGATGAAGAGGAAGAGGAAGCTGAGCAGCTATTTAGAAGGTTCGTCCTTTCATTTATTTGTCTTTCCTTGCTAAAAAATTTAGGGGGGTTTCTTATGTTACAGATAATTGTGGCCTCTCAGTTAACCTGCACTGATAGTGGCATAATTTCTTTTCAAATAGGCTCTCTGTAATTCACTATCCACTGAACTGTTTAAGCTTTTGGATAGGAATTTTTTTTTTTTTTTTGGTTCATTATTATCTCAGAGAATTCTTTGATGTATTGAGCAATTTTGATGTAGGGGTTCCTTCGGCTAAGAAGTTCTCAAGCTTCGGTTGATTCAAATAAATTTATAATACAATGTTAACAAATGCCGTTATGATCAGATTCATGCATCTGTTGATTATTCTCATGGGATATGAATGAAGAAATTGAAATTTCTGTTGTACCTCTTCACAATGAGCTATTTGTATAATTAACCAAAAAATGAGCTATGTGTATCAACATTTGACAAAGGGAGGGAGTAAGAAACTTTCTTTTTTTGGCCCAAAAAAGAAAATATTTCTTTAAAATTTCTACTGTTCCTCTTCACAACAGACTTTCTTCACAATGACTCATGGCTCCCAACTCTTGAGATTGAGTTTCCCTCTTAAAATAGTTATTAGAATTCCAAGGAACAGGAGCGCGAGTTCATATATTTGCATATCAAGGAAAAACTCTTAGTAAGAAAAGCAGTAAGTTGGAACAATTGAAATTTTACCCTAAGAGAAAACCGTACTTGGATTTTTACGTTTTTAAACCGTACTTGGATTTTTATGTTTTTAGTTTTTCCTAATGCAAAAGGTTTTGATTTATAATAAAAAACAGGATCAGGAAAGGAAAGGCTTGTGCGAGGCCTGAAGATGAGCAGCCATCACAAAAGCCTCATGTAGGATTGATTTCATCTGCTCCAGGAGAAAGGCTGAATCGTCCACTTATACGCCCAGTATGCACCGAGCCAATACAAAATTCAAAGCCGCATCCTCCTATTGTTGCAATCCCTCCACCACCTGCAAAACACGTTGAGAGGGAGAAATTCTTTATGGAAAACAAGTTGGACAGTTCAGGTGCTACTGCTCACTTGAGGAGCCTATCACTACACAGCCGCAATGCCAGTAGCTCTCACAGTGACAGCTTAGATTTCAGTGACTGACCACGAAGTAAGCACATTTGGTACCTCCTGTGTCTGTTCTTTTCCTGGTTTTGTAGCTTGAGCATGGTATGTGATGATTGGTTATATCTCGAGAGCGATTTGGAAATCCTGAGATGTGTATGATGGATGTATGAAAGACTATTTCTTAATGCATTTAATAGCCAAGTGTTTTTTTAGAGACCCATGGGCCATGATAGATATACATTTTTTATTAAGCGCTAATCATCAAAGCTAACTATTTCTTTCTTTCTTTCTTTATTTATTTATTAAATAGGATGGTGAGGAAAAAACTTATAATGGGTAAGTAAAGAGCAGTTCTATGATTTCCTCACACCGAGAGCTATGATCTCTCAGAATCTAAAGCAGAATGACAATGGTTGTAATCAAGTATAAATTTTGTAATGCCTCAAATATGTAATACATTGTTATAACGTTACTGGAAAAGGGCTAGAAAACCCACTTTGTATGAGTAAATTGCAAATGCACCTCAGGTTGGCTTGTGTATGCCTAGTGTAGTCCCTTTTATTTGTTTGGAGCATTTAAACCCTGCATCTTTGAAAAGTGTCTTGTATAGAACCAGGAGTAAAATATTACTTATTATTTTTTTCTCTTTTCTAATTTGGAGGTATAAATGGGACTAAACGCATGAATTGCAATATTCAAACCCTATATCTGTGAAAAATGTGTCTTTACACTATATTTACGGTTGAAATACTTGTCTAACCCTTGCTAAATCGTGTTTAAACATGAATAGTGCATTGCTCAATTGCTAAGAGTGTATATGCATGAGGAACATTGGCCGTGGGTTGGAATATTTATGCAAGCTTTTCGCTTTATGGTGTGTCTGTTTTCCTGTTTTTTGCATTGTTGTTTTTATATTATTGTTTTGCTTGTCCATGTTTATCATGATAATTAAATGCAATATCCAGGCAGTTATATATATGGATATCTTTTTTTATTTTAATCACGAAATACGTATGATGTATAATTTTTACATATTTGTGTATAAATTGCGATTTGGGAGTTGTATATTGTAATTATTTTCAATTTGATCTTATTTAAGTAATTATTATTAATGACCCCAAATAGAAAATTATTTCTCATATTTACTATTTTGTTTTTAAGTAAAATTGACAAAAGAAAAAGAGAAAAAGAAATAAAATATATTCATGTCTTTTCGTTTTTGTTTTAATTTGGGAGTATAAATATTTTATTTTTGTTTGTAATATTAGATAAAATAGAAGAATTTTTTTTATTTGTTATAAAACTTCTTTTGCAAGATCTATGTGTGGCATATAAAATAAAATATATAACAAAATTAATGGTTAACATAGTTTATAAGAAATATACATTTTATTGCAAAAGATGTACCCTCTTTTCTTGGGATGGAGTTCACGTGAGATTTAAAACTTACTGTGCTTGTTGCAAAATCTTTATTCCGTTCACCACATTGATAACAATTGTTGTTTCTCTAGTGGTATCTATAAACACAACAATAAAACTAATTTTAATCTGTATATTACTAGATAACTTGAATTAGAATTTCTATATTATTTTAAATGAAGGGAAAAACAATATATGGATATATATATATATATATATGTATTGCACTCTCTCTCCTATAAAGAGAATCTTATTCATATAAAAAAAAGACTATATTTGAAATCAAGTCTTTTAAAATAGTAATTCTCATCTTAATAAAATATATTATTTAGATTATGTATATATTCACTTGACAATAGAATATTCTTTATATTATTTAATTTATTTCACAATAAATAAATAATTCGATTTATTCTAATTTTGAAATAAATGGCGTTTCTATTAATTGTATTATTGTGTGCGACCTTTTAGGTTTTTGTATATATAGGTAATGTATTTTATATATAAGACAAGGTAACTATTTAGTAATAATTATCGGTCATTTTATTTGATGAAAAAGGTTGTGAACCTTAACCATATGAATTGATCACTTTGTAATTAAATCTCTTCATTAAAATTTCTTGATTAAAAATTTGCATATAATGTCATCAATTTTTAATCATTTTACTTGGTTCTTTGGATAAATTAGATTCAATAAAACTAGTCATAATTAGCAACTATGATTCACTCTTATTTCAATCAAGTTCTCTCTTATCTGAGAAAAAGAAATTCTATCAGAGTGCAACATTCCATATATAAGATATATAATGGTCTCAAGTCTAGGGATTTATTTACGTTCATTAAATCGTGTCTAGTGTACCCACTTAACTTTTGGGTATATACTTGTATAACTTGGATATCTTTCCCTTGGTCCAATAATAATGACCTTAGCCATACAACGTGTTGGTCTAAGTATCTATGTTCCTTCGAGATATTTATTTGACCAAGAACAAATTTTAGATAATACGGTATCTTAAAATCCCCATTGATAATATACCTAATTATTATTACAGATATTTTCTAATTATCTATGGGACTTTACTGTAAAACTATATTAATAGAAAAATATACAAATACAATAAAGACTTGTCTTTTATTAAGAATATTCATAAATACATTAAAAGTATTTAGGCACATTGTGCACAAGTTGCAATAATTTCAAAGACAAGGAACTAATGTCACGTTTGATATGCGAGAATCGTTCAAAATAGAATGGATTGGAATGGAATGAGAAGCAGAATTGTAAATCCATTATTTTGTTTGGATACATCACAAAATGGAATGGAATTGACATAGTATTTGTGAAAAATATCCTAAGTAACTATAATAGATGATAGAATGAAATCATAATTTTGTCTTCTTAAGAGCGAAATTGAATAATCCCTCAAAGTCGAAAATATCAATTTTTAGGAATTGTGATTCCGACTTTTAAAAGTGTATCCAAACATAAAAATGATGATGAAACCTAAAATCATTATTTCATTCTGGCATATTAAACAAGACATAAACACATGTATTTACAATTTTGGTATAAAAGAATAATGGTATTTATAAAGATATTACCCATTTAAATCATGCATGATCCCACATTTGACTCACTCTACGTAGAAATCTTTTAGAAATATAATCAAAACATTGATATAGAATGATGACGATCTCTTCTAAGTAGAACCCCATGGTATTTATCAAAACATTGATACAGCTAGTATGGGCCATTTGCTGATTTCTAGCCCACTGAATCAACCAAGTATCCTCTTTTCTTTTTCTTTTTTTTTTAATTGAAAGTTAAAACGAAAAATTAAGAAAAAAAGGGGAATAAATTTAAAATTAAGATGATCAATGTTTCAACTTCATATAAAGTTAGGCTTAAGAATAATATTCTTTGGCCCATTTGTTAAAAGATTCATTTATTTATACACAAGTATCTAGTTGATGTTGTGAAATAAGCAATACAGTATTACAAAATACTCTATACATATACAATTCCCACAAAAAAAAAAAAAAAAACTTTCACTTTGGATAGAAATCTATAAAAATCTAATGAGAATCTTTAAGCATATTTATTATTTGTGTAGTTAACAACATATACAATGCAATGCCATAGTGAGTATAGTAAATTTTCATTATTCATATTGAAAATAGTTTAATCAGTCTTTTATAATTTATATTTTTTTTCCCTTTTCTTTATTTTTTTCCCCACATTTGTATTGATTGACTCAATCGGCCACATAGATCAAAATTGACCTAGCCAAGACCTAGCAACACGTCGGTTCCATATATGGGTCATGATCTATACAGCTAGGTTGGGCTAAAGGGTCAGAGCCATTGGTGCCAGTCAGACTAGTTCATGGATCTAACCTGACTCTGTCGAGGTCTAGTAGAAATGCATCATGACACATAGTACAAAAGTTGATACTACAACACACTGTACGAAGCAAGTACGACATGCTAAAACACGTTACGCTATTATAATTAGTGCTACAAATGAGCCGAGCCGAGCCGAGCCAGCCGAGCTTTTAAAGGCTCAAGCTTGGTTTGTTTAAACTTTAGCGAGCGCAAGGTTGAGGCGAGCTTTTTATTGAGCTTGAAATTGAGGCTCGAGCTTGGCTGGTTTATGAAACGAACTCGAGTCAAGCTTTTTATCGAGTTTTGATCGAGTTTGTAATTTAAGTTTGAGCTCGACTCATTTAGATAGCCCGATTTTTTTAAACTTAAATTATAATATATAAGTATTGCTATAATATATATATATAATATATGATTATTAAATAGAAATTAATTTTTATTATGTAGTTTTCGATAATATATCATGTATAAAAAAATTCACAAATCTACTAACGAGTCTGTTAATGAGCTTGGTCGTGAGCCTGTTCACAAGTCTAAATGAGCTTATTCACGAATCAACTCGTAAGCTTGAATCAAAGCTCAAGCTCGACTTGTTTAAATAAATGAGCTTTACTTTGGTCTCAGTCTCGGGCTCGGCTCATTTACTCATCGAGCTCAAGCCGAACCAAGTCAAGTCAAGCTGAGCCTAAAGCGAGCCGAGCTCAGGTAGCTCACAAATAGCTTGACTCGTTTGCAGCCCAAATTGCAATTTAACAAAATTGCTAAGGGCACATTTTTATTTTTTTTCCACCAAGACTCATTTCAGAAAATTTAAGCATGCTATGGAAGGTAGAAATCAATATATTGCTAAAAAAAGCCCAAACGAACCCTCGTATACCATCGACAAGGGAGTAAAAACACGATAGAGAGAGAGATTATCCAGTTTTTTTTTTCCTTTTTCTCAGAGGTCCTTACAAGAGAAATCAAACTATACATGGGAACAAGCACATATGAGAATGCATCATTTTCATAAAATATTTCTTCAAACTGAGCTCATGTCATGTGAGATCCCCTAGTGGGATGGCATACATGATTTCTTTTGCGAGCATGTTCCCCATTGTGACGCTGCGTCCTGCATCCGTAACCATACCAACAATCTTCCTCTTTTGCTGCATTCAATGGTAGACACTGAGACGAGGGATTCAAGTGTTAAGTAGCGTTTGGTTATAAGAATTGGATAAAATAAGAAGAATTAAATAAGAAAGTATAAAAAAAATTAGACAGCATAATTTTCTTATATCATATTAGGTCTGCATGATACAAGATAAGAATTTTTATACTGTTCAATATTTAGTATATACACAAATACTGGGCAAGATATTACATTTTAACCATTTTACCCTTGTATTGTAATGTATTTATTTTATTATTTATATATTATTTAATAAATACAATTTAAATAGATTAACTTATATATACAATTAAATAAATTACATATAATATCAAATAAAAAGCTACAATTTTACGATGCCTTTTTTTTGGCAAAATTTTACTACGTAATTAAAATATTAAATATTCATATTAAAAATTAAATAGCTTAAGATTTAATAAATGTAAAATCAATTAAATCAATACTTCAAACTTTAAGCTAACTAATTACATAACGATTTATCATATATGGATCAATATTAAATTATTACATTAATAATGAATATTAATATTAGCCAATCATCTCACAACAATAAATATTATAAATATTTGTTGGTCAATCATGTCAAGACACAACTTGAATAAATCACAACAAAAAAAGATAATAACAAATCTAATCAATAATTATCACAATACAATTTGCTATTTTGTAATGAAAGAAGTATTTCAACACTTGAATTAATGATAAACAACCCTTTCATATAACCAAAAAAAAAAAAAAACACAAGTAATTAACCAAAAAAGGCTAATTTCTAGTTTCTACAAATCCTCCATCCATCGTAATTTTTTCTACTAGATTATATCTCATTTGGGTTCATTTCGCACTAACCTCCACGATTCCAATTGTATTGATACCATCTTCCCCAATAGAAACTTCATCACCTTCTATTAGAGTAAGAGCAAACTCCATTGAGTGTAGCAACATAAACATTATCTGAAAAAAATGCAAAAACAAATAATTATAGAGGAAGTGTGGGGCATTTTTTGCTAATATCTTTTATCAACACAAAGTTAGCAAACTTCAGGATAACATAGATTGATTAATGAAAAGCTTAACACTAAACTCAGTAAGGCAATCTATGCAATGTTGAAATGGAATCTATGCTTAGAATAGGAAGAAAAAGATGGAAAAGAATTGAATCAATTAAGCAATTTTCTTCTTCTGGTGAGGGAATACCAGAAGAAGACATAATGATATATATTCTTTACATTTAATTTATTTCCAGGAATATCCACAAAAATATATCAAAGGATAGATAGTCTTTTACAGTAAAAATGGTATTCATTCATACAAATATAACAATCCGTCATTGTTTGAATATTCTATTTAATTAACATTCCTCGTAAAATAACAATCTGTTATTTGTCCAAATATAACCATTTTATCTAGCTAATTCCCTGGTCTAATAAAAAGGCAAAACCCACTTTTCCCTTTCCATTTATGAGTAGATAAATATTACTCATATACCCATTTTCCATGTGAAATATGAAACAGTACAATTGTAGGAAGCAACACAAAAGATCCCTAGCAAGACTATATGCTCATATTCCAAACAAAAACGCCATCATGTTCATATCAAGCTGCTGTAGATATCAGTGGTCTTTAGCTATATGGAATTCCATTTGTTGTGCAAGAACTCAAAAAACAAGTTTGAGAGGGAGGAGAGGAAGGGAAAAAATATAAAATAAATTTCTTGAAATGCTTTCACATAAAGCAACAGTTTTAAACAAAATCTTAAACCCTAGCTCCACTGTCTTAAGAATACTTCATAAAACAATATCTACATGAAATTCTCTGATAAAGTAATATTTGTTTTTATGGTTAAAGATGTCTATATATACTTGAAACATATTCTAGGAAACTATAATGGTCAAGCCGCATCAGATATGAAATCAATCTCTTTGATTATAGAAGAGTAAAGAACTCCATTTGCAATCAGCCTACTAGTTGCCATATTTGCATTCTGCCAATTAAAGCTAGTTCTCATGTTTCTTGGAAAGCAATTATAATGCATTATCAGAAAAACAGAAATCGAGATGCCAAAGTTCAATCAAGTTTTCCACAAAAAAAAGCCATATAAGTTCTCTGCCAAATAAGTCCTTCCATTAGGTTTTTTTTTTTTTCTTTTTCCTCCCCTCTTTTCTTCACAGCATTAAAATGCCCTGACAACACCATTCCAGCACACTAGTTCCACAAAGAAATATTTTAAAACCTCATAAAACGTAATTAAGGTTTGGAACATTATGGCTCAATTGTCTACCATGTCAGCCTGCCAGGGCGGAGATGTCAAAGCCAAGACTTTGTTCTTCAATGCCATGAAGGGACAAAATTATCAGAGAGCGAATATATTGGAGCCAAGACACACAATTGGCTTATGTTAATCATATGGCTTTCAATAAATTACGTCTAATATGTAGATTTATTTAATCATCTAAAAGATGTTCCAGTTTATGCACTCCAGGTTCTTCCAAATTCTTTCCCAAGCGACCTATGCTACCACCATAAGAATTTGAAAAGGAATACAATGAAGTTCAATTCAAGGTTCAATAGATGTGTTTGTAATGGAACAACATTATATTGAAAAGTCATAATCCAGGCAAGATATACAAAACATATAACAATACAACGTAGTACCTGCTCAGCATACACAGCAAAGCTTTCTTTCCAAACATTTCTGGCATAAGTCGAAATTAGTTGTTCATCGGTTCCAATCCCAAACTTCTACTTTACCACATCCGCTTCTGAGCACTTGAAATTTACCACTAAGTCAATGTCGGCAAGTTGATCAAGAATCTCCTGCCAAAAAAATATCCAGCACCGATCAGTCATGCAACTACATTATTGGCTTTTTCCACTAATAAAGGGATGAGTTGGCTCGATGAACAATTGTATGCCTTATTTTAGTTCACCTGATACCATGTGCTGCTCCATACCAAGAATTGCAGTACAAAAGCAATAAGGAAATTTACAGTAGAAATCACTTGTAGTTTATCCTTGAATTATAGGAAATATAAATACCATATGATTGGTGCCATATTGATGAACACTGATTAGATGAGATCATATCTAGACTAAACCAGAATGAAAAGATTCATCTCTTGATTAGATATGAATGCCTTTAATCTAAAACAAGCACAAGCCGCTCAGAACAGCAGAATAAAGACAAAAAGCTAAATCACAGAAAATCCCACAAAATCTGGGAAAAATAAACCCAACAATTGAAAAACAGGGGAACTCATAAGCCTCCAAAGTTAAATCTTACATGAAAAATATAGGACTAATAGATATCAATATGATCACCAGCCAACAAATCCATTACTCTTTGATAAAAGACCAAAACCTTCGTAACACTGATATTTTTTTGTTAATGTGTTTATATTGTTTTTCTATCCTTCTATTTTCTTTGTTAATGTTTTTAATCAATTCAATTATGGAGTTTGAATAATTATGGACAGTATATGCCATGGCTATGGATAAATAGGCGCATGAATTGGTGGAAAGGGCATGAAAATGAGCTTTGAAATGTTTTTCAAATTTGCAATTTGTTTTCAAACAAGGTGATGCAATTTTTAGGAGTTACAAGTATGTAAAGTTTGATATAAAGAATGCATCAACAAAATAACAATCCTAATATTTTGGGGAAAGGTTGGTAGCCCAAAGGTTCTGCTCAACATCTAACGATCTGAACTTTTAAATGGGAAATTCTATTTATCTCAAAATGTGAAGAATCAAAAGTTTAACATTTATCTATAAGTCTATTACGGTAGAAAAATTTGTCTAACGCCATGAAAACCCAACGTCAATGGGGAGTTCCACTACAAGCCTCAAAGCTGCAACCAAAGTAACATGCTTAAACCTAATTAGTACCTCAAAAATATTGCTGAAGAAGCAATACTCTCAAGTCCATCAAGATGCATTTTTTCAAGGAGCAGTTTACTCAACTTGTAAGCTCAGCTACTCAATGGACATTCATTTTGTGTCTTAAACTAAGAGGAAATATCATAAAATGAACAAATGTTGTTCCCAGCTCATAGAATTGCTAAGCCTAAAAGCATATACACATATGAACCGGTAGCAACAACAGCCACAAAAACATCAAAAGATAAGTTCCTCACGAATAATGAGAGACGCATAAATTGGTAATGTGGTGCTAGGCTTCATAAGTTATCTTTAGTTGTAACTAGCCTGATTTGGCTTCCAATAAGAGAAAAATACCAAAAATTCTGCTTCATTCTTAATATGGCTCCTAAATCCGGTGTTTCAACAACTCTACTATTGCAGTAGACAAACTTGAATTCTCCATTATCATACTTCAACTATACTCTAAAATCAATGTGTTTGGATCTAACTACACAACTAATGCAAACCACTTTTTGTGCCTTCAAGAATTGTTTGCCTCTCGAGTACTTTAAATAATGCTACCTTCAAGCCACTACTCTAGCAAAAAAAAAAAAAAATAATAATAATAATAAATGCAATTTATAATAAGAATATGCTCAGGGCTGTAGATGGAAAAGGTACTTTGATACAAATAAGAAAACTAATTATTGATGCTTGTAAAATCTAATTTAATTTGGTCTTAAAAAATTTGTTCGGCTCTAACCTCTCTAATTTTTCCCTGGATTATAGTAAATGGGCAAGAAGAAGGTCCAGCCCTGAGCAGTCCACCTGTTCGCAATGGCCATCCCCATATGTTTAACTCCTCCACTACTGATGTATACAATGTACACCGCGATACCAAGAGCAAATCATCCTGGAATTCATTTATCAAGAGAAGACTCAAAGTTATAACTTGATTACCATAATGAAACCACTATAATTTCAAAACAACAGCTCAAAGCCACCATATGATACCTGACCGATAACCCATTTAGAATTCTTGCTGCAGCAGTTCAAAAGTCTCTTTCCAACAAAATTCTTCAGTTCTCTCTGCAAAAACCGTAACTTTCCAATCGAATCATGAAACCCAGCAGATTTCTTGGCTATTTCCCTCACTACATCATTCGAAAACTCCAACGGAGAGATCCTCCAGAGAAATAATGAAAACCCAAAATCCCCCAGCAAAATCAAGCCTAACAGCAATGCCCATTGCCACACTTTGGCACCCGGTGCCAAAAACTTCTTCTTTATCGTCTTTTCGCTATGGACAGGCAGTTTAGCAACTGGTTTGGATCTTCTTGACTTAGGTGCTTCTGCTACCCCCGATGATGGTAGAGGAGACTTGTTCGTGGTGGTTTGAGTTTCTTCAACAGTTTGGCTACGAGGAGTACTTGTGGTACTGTGTTTTGGGCATATTATAGGGTTTTGGTCAACACGTTTTTCTTGTTCTTGAAAAGAAATGTACAACAAATGAGATAGATAATAGGTGGATTTGTACAACAAAAGTTCAAGGACAAACATACATCAAGTTCATGTTCTGGAGCAGCTAGATCTTTCAACCACAATTGGTTTGGAGTTATCTTTCTCAACATACCAACCTCCTTTGTAAGTTCATCTCTTTCAGAATGTAGTTGCTGAACTTTCTCAAGTGTCAGTGTCCCAATTGGCATAGAAATTAAGTACTCATAGTCACTAGCCCTGACACCTTTGCTGCCAATAGCCTCAGAGGTCTCTTCTGATTCTTCTACATCATCACTTGCCCCAGCAATTGCTATCTCAACGATTTTACCTTTCTTTGGAAAAGGGTGAAACCTTTCTCCCACAACTCGATGAACAGTTCGGCTCTCTTTCTCCTGTTTACTAGCATCGCTCCATTCACAACTCTAAGTAAGAACTTAACCTTGTCCAACTCTAACAATTCAAATTCTATATGACCCAACAAAGCTTTCTGCATTTGAAATCAATTTTTTAACAGTTATAAGCAATTCTCACTCCTAAAAGATAATATTTTCAAATCAATATATAAATTGTTACCTTTCTCTTGCCATAAAATTCAAGCTGCAAGTGGAAAAACTCCTCGAGGACTGCAAAAAGAAACCATATAATATTTGAAAAACTTTGAAGACATATGGTGACATTAATTCACTAGAAGAGAAAAGCCAGGGACTTCAATTTGCTCAAGCAACAAAATTGTTGTTAATAGAATGGTAAAGGTATAACTGTTAAATTATTAATTAATTCATCAATATATCTGATAAGAAACTTGCATGCCCTATTGCAATATTATTAATTAACCAACGCAGTAATTATTAGTGAATAGAACTAGTTCAAGTGCTAAATATTATATGTTTTCATGGGATATTATGATGAAGAATAAGAAATAAGAAAAAAGAAAGAGAAAAAAAAACTACTTTGCTGAGGATTGTCGTATTTTTTCATAACTGCTTTAGAATCAAACATATGCATGTTGCTGGTGTTTATTATAGAGGTCAATTTGAATTTCTTCAGCAAACCCTCTTTTTGTGCACCCATCATGTTCTCATAAGATAATTTCACTAAGATATCCACACTCACATCATCATTATCGCCTTGATTTCCTGTGATAAACACCACTAGCTGTAATCTAGATGCAAAGAAAATATGGAGTAGAATTCATACACACAATGAAAATGTAGTTACTGATAAGTGCCCATAGACTCTTAATTTTGATGCTATTTGAACATATTTGTTATGTAATTTTTGAGATTTGTTGAAGAAAATGACATTTTTTTGTGAAAAATTCATTTCAGGGCTTAAGGAACATATTTGGAAGCTTTTATGATGATCCAAGAGAAATAAGGCAACTAAAACAAGTTTGGATCAATTTTGTCCAAGAAGGAAATTTCATGTCTTCTTCTCCACCTTCAGCATTGGCAAGGAAGGACACCAGGGATGTGATCAGTAAGCATTAGAAAAGAAAAGTTTTCAGCCTCACCTTCATCCTTATTAGGGAAGACGGCAAGGGAAGAGATCAGAATGCCCTATTGTTGAAAATTGGTTGTTTTTTGTTCATCCCTACCCCGATCCCGGCCATGCTACAACCCTTGTTGACCTGGGTTTTTTTTCCAAAACTATAAATAGCGCTCTGTTTTCTTATTTTACAAGTTTTTTATAAATCATTTGTTTAGGTCCTAAGAGAGAGATTACGAAGAACTTGTTGGAGCATCAATTGAAGATCTGAAGACATTAATTAGGGTTTATTCTTTCTATCATGATTCTTTCTATTTCCTCTAGATCTTTTGTTCTTATTTTAAATGTCATGGAGAAGTAGATTCGTATACTTCTTCTTATGAAACCCTAAATCATATGAATTGAAATGCCTTTTGATTAATGAAATATTCATGTCTTTGTATCTATTGATGTGATTTAATAGTCTTGTGATTGACTTATGCACAAATTAATTGCATATTTGATTCTTATTGGATTGAAAGAGGTTTCATTCAATTAGATAGATTTTTATGAATAGAGAAATTGCTTATTTCACCTAAAGGTAGGGAAATTACGATTTCTTATAAGAATTCAATTCTTGCTTAAGGATCATAAACTTTCAGCAATCTTATGTGATGATTAGTGAGAGAGAGGTCTCCACTATTTCATGTAAGGTTACAAATTGATTAACTTGAGGGAGTAAATGATTTACTTGTTAAGATACAGCGGTGCAAAGCATGAATGATTCATTAATCAATCTATTGTCATAAGAATTTTAGGTTTATGGTGGATCAAGGTGGAGAGTATGTTTTGAGATTGATTTCATCTTTTTGAAAGCAAACTTATTTGATCTTAGGACCTGCTTTACTTTTTGTTCAGTAGTTAATTGTAGAATCCTCTTCAAAACTGTTGCTAAATAGTAGAACTAAGGTGATTACTAGTACTTATTCTTTCCTCGTGGACGACCCCAATCTAAACGCTATTCTATGATTCGATAGGTTCACTGCCTAATTGCTTTCATAGTAGTTTTAAGAAAGGGCTTTTATAAATTTAAGTTACGATTGGCAAGAGAAATTTCCGTCAAAAGTTTTGGTGCCGTTGCCAACGTGGATAGGAATAATATTTGGAAAACTTTAAATCTGCTGGTTTATCTATTTGTTTTCTTTTTCTTTTGAGATTTTCATTCCTGTTGCAAGTTTGATTCTAAACAGAGTTCAATCTTTTGTTTGTAGTAACAGTGCATGACCCGGAGCCAAAGCAAGCAATTAACTGCATTCAAATCCGAACCAGAGAGAATACTCATTTATCAAAAGAAGAACAAGGAACCAGTTGAATCATCATCATCTCCAAGTGTTCAAGGAAGCTCTCCATCCATTGTCAATATGGCTAATCCTAATGAAAACAGGGGACAAAAAGTTCAACATGATAATTTTCAAATGCATCCTGTAGCACCTCAGACCAATTTTGGTTTTGCAAGACCAACTCTCACAAGCGCAAACTCCAGTATTGTTCGTCTTCAAGTTGAGGAGAATAATTTTGAATTAAAGCCAGTGGTCATCCAAATGGTGCAACTATATACACAATTCGATGGCCTCTAAGATGAAGACCCAAATACTCACATCCAAGCATTCTTGGAAATTTGCGATACATTCAAATTTAATGGAGTGAGTGACGAGGTGGTTCGCCTTCGCCTTTTTCCTTTCTCATTGAGGGGCAAGGCAAAACAATGGTTGAATTCTTTGCTACGGAATTCTATTACCACATGGCAAGAATTAATCAAGAAGTTTATCGACAAATTTTCCCCCATTGAACGCCGCCAAGTTTCGAGCTGAAATTCAATCTTATCATCAAACGGACATGGAAACATTGTATGAGAACTGGGAGAGATTCAAAGAATCTATGCGAAGATGTCCACACCGTAATATCCCAGAGTGGTTACAAGTCCAAATCTTTTATAATGAACTTAACTACCAGACGGGGCAAATGATTGATGCCGCTGCTGGTGGTACTCTTAACCACACGACACCGGAACAAAGCTTGAAAATATTTGAAGATATGGCCACAAACAATTATGAGTGGTCACACACAAGAAGTCGGGATAAAAGGCCTGCTGGTATATTAGATGTAGATGTTGCCACAACAATTATGTCCAAGGTGGAAGCTCTCTCTCAGAAAATTGATGGCTTATCTCTTTCACAGCAGCAACTTGCTTATGTTGAACCATCTGGTGGTGAAGAGTCATTTTCTGAACAAGTTGATTATTTAGGGAATCCTTTCCGGACTCAAAACAATCCTTATAGCAACACTTACAACTTGGGATGGCGAAATCACCTAAATTTCTCTTAGAACAATAACAACATGCAAAGGGTAAATCAAAATCCTAATTCTAATCCTCCTCCACTTAGTTTTCAAAAGGCACCAACTCAAGGATATAGCTCTCAACTTGAAAAGTTAATGATGAAATTCATCAAAGATTCAGATGAAAGGCAAAAATCCTTGGATCAAATTCTAAAAAATCAAGAAGCCACTCTCATATTTCACAAAGATTCAAAATCTTGAAACTTAAGTGGGTCAAATTGCAAACGTGTTGACGAAAAGGCCCCAAGGTTCTTGACTAGGCAATACCAAGACAAACCTAAGAGAACATATAAAAGCTATCACATTTCGAAGTGAGAAAGAAATACTAGCTGAAACTCAAGTGCCCAAGAGTAAAATCGTGCGGCCAATTTAAGAACCAATTCCTATTAAAATTAAGGAGAAGGTGAAATTCCAGCTGATGAGAAGTCAACTCCAGATTCCATTGCAGAGTATCAGCCTCCAATTCCATATCCAGCTAGGCTCAAGAAGACTAAAGAGGATGAGCACTATGGAAAATTTTTGGAGATTACAGTTTCATATCAACCTCTCTTTGGTTAAGGCATTATCTCAAATGCTAAGATATGCAAAATTTTCTTAAAGATTTGTTGTCAAACAAGAGGAAACTTGAAGAATTTTCCACTGTGACTTTAAGAGGAGAATGTTCAGCTGTGATTCAAAACAAGCTACTTAAGAAACTCAAAGATCCTGGAAGTTTCACCATTCCTTACCTCATTAGGAATTTATCCGAAGAAAGAGCCTTAGCTAACTTGGGTGTTAGCATTAACTTGATGCCATATTAAATGTACAAGAAATTGGGGCTGGAAGAACCGAAACCAATAAGGATGAGTCTCCAACTAGCTGGCCAATCGCTGAAACTTCCTAGAGGAGTTGTGGAAGATGTCTTAGTCAAGGTACAAGACTTTATTTTCCTATGGATTTTGTCATTCTTGATATGGAAGCGGATGTGGATATTCGTCTTATTTTGGGTAGACCATTCTTGGCCACTGCGAGAGCTATAATAGATGTTGATAACGGAAAGTTGGTGTTAAGAGTTGGTAATGAAGAAGTGATAGTGAAGATGCTTGATCTTTTAGAACAGGGTGATGACACATGTTTTGCAATCGATTATCTTGATTTAGCTATGTTGGATTCATTACCAGAATTTTTATGCAATGATATCTTGGAGTGTTGTTTGATAAAAGGTGAACAGAGGGAACATGAGGATCCAACACTTAGAACTATTGCAACCCAATTTGCCAACAACTTTGAACTAAGAAAAAAGTGAGATATGAAGACATTGATGGCCAAGCTATTCAGTTGTTGTAAGCCCCGGAAAATTTTAGTAAATAATTCTAAGATGAACTTCGAAAATAAACCCAAAAAATCACTTCAGATTAAAACCAAACTTTGATAAGTCCCAAATCCTGAATAAATCTAGAAACTTCTGAATCGTGAGAAAAATAAGAATCCTTAAAAATAAATAGGAACTCAATATACTTCAATTCCAAAACCACGATGTACGACAAATCCTTTATTTAACTCCAACTTATAAAATTGGGTAAAATAGAGCCCAAAAACAAATTATTAAGAAGTAAATAATGATTAACATTCGGAAATAAAACTCAATCCAAAGAATTCCGAAAACGTTGAGAGATATTAAATACTTATAAAAATCAAACTTAAAATATATTCCTCAAATTAGATATGTTGTATAAACATAAAATATCAGTTTTCAAATTGGCAAAGGTATAAACCAGAAAGTCAACGGAAAACCTAAATCCACAAGACTCCCAAGAAACCCCGTAGCCTAGATCTGGCAATCCCGTATTCCTAAACCAAGGAGTCAGAATGAGAGAAAAAGGTGTAGTTGGTTCGTATTAAGTTTAGGATGCTCAAAAAGATGAGATTGAAGAATTTTCAATCTATTTCTAACCTGGTTGGGTACAGACTTCGAAAAGCATGCCCGGAGATTCAAGTATTAAAAATATGTTATTAATGCCGTTAGACTCATATTTTTATAAAGATCTCTAAAATATTAGTTTTATAAATTTTCGATAACTAGAATTACCTGATTTTGCGATTTTAGTTGTATGTCATTACTACCGGTAATTAGCTAGTTTTTCGGTACTATTTACTATTATTCATTTCACAATTTTATTATTCTTATAATGTATACCCCAGTTTTCCTAGTAATTGAATAAACTTCGGAAACCGGAAAACAAAACCCTAAATCGGTCTGGTTTAAGCTTAGTAAGAGGAGCTTAGAAACCCTAGATCCGGCTTTCCTTGGGTTCCATAACAAAAGAAGTTTTATAAAATAAATTAATGCGAATTATTGTTTTAAAGTATATTGCAAACCTTAAAAAGTTTTAATCTTGAAAAAATTTCTATTATGGGCCTTCCGAGCTCGATTACGAAAAAACGAGCCCCGGGACCAGAACCTTAGAAAAATATTTCGGAATATTCATTAGAACCAAAATTTTATAAGGATTTTAAAAATATAAATTTTATAATTTTTCGGACTATAAAAATTACAGTTATAGCCTTTTTTCCGTATTTTCTTTACTACCGGTAAAGTAGATGTCTTGTCTACTATTTACCACTATTCATAAGTACAACTTATACTACACACTACTCATACCCTATTCTTATATTCTTACAACTATTTATTATATTTTCTTTTCCAAGAAATTTTTGTCTCTTATTAAATTATCATTTTTATTACATTTTATTACACAAATTACAAATTTAAACAATTTCAACTCACTCCCTCTCTCCTCCCCATCCAAACCGGCGCACACCCTCCCCCAATCCCCTCTATTTGTTTTATTTTTACTCTTTTTAATACATTTAAACCCTAATTTCCTTAATATATAAGATCCTTTTCTTTCTCTCTCCTCATTTTTACTCATTCAAAAATTTTACAAAAGCAAAACTCTCTCTTCTCTTCCCTATTCTTGCCGTGAACCTAGCCTCCCCTCCCTCCCCCCTCCACCACACCAACACACACACACACACACAAGCTCATTTCATCTTCTTTTCTTCTTCAAATCTTCATTTAGGTGATGATTCCAAGCCTTGTTACTACTTAATCTTACAATGGCAAGAGTATTCTTGTGTGTTTTCATCTTGAAATCCCAATGAGCAAATTCTAGGGATGAGAAAACATTAATACATGAGTCTCAAGCCATTACAAGAGTAGATCTTGTGTTTATCAAGCTTTTGTTGAAGTATTGTTATGTTCATGCATAGAAAAGTAGAGATATTGCATGAAAAATTTATGTTCATGTCTTTAAACTCATTTCATGCACTATAAGTTGTAGATCTAGTGTTTAGACATTCATGTTTTCTTGATATTCATGTTCATATGAGTATTTTGTATTTTCATGCATTGATGATCATAAAAGCTTAGTCTTGCATATATAAATGTGTTAGATGGTAGATCTTTATGAGAGTAAGACAAGGAACTTGAAAAGAAAAGATTTTTATTAGAAAGGTTCAAAGGAAAATTCGTATGATTTTTGAGACCCATTTTAAAAACCCTTGGAACCACTTTGAAACTGATATTTCACATGAAAAATGAAAGGTATATGTAATAGGTATCTCTAAGGAATGATTTTTACAAGTTGAAATGAGTTTAGGCATGAGTAAGGTGTAAAACAAGTGGTGGAATTAAGATGGGAAATTTTGAGTTAGTGATCAATTTGTCAAATTCGTAATTTGAGATGATGCATATGTAATCACATCGTATTTGAGCTCAAATTGCATTTTTTATGTGTTAAATGAAGTCCTTAGATAGTAGATATAGCAAAGCTTTAAATTTTGATGCATTAAACAAGTTTTTAAAGGAAACATGCAAGAAATGGATTTTTCTAAAATTCGGATTTTTGTAAAAGCCTATTTAAAAATATACTTGCAAAGTGAAAAATGTGAATTTCTATGTATAAATGAAGGTCTTGGATAGTATAGATGATGAAGACTCATTTTTATTTAGATAGCAAGTAAATTCTAAGAATAAAATCCTAAAACACTAGGAGATGCAAAATTGGAAAAATGGATTCTTAAGAAGTGACTATTGTGGAGTTTTGTAATAATTAGGAGTTCTTAGAAGTTTCATTATAAAAAATCATCAAGATAATGCATATATTGAACTCATTGCATGTCATTCATATTAGGAATTCATTCATATTTTATCTATACATGAATCATCAACTAGAAACATTTTTATTAAATGCAAAACAATTTTTCGGAAATGGAAAAGGTTACAAACCAGATCTGATCCCTCTTTTCTGTGACCTAAATGTTTTTAAAACTTGAAAATAATATTAGAGATAGATATATCTTTCGAAGTAGATAAAAATCGATATAAAATTTGTGAAATTCCGAGTTAAAATGACCAAGTTATGGCTGTTTTAAGTTGGAACTTCCGCAAATAACGAGAATCACGATTTTTTGTTTAGATTTATAGTTTTGAATTAGTTAAGTGATGAGATTCTTATTAGTTTTCTTATTTGATAGGTGATCCCAAGAATGACGATACCCTACCACCCAACTATTATTACTAAGAGACCGGCGTACCATGGCCGAGTGAGTATCACTTCCGATTTCAATTATTGCTTGTGATTGTAGTGATAATTGCACTAGTTGCTAAGCAAAGATAAAAAGGATGATTATGCATGATGGGGTTAGTTGGGAATTATAATTGCCTACTACTAGTATGTGAAGTTGAACTTAAAGAATATCAAAGCCGGGTGATAAGTTATTGCTTGTTTAGCGAGGAGCTAAAATTGATTGTCTGCGAATATTGCTTGGCCACCTAAAAGAATTGGATTAATCAATTATTAGACATTCAATATAAATTTGAACTCATTCATATCACGATGGGGATGGAGCATTAGCATTTGTTGGTTTTTCGTGATCCATAAAATGAATATGTTGGTTAATCGTGATCCATAAAACGAAAGATTGTTCAGTTGACCGTGAGCTTAAATGGCATTGTACCGCAGGATTCGTTAATCTGCTAACCCGAGATTGAGGGCGCAAGTCCATCCACATATGATTTCTGGTTGGTCATATGTTTACTAAATTCACTTGTCTGATGCATTTCACTTGATTGAATAACTACTTGCTTGAATGATTGTCTTAATTACGATATGGAAGTTTCCACTCACTAAGCTAGTGTAGCTTATACCCCGATAGTTTCCTGTTGCAGTATAAATACTTATGGTTATCGCCGAGGAGCCACGGACATCAGGTACAGCTCTTAGACATTGAGGAGCTTTCGATGGGGCCGGGGCCTAAAAGTAGAAACGGACTACTAATCATGTTTCTTAAATTAGTATTTGAAGGATGATATGAGAGGAATTGTGAGCCTAAGAACTCTTAACGTGGTTAACAGGGGTATGCCCCCTAGTTCATGTAATAGTATAGTTCTATATGAGACGGTTATGATCTACATTCTTGTTGCTATGAATGTCTCTTTAAACTACTACGAAGCAAAGTATGGTCTCTGTATGTTGAGAGTGAGCCTTACATTCGATGTTTAAACTCATGGGAAGACTAAGGTTGCCTTACTTGAGTTTAAATATTGAGTGTGGCGGACTGTCATGTGTAGGGTACTCTTTGGGGCGTGACAGTTGTCAAATCCTTCAACAGAAGATCCACCTAATCTTGAATTGAAGTAACTTCCTAGTTATCTTCAATATGCTTTTCTGGAGAAAAATTACCGCTTCCGATTAGCATCTAATCTTAGTAAAGAGTAGCAGGATAAGTTGCTAGTTGTTCTTGGTCAACACAAGAAGGCAATTGCATAGAAAATTGCAGATATTAAGGGGATCAGCCCGTCATTTTGTACACATAAAATTCTCATGGAAGATTGCATAAAACCGTAGTTCATCCCCAGCAGAGACTCGATAGTTCATGGGTGAGCCTGGTACAAGTTGTAACAAAGAAAAGCGGCATGACTGTCATGCCAAATGAAAAAAATGAACTTATTCCTATGAGGACATTGATGGGGTAGAGTGTGCATAGACTACCAAATTGAATGATACAACTCGCAAGGATCATTTCCCTCTCTCATTTATTGATCAAATGCTTGAAAGATTAGAAGGTCATTCTTTTTATTGCTTCTTGGATGGAATGTTGGGTTACTTTTAGATTCCTATTGCACCAGAAGACCAAGAGAAAATAACATTTACTTATCCCTTTGGCACATTCGCCTATCGATGTATGCCTTTTTGGTTTATGCAACGCTCCAGCAACCTTCCAAAGTTTATGATGGCTATTTTTGAAAATATGGCCGGTGATACTATGGAAGTCTATATGGATGATTTTTCCATTTTTGGAATACTTTTGATGCATGTCTTCATCATTTGGAGTTAGCGTTACAGCACTGTGAGGAAACCAATTTATTCTTAAATTGGGAAAAATGCCATTTCATGACTCAAGAAGGCATTGTATTAGGGCAAGATCTCAAGGAGAGGAATTGAAGTAGACGATGCAAGATAGAAGCTATCTCTAAGCTTCCACCACCCTCTTCCATTAAGGCGGTAAGGAGCTTCCTTAGCCATGCCAGATTTTACTGTCGGTTTATTAAAGATTCCTCTAAAATTGCAAGGCCGATGACAAAGCTCTTAGAGAAAGATACACCATTTGATCTCACTCAAGAGTGCATTGATGCCTTTAACACTCTCAAGCACAAGCTTACTAATGCTCCTATTATGGTCATACCGAATTGGAATCTTCCATTCGAGATAATGTGTGATGCAAGTGACTCGGCTTTGGGTGCTATTTTGGGGCAGCAAAGAGAAAAGCAGTTTTGACCTGTTTATTATGCAAGCAAAACACTCACTCCAATTCAAGAAAATTATACAACCACTGAGAAAGAGATGCTTGTAGTAATCTTCGCTTTTGACAAGTTTCGGCCCTATCTTCTTTTGTCTAAGGTCATTGTCTATACAGATCACTCCGCTTTGAAATTTTTATGGACAAAACAAGAAGCAAAGCCAAGACTTATTAGATGAATCCTATTACTTCAAGAGTTTGATCTTGATATCAAGGATAAGAAAGGTGCTGAAAATTTGGTGGCAAATCACCTATCAAGACTTGAGAATTTACATTCAATGGATTTGAATGATGTAGATATCAATGCTAATTTTCCTGAGGAACAGCTCTATGTCATCTCCACAATTACGAAATCCAACACTCCTTGGTTCACTGATATTGCAAATTATTTGGGGGCAAGACTTACCCAATGATATGACTCAACAACAAAAGAAGAAATTCTTTGCAGATTTGAAGCACTATTTTTGGGAGGATCCATACCTATTCCAACTATGTGCAGATCAAGTGATTAGGAGATGTATATCATATGAAGAAGGGTGGAAAGTTTTGTTCCATTATCATACCGGACTAACTGGAGGTCATCATAGCTCAAATAGGACTGCTCATAAAGTCTTGGAATTAGATTTTTATTGGCCTTCACTATTTAAAGATTCTCATAGTTATGTAGCTCAATGCGATCGATGTCAGAGGGTAGGAAATATTTCAAAAAGAAATGAAATGCTCCAGCACTACATTTTAGAGGGTGAAGTGTTCAATGTTTGGGGCATTGATTTCATGGGGCCATTTCCACCCTCTTTTGGCCAAAATTATATCCTTGTTGTTGTGGACTATGTGTCTAAGAAGGTTGAAGCTTAGGATTTCCCAACTAATGATGCCAAGGTAGTGGTGAAGTTTTTAAAGAAGCTCTTTTCTCGATTCGGAGCTCCTAAGTGCTTATAAGTGATAGAGGCACTTATTTTTATAACAATCAACTTGAAAAGGTGTTGAAAAGATAAGGAGTCACTCATTGACTTGCTACTCCATACCATCCACAATCTAATGGGCAAGTAGAGGTTTCGAATAGGGAGCTTAAATGAATTTTGGAGAAGACTGTGGCTCATCATAGACGGGATTAGGCTGATAAGCTGGATGATGCCTTATGGGCATATTGGACAGCTCATACAACTCCATTGGACACCGCACCATATCGGTTAGTTTATGGCAAAGCATGCCATCTTCCATCGAGTTTGAACACAAGGCTTATTTAGCATTAAAAGAAGTGAATTTGGACCTTGATAAAGCAGGGGGAAAACGAAAGCTGCAATTGAACGAGTTAGATGAATGGAGACTCATGGCATATGACAATTCACACATCTACAAAGAAAAAGCAAAAAGATATCATGATGCTAGGATACAATAGCCTAAGCACTTCAAAGAAGGTGATCAAGTCTTTCTATTCAACTCTAAATTAAGGCTTTTTCCAAGAAAATTGAGATCTCCATGATCCGGGCCTTTTGTTTTAAAAGAGTTTTTCAACTTGGAGCAGTTGAGCTCACACATCCAGATCATGATGATTTTATGGTCAATGGACGAAGATTAAAGCTTTATCTAGGAGGTGGAAATAAACATGAAAATCGCGAGGATTTAAAATTCCAATCACCAGATGTTTAAGCAGCAATTTCTAAGAAAATGTTAAGCCAACGACATTAAATAAGTGCGCTTAATGGGAGGCAACCCATGTCTAACTTTGGTGAGTTGAGTTCTTTTTCTTTTTCCTTTTTTTTTCGCTTTTCTAAGTCCAATTTTCTATCAAAATTGCAGGTCATGGATTTGTACAACTTCAAGAGAAGATGAGAGTAAATTTTAAGTGTGGGGAAAACATAAATTGGTATGAATTTAATTCTTGAAAGAGAGTACGAAGTTGTCATCCAAGTTCTAAGAATTTTGTTCAAACTATATTTTGGATTTATGATGAAAACCTAATTTTTTTTTGTGGAAAAATAGGTAAATTTGAACACATTTAATCAGTCGTGCTTAAAGGATTTCATGTTTAGCTTTGAACTTACTGTTTATAATGCAAGCTTTCATGATAAATTTTTTTTTAAGGACAGTGTATTTTTTGGTTTTTAAGTTTGTCAAAGAAAATTTTTTTGGATTATGAGTTATCCTTGTCTTGAGCATGGCTAAGAAGAAGACAAGACACACTGAAATGAAGCTACAGATCACTCCCCCACCTTTCATCCTCGCCTGTGCTGATGTTGAGGCAAATTTGGAGTAGCTACTTATCTCATCCCCAACTCCTTCCTTACCCATGCAGTTAGCAGGGCTCACTTAGGAATAGCTACTGATTGCTTCCCACCCTTCAACAAGGGTAGCATCAGGATAGGGAAGCAATTTCCAGATTGATGATCAATGCGCGCCATCCTTCCATTCTGCTTTGCACAATTGGACTTCTTCGTGCATGTGTCCTCCCTTTATTTTGATTCGCACGTCTACTTCGTTGTTGTTCCACATGTACGTTCTACTTATGCTGACTTTAGTCAGCCATTTTATATTATATATATAAAAACAAATTTGAAAACAAATAAGAGACACTTTTCATTATCAAATAAAACACACTTCATTTCTTTGCATCTCATTTTACTTTCACACTAGTTCTTATCATTTGTTCTCATCTTCCTCTCACAACCACACATGCATTCTTAGTATATTACAAATCTTGCTACCATTGTCAACAACAAGTAAGTTTCTTCATCCTTCTTCTTGGCTTTAGTATTGCTTTATGTTTTTCCTTCTTGAGCACTATATGGTTTACTTCCATTTGCGTGAATCATTGTTCTTGCATGCTTGATTTGCTTTATGATTTACGTTTCCATGAACACATTATAACATATAGCATGTTTTAGGCTTTCTTTTTCGTTGATGTATGCTCTCAAAATTCTGTTCTTGTGTTCGACCTTTATTCTTAGGGTTCATGTTGAAATTTTAAGTATCATAAAAATTAAGGCTTTTACTTGACTCATGCAATTATATGCTTTAAGATGTCATTTGTTAGGGAAAATTGTGGCTACATTGTTCAAATCATGGTTTACGGTTCATTTATGCCATATTTTGGGGTTTTCTCATCTTGTTGATTTTAGCTGCGTTGTGGTTTTCTATACAATATTTGCACTTCACTTTGTTTCTAGGAATTTGTTCCTGGTCTTCAGCATGACCCATTTCCTGCGCTCGTGCATAAATTTGAAATCCCAACTTTTTAACTTTATCCAAACCGTTTACACTACCATGATGCTTATATTGTGTAGAATTTTTTTTAACATTGAATTGATGCTAATTGATGATTCCCTTTTGCTCATCTATTTCTTTTATTTTATCCAATGGATGAATTTTAGCATCATTTTCAACATGACTAGCTTAGTTGGTTGTTTTTCACTTGTCCTTACTCTCATATTTGTTCAACTTTCTTTGATAGGCATGAGCCAAAAACAAGCTTGCATCAAGAAAGATAAACGTCCTATTGGATCACCAGCATCTTAACCATCTAACTCCCACCAACGAACTAGAGTGCCTTCACTACCATTACTAGTTGGTGTGGAATGTTTTTCTTATGGTAGTGATCCAGTTTCAAAACGTCAATGGAGTCGGGCAAGAAGGGCTAGATTGGAAAAGGTGTTGTTTCATAATAATCGATATTTGAATTAGTGGCTACTCTGAGAATATGGTCCGGAAGTTCGTGTTCGTAAGAAAATTGCTATCGGTCCTTAGTCTCAATTTTTTGAGATCAATGAGCCTACATATTCTAATGTGACCATTGATTTTTTATCTACTATGGAGATTGAGCAGCATTCCCGTACCCACAAGGTCGATAGCACAATCACATTTAAGGTATATGGTAAGTCCTATAGCTTCCATTTGTCTAAATTTGGATTCTTTTTGGGACTATATTCAGCTGCTGAGATTGAAACCCCTGAATATCTCTCTATGCTTAATGATTGGCCTCCCGAACAGAGGATGAATGAATTTTAGAGGTTTTTATGCTTTGATAAGCTTGTTAAATATCTTCCATCCAAATCCAAAGCTTCTTCCATCATTGAGCTTACTTTGAAGTGGTCCATCATTCGTTAGCTCATACAATTGGTGGACACAATAGTAGTCATGGGGTGGTTACTTCCTTTGAGTTGTTCCATTTGTATAGTATGTATAAGGACTATCCCATCAATGTTGGTGTGGAAGTCACCTTGTTCCTTAAACGCCAGGCCGCTGATCCTCAAGTTAAAGGGCTTTATTGTGGAGGTTATATTATCAAGTTGCTTAAAGGCATGAATTTGTTTCGGGAACCACCAGCTGGTACTCTATGTGTGCAATCTAAACGGATAATAGATGGTCCATTTCATGGGAATGGGCCGCATAGAGTTTCTAGTAAATCTCCTCTCTCTCCTGGTCCTTCTAGCTCTTCTGCATTCTCTTCTTTACGAGATTATGAGTTTCGTTGGTTGAGGAAAGAATTTCATGCTGAACGCAAGAAGGCTAAATGCTTTCGACAAGTTTTTTGGGGTTTTTATAATCATTGGCTGGCTATTGTTCACCATTATGCCAGAATATACCCACTTATGAGTTTTCTCCTGAATATGAATCTGAGATATCTCCTGAACCTGATCCAAATTCTATTAACATTGTTCATGATACAACGGGCGAAGATGATGATAGTGATGATCAAGATGAAGATGAGGATTCTGCTAAAGCCACAGCTAGAGATGATAATGATGCTGGAGATGGTGATGGCAATGCTTGATTTTTGCCTTTGGTTTTCTTTATTATGTTATGTTATTGGTCTATACTTTTGAGCTCCCGTCTTATGGGAAGATTCTTATTTTCATTGGTACCAAGTAGACTTTCTTTTTGGACTTAATTTAGGTTTTTCTGGTTTATCCTGCTATTTTGCTCTGTTTTTGTTTTTGGTTACAGGCATGTGCTTCTAACTTGATTAAGTTCCCAAGGATTATGGTGCTGCTGTTTATCACTGCTTTCATAATTTTTCCTTCTTATCTTGGTTATGTAACTTTATAATGACATCTACACCCAACCAAGGAAGCCATTAGTGTCCTTTTCTTTGAATTTCTTTCTTCTCCTTTTTCCTTACTTGTGCTTAGCTAAGAAGACATTGGGGACAATGTCTTGTTTAAGTGTGGGGAAGGGGTATACTAGAAGAAAGAAATTATTTGGGTCTTAATTTGAGCTCCATGTTGCATATACACTTGTTAATCAAAATTCTCCCATTTATGAGTTTGTTAATGAGATTTTAATGTTGATATGTTTTAATATGTTAGAATCTTGAAATTACACTCATTTTGTTCGGAAAGATAGCATTCAAAGAAAAAAAAATAGTGACTGTGCGTGCCTTACTCACCTATTTTGAACTTAGTTTACTTAATCAAAGTTTTAAGATTAAATCTAAGTGGGATAAATTTACTTGCCATTTAATGATTGAATTTAGAGTTATGAAAGAGGTCAAAGTCCTTAGTTTAAAGTTTAATGGTTGTGTTTCTAAGCTTGTTAGTAGTATATTTGCTTTTCGATTACTTTGAGAGCTCTTCTAACTTTTTGTGAAAGGAGTATATGAAATCTATCTCTTGGTGATTTTTCTCAATAATCTTTAATGAAAAAAAAAATAGTCTTTATTCCGCTGACTCAAGTAAGTGAGTTAAGAGTATTAAAATATGAATGTTAGAGTGAGCGAGAGTCCGTTGGGTTCCCTTTAAAACCTAGTCACTTGGGTGATGAGCCCGGGATGTGTCAACTCAATGAACTTACTATAACAAGAAGGATGAAAAGGCAAACAAGGCTGAAAAGATGCGGGCAACATCCCGTCCATAGGAGAAGGAAAAGAAGCGGGCAAAAACCCATCCCCTCTGAAGGCTAATAAAAAAAATTTAAAGAGACTTAAAAAGTGAAAAAAAAATCTAGGGGAATGATGGATTCTATGTACTTTCACTTTAGGTTATTGTGTTTAGAAAGGTGATTGAACAGTCTATATACTTACTAGTAAGCGGTGAGATGTTACCATGACCTTTTGCTTTGTTTGAATTTGTATCTCCTTTATAACTTTAAAATCAGTTATTAAGTGGTGAGATTGATAGTTTGACTTACTTGGATTAGTTGTAAAAATTTGATTGTAGTGAGCTAAGTGCAAGTACAAATATGGTAGGTTTTGGCAATAAGCACTAATGAGTCACTTTGGTTTGATGGAATTAAAGAATGTAATGACTGATGTGAAATTTTATAATAAAGTATAATTGATGATGGATTCTTTGGTCCTTGTTTTGTTTGTTTGAGGACAAACAAACGATTAAGTGTGGGGAAGTTTGATAAGTATCCACATACCCTTATTTTTTATGCTATTTGAACATATTTGTTATGTAATTTTTAAGATTTATTGAAGAAAAGGACATTTGTTTTCTAAAAAATTCATTTCAGGGCTTAAGGAACATATTTGGAAGCTTTTATGATGATCCAAGAGAAATTAGAAATAAGTTTGGATCAATTTGTACAAGGGGGAAATTTTATGTTTTCATCCCCACCTTCAACATTAGCAGGGTAAGATGCCAAGGATGCGATCAGTAAGCATCAAAGAAGAAAAGTTTTCAGCCCCACCTTCATCCTTACCGAGGAAGACAGCAAGGGAAGAGATCAGAATGCTCTATTGTTGAAAATCGGTTGTTTTATGTTCATCCCTGCCCCAGTCCCAGCCATGCTACAGCCCTTGCTGACCGGGGTTTTTTCCAAAACTATAAATAGCGCTCTATATTCTTATTTTACAAGTTTTTTTTAGATCATTTGTCTAGGTCCTAAGAGAGAGATTACCAAGGAAATTATGAAGAACTTGCTGAAGCATCAATTGAATCATTTGTCTAGGTCCTAAGAGAGAGATTACCAAGGAAATTATGAAGAACTTGCTGGAGCATCAATTGAAGATCTCAAGTCATCAATTAGGATTTATTCTTTCTATCATGATTCTTTCTATTTCCTCTAGACCTTTTGTTCTTATTTTAAATCTTATAGAGGAGTAGATTCTTATACTCTTTATCTTGTGAAACTCTAAACCATATGAATTGAAATGCTTTTTGATTAACGAAATATTCATGTCTTTGTATCTGTTCATGTGATTTAATAGTCTTGTGATTGATTTGTGCACAAATTAATTACATGTTTGATTCTTATTGGATTGAAAGAGGAATCATTCAATTAAATAGATTTTCATGAATAGAGAAATTGCTTATTTCACCTAGAGATAGGGAAATTACGATTTTCTACTAGAAGAATTCAATTCTTGCTTAAGGATCATAAACTTTCATGCAATCATATGATGATTAGTGAGGGAGAGGTCTCCACTATTTCATGTAAGGTTACGAATTGATTAACTCGAGGGAGTAATTGATTTACTTGTTAATATCCAGCAGTGCAAAGCATAAATGATTCATTAATCAATCTATTATCATAAGAATTTTAGGTTTAGGGTGAATCAAGATGGAGAGAATGTTTTGAGATTGATTTCATCTTTTTTAGAGCAAACTTATTTGATCTTAGGACCTATTTTACTTTTTGTTCAGTAGTTAATTGTAGAATCCTCTTCAAAACTTTTGCTAAATAGTGGAACTAAGGTGATTAGTAGTACTTATTCTTTCCTCGTGGACGACCCTAATCTCAACGCTATTCTATGATTCGATAGGTTCACTGCCTAATTGCTTTCGTAGTATTTTTAAGAAAGGGCTTTTATAAATTTAAGTTACAATTGGCAAGAGAAATTTCCATCAGTTACATCAACAAATTGAACCAGGGCACCTTGCAAAAACTCCATATAATCATGTGTCCATTTTCTAAGTGGCAGCTCTGTGACCCTAAGCCATCCCTCACCAAAATCATCTATGATCCGATTAACAGTATACATAGCTCCAGCTTCTTTTGTAGCCGTTTTCTCTATTGTCCCTTTCAAACCCTCATACCAAGGATCCATAGGTTCCATCATCTTTCCATTCAATAGATGCCTCCCGTTGTTGATGATATCTCTTGGATTATAGTTAGGGACATTAGTGCCCCACCCTGTTCGAACTCCTTCACTGCCATTTACCAAAACTGTTTGTATAATGGGCATGTACCTAGACAGGAAAACGGTTATTAGAACACATATCTTTGCAAAAAACAGAAAAAGATAGCCAAGACATTGTCATTACCAAGTAGGTTCAATAGATAGCCGGTCTTCTTTCAGGTAGTCTAGAGGTATAGCTGCAATACAAGCACTCCATCCACCATCCTGCTCTGAAGAGTTATTAGAATCGTAATGATCCCCCACCAACGGCTCGTGCTTCAAGCTCCCAGCCAATTCAGACCCCACAAATTGAGACTGGGATTCATCTTCAACATATACCTTCAAACCCGAGTCTCCACCTAACTTAGATGCTGCTGTAGGATCGTATTGCTGCATAAAAACCTTAACAATGAGAATGAAGTTATGCTGCATAAAAACCTTAACAATGAAGTTTTCCACTTGCAATAATGGCTAATGACATTATAATCCACTTCACACTGTATATACCTGAATAAGTATGGTATAATAATTTATTCTCTTTTTGAGCTCATTAATTGTATCCTGACATTCAAATTGAAGCCGCTCAAGAAGCTTCTGGTCTTTGTGATCACCTATTTCATTTCAAATAACAATCATATATCCATCTATAGCAGTTCATATTTAAAAAATATTAAGAAAAAAAAAAGGATTTACACATGCGATTGAAGCTAAGAAGGGCCGAGTAAGAAGCAAAAGAGAAAAGAGGGATGAGAAGAATAGGGAGGACTCTAGTAGTGAGGACCACAGAGACGATCCCGAAGAAGGCAGAGAAGATGATGAGCTGGCAAGCCATGCACCTCCAAGTGTGAGACTGAGACTTGCCCTTGATGCGAGCGAGGACAGCTGCTTCTTCCTTGGATAGACGCCGCAGCCGCTTCTCAAAATATCCCCCCGTCTCCCGCTGAAGAAGAACAGCAGTGCATTCCGTACCATCTTCATCGAAGATAGCACTCCTCTTCGCCTTGCCCCCATTCCTGTCAAAACTTCTTTTAACAACCAAATCATAACCAAGACAATGCACGTAGGACACATGGTTTCCTTTATGAAAATTTCAATGAGACTGTCCAATGTAGTGTGTGTTTGTTCTTGTGTTTGCCTCGGTGAGTGTGAGCTATTTGTATTTATAGTGAGATGGTCTAATCTAGCGGGAAAGTGGAAGTGAATATATTAAGTATCTACCACATATATTAAGTATTTATTATATTAAGCAAAAATATATTAAGTATCTACCAAATATATATGTGTGTATTAAGCATATATTTGCATTTCAAAAATAACAAATGATTTAGTTACTCTAATATATTATATATATATATATATTAGCAAAGTTACCGGTTCTTGTAATTAGATAATTTTTTGTTGAACTGGCTAGACTTGGATGGCCCGGCTGGTTCAATTGTGACTCGATTGACCCGGTCAGGTCATTTGGGTAAGAATGTAAATAAAAAAAAAAAAAAAAAAGAGAGAGAGAAAGCAACCCAGTCTACCAATGACTGTCACTCCACAACTACCCATCGAGCAAACCTCCATTAATGTTAAACATAATAACCCATCGCACCTTAAACCAAACTGCGTCGACACAGCATATGCGCAAGCCAACATCAGGGGCACTAAACCAACAACCCTATCGCTATACCACAACCTGAGCTAAGAATTCATCACCTCTCACCAAACAAACCAAATGTGTAACCTAGTGAGTCACCAATGACCACAACCTCTGAAGAACTCGAACTCATTTGGATTATTGAATCGGAAATTAGGGTTCTGGGGTCGATGTAATACGAAAGCCCATAACTTTTTTAAGCTAAAACCCTGATTTTGGGAATGGATCATGGATGGAGAGATTAAAACCATGTCGGTGAGCCCCCGACAATGAATGAGGTTTAAAAAAGCTAGAGTAGGTGTAATTGAGTTGAGGGATTGAAATTGAGGGCTTGAAGGAAGAGATTTTTCTCAAGAAAGTGTTGGAAAATAAGCCTTAGTATTTTAGAGATTTCTTTCGCTTCTTTTGCTCTCTCTCTGTCTGTCTAAAAGAAGAGTGAAGTAAAATGAGAGAGAGATTCCAGTGCTGGTGAAGGTCTTTGATTACCTTTTTGTTATTTAAGTTTTGTTGTGGTTTATAATTTATTATTTTTCTTTGATTTCCTATTTATTTATTTGTTTTAAAATACTGATGTGATAAATAAATAACTATGTAAAAAAAAAAAGGAATAATTTTTTTTAAATTTACAAAAATGCCATTGGAATAAAAATAATCCCAATTTTAGGTAAGTTGACCTCGTCTTTTGTTATTGATGAATCTCATCTCTTGAAGATGCGAGATCTTTACGAGCAACTGACTTCGTCTTTCCAAGAGATGAGATTTTATCCAAAAGTGACCTCGTCTGTTGAAGAGATGAGACCAAGCCAAATAAGACCTCTTTTCTTGAAGAGACGAGGTCAGCATTACCTCTACCCCCTGCCTCCCATTAAAAATCGTAAATGACTCCTTTATTACATTAATTATTAAAACCTATCAAAATCATATACCATCAGCCATATAAATCATTCATTAGCCATCATCCATCATGGCTAAATAACTTCCAAAGCTCATAATCCAACCACGATAGTAATCTCAAACCCAATCCATCAAAGCTCAGTGCCAAACCCAATTCATTCAATCACAACAAAAGTATAAAACCATTCACATCAAACATAATAAAAAACTCATAATATGTAAGAATTGAATGAATGATGAGTTAATTACATCAACATTTTGATAACTACAAACAACAATGAGAAAAAAATAAGAATGTATATACAATAATTATAAAAGATAAAAATCTATGTAATAGCTACTACTGGGTGCCCCGCCTCCCTCGTCCCCGCCTAACAAAGGTTCGAGGAAATGCTGTACACTGATAGATATCCTGATGGGGAAGCTCCATAGTCGGATCAACCTGTGTGAGTATGGCATCCCCATCTCCACCACTGGCACCATAAAGATGAAATGGGACTGGGTCCAGCTCAACATGGCTGAGTCCTTCCTCCATGAGTCCTCTTTCTTCTCATAGACAAGATAATACGCTAATGGAACTATATAATTTGCCCCATCTACTACTACTGCGATGAGCGGTTTATGCTTGTACTTGCCATACAAAAAGGTGCCATCAACTATGACCATGAGTCTACAAACAATTAACACATATAACTTAGTTCATCAATACCAATCCTTTTGTAAATAAATATAAGCATATATCCAAAACATACCTACTATACTGTAACGCTTCAATGCAAAAGGCAAATGCTAAGAAGAGTTTGTCAAGGAAGACATGTCCTACTATATTCGAATCCACAATTCTCCACTCAATCTTTGCTCTAGGATTTGCCACTATTATCGCATTAAGTATATATGGGAGCTCAACATATGACTATTCTCAACTTCTATACACCTTCTCAATAGCTTTTCGCTTCGCCTCACGAATCTCTGCATATGAACATTGTACCTAAACTCTTTCAAGATTGTCAATTGCAGGTCCTTTGCTCTCACATCTGGAGAATTACGAATCTCTAATATAATGCACCTAGAAATACTAATTGAGTCTAACTGACAATGGTCATGTCTAGTGATTTTATCCAAGCAAGTGTGTGGTCCTTCATATATGGTGATGTGAAACCACCCACCATGCTTCTTGTAACTGCATCTGTGTCTCCACTTGCAACCCTTATTATAAACATCAATACATTTAACTACCCATGACCTCGGGTCCGATTCCACCACCTTAAAGTTATAATGATTCGATATATGCCACATTTTAACTGCCCGTATTAGATGATCTTTAGTCTGAAACCACATCCCAATCTTGAATTCCTTGCTAAAACTCCAATTTCTAGCACTCACTTCCTACTCATCATCAAATGCAGCATAACCACTACCAACATCAACAGTGAAAAAAGGTATTGGCGTTGAGTTCCCAACTGCATCAACGTCTGTGGGAGCCAAAAAACAATGCCAGTCATTTCTATTATATTATACGTCGGTTGCAGTATCTTCTTGGGGAAAGGCTACTGCATTATCATTTCCATCCTCATCATAGTCATCACTAGATTCACTTGCCTAGAAGTTTTGCATCACATCAGTATTGTGATCACAAGCCTAATCCGGTACAGTATTTTCAAAGTTACCCATCTGCACATGTGCGCTACCTATTATTTGAATTGAAGTTAAGTTTGAGTCTACCAACCCTTCGTTTCCAATATTTCCATCAATACCCACTTCCCTTGCAGGTGCCTATGACAATTCGTTCTCAAATATTTGCACATACACAGGCACTGATCCTTCAGTATACACCAACATCTCATGTGTAGCATCAACATTAGTCACTGGAATAACATCATAACATAGTGTTTTATCTCCAATAGCTACCCTATGATACAATTCAACCCGATGTGTAGACCTATTTACCTTAAGTTTATTACAAATTATACCAAGTATTTCCTCATATGTTGAGTTATTATTAACACTAACCACCGCAACTAGCCGCTTATTATTACCAAAATCATCATTCCCCTCCACAATGTTACTATGAGTGTACAATATAAACTTGGCCTTATCTATTTTCTCTCCTCACCTACCCTGTTATCTTATAAAACATAGGGTGAATGCATAAAATTCGCACCATGACATATCTATTGTACTCATCTAATATTTAAGTATATTTACTAATGTTACTATATTCATCCCGATCTTCTAATAGTATATGATCAATGTGTATGATGTATACCAGTATATGATTTTCATGATTTGGTTCCTAATTTCAAAAACTAAATAGTATAATCATAATTACATCAACTATACGAAAAAAAAAAATACAACACAAAAAAAAACGGAAAAAAATTCAAACAAAAAAAATTACTTCGGTTGGAAAGGAACAGAAATAGAAAACCAAAAAAAAAAAAAAATGAAACACCATGCCAAGCTTGTTTCTCAAACCCATACAATAATGCAACAATAGTAACAGCAAATGTAGGATTTTAGCATCCAATGCAACGCCAAAAAAAGAGAAAATTCACGCAAAAATTTTAAGGCAAATGCTTATTGATTTCGGCACGATTTGGAGGAATTTCTGCACAAATTTCTTCACTTCTTCATGATCTTATCACTTCCTCAATACCTAGTAATCGATCCAACTCCGAATGATGCCTCGATTTTGTCTAAATCACACTAAGAAAAATAGAAGCTAGGGTTAGGGTTTCGGAATTAGGGATTTCTAAGAGAAAATCCGCCGTGCCAAATGAGGAAGATGAGTTGGTGTTGTGTTATAATTCTTGACAACCTTGTCTCTTTAAGAGACGAAGTGATCCACTAAGGACCTCGTCTCTTCAACAGACGAGGTCAACTTACCTAAAACTGGGATAGTTTTGATCTCAATGGCATTTCTATAATTTAACAAAAAATTATAATATTATTATCCTTTTCCTAAAAAAACGTTGTTACCCTTGGGTTTGGAATTTTCTTTTAATAGTTAACAAAATGGATATTTTTCCTTCTTTCTTTCTTTATTTTTATTAATTGAACTATTTTGTCAATTACAACTTACAACTATGGGAAAATAGAATTGATCTTGTTCGGATTAATAATGGTTGAATTTTTAATTATTAAAATAGAAAATAAGCATTATATGTAATTATTAAAATAAAAGATTATATAAGGGGTTAGACTAATGAAATTAATTAATTATGAATTTAATTGTAGAATTTACATTTATTTGTTTTAATAACTAAAAATATATATATATATATATATTTTTTTTTTTATTGATCCTGGTTGAACCCAGTTTGACCCTTAGCCCCTAACATTTTCGGTTCAAATCTCGGTCCGGTTCTGACAACATTGTATTTTAGTATATCAAGCAAATATACTTGCAATCCAAATATATTTTAGTTACCCTAAAAAAATGATAAATAAACCTATGGTAATAACCTTATATATCTCTATTTCTTTCTAATTATAGCACATTTATTATTTCCTTTATATTTTATTTTATTTTATAACTAAATGGCTTTTCAATTAGGGTCCAACAATAATAACATGCATTATCATCTTCTATGTTACTTAAGCCTGTTGGTGTATTTTTTTTTTTTTTACACCTATATTATTATTCAAAATTAATTATATACAGCTTTAGAAATTTACTATTTAGAGAACACCAATGTGTTTGCAATTATTCCATTATAAATTCGCTTTGTCTATATGATTGATGAAATACTCATCATTTAACTTTACAACAAGAATTATCATTAATTGAGTGAGACGGGTTTCCAAGTAATTTAATTGTACCCAAATTTATTACATAATTATAGTCATTGTTTTTTTTTAATTGTCTATATATATATATATATATTTCATGCCATGTAAACATTATTACTTATGCTAATCAGGTCATAGATATGAATGATTTTCTAAGAATCATTAAAAAATCTATTTCTTTTTCAAAACTTGGCATCTTCACAGGGTTTTGAATATAGCCTTTTAATATAACATAATTTTATCAATCAAACTTTGTTATATATTAGTAGATCTTATTTTCTTCACATTTATAATTAATTTTACATGACTTTGTGGGAAAAGGAAAAGAAATAGTGTTTTTTAAAAAATTACAAATTTTAATCCCGATTTTAGGTAACTTGGGGTTTGTTTGTTTTGACTTTTTTCTGGCAGATACAAACACTTTTTCAAACTTTTTGCTAACAAATTATTTATCAAGAAATAGATATAGATAAAAAAAAGTTGACAGTTCTTATCAAAAGATCAAATAGAAAAAATATAGATAAAATTTAGATGCTAATCGAATATATTTATACATATCATTTTAAAAAAGATACAGATACAGATAAAAAACAGACAATCCAAATAGATCCTTGATCTCGTCTCTTCAAGAGACGAGGTCATTAGTGCTTGACCTCGTCTCTTAAAGAGACGAGATCACCTTGGTAAATACCTCGTCTCTTCAAATGACGAGGTCATTAGTAACTAACCTCGTGTCTTGAAGAGACAAGGTCTGCGGGAGTAAAACCTCGCACGACCTCCTTCTTCCCTATTCCATCTTCCTCCTCGCCGTTACTTCCCTATACCCTAAGCCCTAAATTGAAAACCCTAACCCCAATTCCGATTTTGTTATCAATTGAACACAATTAGCTCCGTCAACTTGTGTTTTTGGATCAGTCGGTGTTGAGAAAGAAGCAATTTGTTGGAGAGGAGTGGCTTAGGCACGAGAACAGAGGAGAACAACGAATAGCGATGATTTGTGGTATGAATCCGCAATTTTCAAAATTTTTGTTAAATTATTGATGCTACATTCTTGAATATTTGTTGTATGTGTTGTGGGAATATTGGAAGTTGTAAGATTTCGAATTTTTGCAATTTTTTTTTTATTTATCAATGTTAAATTGTCAAATATTGGTTATGTAAAATGTACGCATATTTGTTGTTGTACGCAAAGTTCAATTAAAGTGATACAAATAAAGTATAATTTATTAGAAATTTTAATAATTTATAATTTATTAGAAATTAATAATTGATAACAAAAATCAACATTTAAAATTATAATTTATTAGAAATTAGTAATTTCAATTTTATATGAATTAGATTATAAATTAGTGATAGAAATCAACATTTGTAATTTTACGTGAAAGGAGAAATGAACTTTATATAAAGTCATACAAATAAAGTACATTAGAAATTAGTAATATTAATTTTAAGTTTAAAAATAAAGCCATATCATTCACTTCTTTTGCTGATTTTGTTAAAACAACATGTCAATATACTATTGAAAAATCGGGTTATATATAGTAGCATTAGAAGTTATGTTAAATAAAAAGGGGAGTTCAATTCATAAGTGTGAAGTTGCAAATTTCATGCAATGAAGTTATTTTTTATGAGATGATAGGGTTGATGAGGAAATGGATAAGGCAAAGTTTGTATTGTACACTCATGACGACATTGTGCAAGAGGATGATGGTTTTGGTTATGATAAGTGGCCAGTAGCTGTGGTCAGTGTTAGTAAGAACTCTACGTGTGAGTAAATTGTGGACATGATTTTCAATAGACTAAAGGTAAATGGGTGTACACATCGGGTAGATCTATATCATAGGGTAGCTATTAGAGATAGGACGCTACGTTATGATATTATTTCAGTGACGGATGATGATGCTGCATAGGAGATGTTGGTATACACGGAAGGGTTAGTAGCTGTTTATGTGCAGATATCCAAAAATGCATTGTCACAGGCACCTGCAGGGGAAATGGATAATAATAGAAGTATTGCGAGCGATGGGTTGGTAGACTCAAACTCCACTCTAGCTCAGACAATAGGCAGTGCACAGGTGAAAATGTGTGCACCCACCTCAATAGGTGGTCACGATACAGATGCCATGCAAGACTCATCGACAAGTGAATCAAGTGACGACTATGATGATGATGGAAATCATAATATTGAAGCTTTTCCCCAATAGTATGCTTCTTTCGGGGTACAACCAAGGACAAAAGATTGGCACCGCTTCATTGCTCCTACTGACGTTGATGCAGTAAGGAGCTCAGTGCCAGTTCTGTTTTTCAATGCTAAAGTTAGTAGTGGTTATGCTGCATATGATGATGAGCAAGAAATGAGTGTTGGGAATTAGAGCTTCAGTGATGAATTCAAGGTTAGGATGCGATTTGAGACAAAAGATCATCTCATATGGGCAGTTAAAATGTGGCACATAATGAACCATTACAATTTCAAGGTGGTAGACTCATACCCAAAATCATAGACAGTTAAAAGTACTGATACGCATAACAGAGATTGTAAGTGGAGACTCAAAGGTAGTTATAAAAAACATGGTGAGTGGTTTCACATCACTAAGTATGAAAGACCCCACACCTACTTATATGAAAGACCCCACACCTACTTGGATGAAATCACTAGACAGGATCACTCTCAATTGGATTCCACCAACATGTCTAGAAGCATCATATTAGACATTCGTAATTCTCCAAATGTGAGGGCTAAGGATCTCCAACTGAATGTCTTAAAACAGTTTGGGTATCATGTTCATATAAAGAGAATTCATGAAGCTAAGAGAAAAGCAATCGAGCAGGTGTATGGAAGTTGGGAAGATTCATATGTAGAGCTTCCTCACTTACTTAATGCAATAACAGAGGCAAATCCAATAACAAAGCTTGAGTGGCGAACCATTGATTCAGATACTGCAGGACACGTGTTCCTAGATAAGCTTTTTTAGGCATTTGGTCCTTGCATCGAAGCTTTCTAGTACTGCAGGTATGTTTATTAAACGTGATTGAATTTATTTATGTACAGTCATATTAGGTTTGACCTCATCTCTTCAAGAGACGAGGTATTTGCCAAGGTGACATTGTCTCTTAAAGAGACGAGGTCATATGCTAATGACCTCCTCTCTTAAAGATACGAGGTCAAGTTGCCTAAAATCGGGATTATTTTGATCCCGATGGCAAATTTGTAATTTTTTTTAAACTCTAATATTTTTTTCCTTTTCCCTGACTTTGTTACCTTACTATTCAAAATCATAGTAGATTCGTTGATATTTAATTATTTCATTTATATTTAAATTAACTCTCAATTAATTTTATTTTTATTTTCTAATATATACTTCTTTTTTAATATTTTATTTCCTACAATGTTTTAACTTTACAGCATTGGGAGAATATATTTTTATACAAATATGCTAAATAATTAAACTAATTAAGATTATTTTAAGCACACACATAATGGGCTCTAGGGGTGAGTGGATAACCCTATCGTACATGGTATTCACCCAAGCCCTACTCATCCGAGTAGGTTTTGGGTGAGTATTAATGTCACATATGGTATGATGGAATCACAAAATGAAATAGATTAGAATGGGAAAAACAAAACGGAAGATGGAATGATAAATTTATTCATTTGTTTTGATGCAAAATGAAATGGAGTGGAATTAACATGTTATTTGTAAAAAAATATCGCTAGTATTTAATGTAAATAATAAATAAGTAAGAAGATGAAAAAGGTAATTTAATAGTAATCATTTATAAAAAAAGGAACATAACACGATTCCCCTTTACAAATGCGGAATCGAATTCCTCCCTTAAAGCCGAAATCATCAATCCTCGAGAATCAAGATTCTAGAACTCATTCTGGGTTTATTTCCACATATCAAACGTAACATAAGACAGCTTGTAAGCTACTCATGTTTGACTCAGTAAAAAGTCGAATTCGACTTACTTACAATTAAGTTGAGTTTAAGCTCGAGCTACTCGAGTAGTTACCGAATTCGAGCTTTAAAATACTCGAGCTGTATGAGCTTGCAAGCTTAATTGAGCTTTTATATATTTCAAATAAGATATTATAAAATTTATACTTTTCTCATTCTTAAAGCCTATTTTAAGACCTTTGATGGCTTGTTTACTCTAGCGGTCCATTTACTGATATTATCACACTCATATGCATACATACACCAAAACATATATTATCCACAACAAATGCATTACATATAGTAAATAAAACAAACACGAATGTATAAATATATATTATGGGTTATCTATATGTAATACAAAACATATATATATATATACATATCTAATACATAGTTAGATTTGTAATATCTAAGTTATGCATTTATACTTTTTAGACATTTATATATATATTATATATAATATCTAACTTATATATGGCTTATGAAATACATGTCGATATAACCTGTGCATATAACTTATATGTATTTATGATTTATATGCACATCTTATATATTTTATCAATATCCTATTTATTTGTCATATATATAACGTCTATAATACGTAGCTTATATATTTATAATCTCTATATTATCTATTTATATTTTTTAGATAGTTTTTATACATATATAACTTATTATTTATACATATAACTGTTGTGTTGTATAACATATGCATGCAATTTATAACTGATATATATAACTTATGAATATATAGCATATATAAACTCATGACTTATATATACGCACATGTATATAACATAGCTTTTATATAACTTATATATTATATCAATATCTTATTTTTTGTCATATATATATAACATATATATTACATAGCTTATATTTTTACAATCTCTAGATTGTGTATTTATATTTTTTTTTAGCCGCGTATATACATAACTCATAACTTATACATAATACCAATATATTGTTTAACTTGTATATATAACCTATATGTAATGTACCTTATATAAATCTTACAAAAGATAGCCAATATGTATATATATCAAACCCCATTTTTGGTCATATATATGACATATATAATACATAGCTTATATATTTATAATCTATAAATTATGTATTTATATCTTATAGAAATTTATATATATAACTCATAACTCATGCATATAACGGATATATTACATAACTTATAAACAATGCTTATGAGTTATGCATAAGTATACTGTTTAACATCTTCTCTTGATTAATTTAGGAGAAACTCACATATGTTGTTCTTTATATTTTAATTATAACATGTTAAAATAATTCAGGTGAATTGAGCTTTAAAAGGATATTGTATTCATGCTAACGACCAACTTATTTTTTAGTTAAATCATCTTTGTAAAAATAATTGAGCTTAATTGAGTCGAATTCGAACTTGGTGACAATCTTATCTTGAACCCACCTTGTACTCCATATCTTATAAAACTTGTTGAGTATGTAGTACCTTATGAACATTGTAGATTTTTTTTTTCATGAAATCTCTATATTTTTTCTTTCCTTCTTAAACTTCACGTTTATAATATTTGAAATGATTTCATATAATATATAAAACTATCTTATTGTCATATATTTATTATATATAACATTTTAAAAGGGAATTTTAAAAACAATTTGTTAATATCACAAGTTCTCCAACATATGGAATTTATTTGTGTAGAATTTGAATCTGTAATAAATATATGTAGAACCTCTTTATGTGATATAAAAGAAAGTTGCAACACCTCTGGCAAATTCCGAAATTAAAAACTTTGGACTATTCATGTATTAATCAAGTCCTAAAAGAGAAACAATATTTCTATATATTTTGGGAGTTCAAGTACATATATACAACCATAATTCTTTTAAAATAAAATAGTAGAAGCTCTTTGATAATAGAAATTTTTAGAAGGTAGTCTACTAAACAAAAGTGGTCACAAAATTAAAAAAAATGGAGTATTATTATGCATTAACATTAATTTGTAATATTTAATAAGGTATATACAAATACCTTGGAACTCGTACCATCTAAGTCTATATATTAGAATACAAGTTCCAAGGCAGATATAGGGTATAGGGTCCTCATCGTAGTGAGAGCAAGCTCTAGAACATCTGTAAACATACTCTACGGGTGACCTTTAATACCCACACAGACCCTACTTAGTCAAATAAGATATGCATGGACATAGTATAGTGGGGTTATTCACTTAGCCTTATATGTTATATATAACTTAAATATATATGTAATAGTCAATTTTTTTTATTAACAGGGCTTCAATTTTCATTTTGGTAATCTTTTAAAGTTAAAACAAACTGAATATTTTGGTTCAAAAGTTTATATGTATAAAACAACAAGTAAGTCAAGTTAAATCGAGCTTTTGAAGGCTCGAGCGCTGTTAAATTAAGAAATTTTTTAAGTTTAAATAAAACCAAACTTTTATCAAATATAAAATATAAGCTTAAGCTTAGTAGTTGAGCCACACATAAAAACAAGCCGAGTTTGCATAGCTCGTAAGTAATTTGACTTGTGCATAACTTTTTGAATATGAGAAAAATGTAAACTCAAAAAATTAAATATACCAAATGAATAAAGATATTGATAAATAGATTAATGTATAATGAATAAATTCAAGTTATGCCTACTACATATAAAATTAGTTTTTCATTTGATAATGTATATTAAATATATTTATATATATAGCTAACAAGTGTGCTCGAGAGTTCATTAATTTAGCTGAAGTATCTGCTTCTACAATTAATTCAGCTTCTAGATTAAGTATAACTAAACATGGCAGATTTTTAATTTTTGTTAATATTATGAACAGCTTTAGTCATTTATCGAGTCCATACAATACAGGAGGATTTTTCTTTAACCTTTGAAATAAATGTTTATATTTAGTTCTTAAATTTGGAATAAATTCGGATACATAATTTAAACATTTTGAAAATCTTTGTAATCGTTTTTTATCTTTGATTTCATCTAAAAATTTATCAGCAAATTCTATTGATCTATCTATAAGTTTCATTGCTCCTTAATTGATATCATGACCAAAAAATCTTATTTTAGTTTGACATAACTTCATCTTTTTAGCTTAAATAACTAAATAATTTCCTTTTATAATATTAAAAAAATGCATTAAATTGTTTGAATTGTTGATCTAAAGTCTTTGAATAAAGTAGGACATCATCTATATAAACTATTGAAAATTTGGTATATGGAGCTAATATATCATTCATGATATTTTAAAACTCATATGGAGCATTTTTTAATCCAAATGACATAATATTCCATTCATAATGACCAAAAAGGACTGTAAAGGCAGTTTTATATTTACCTTATTCATCTATCTATATTTGCCAAAATCATGATTTTATATCAAACTTTGAAAATATTTCGCTAATTGATAACTAATCTTGGAGCTCCTCTTGCTAATTCAGCTTGATTTTGGTCATAAAAGGCAAAACATGACCAATGAGATTTTGATTTCCTAATTAATTTCTTATCTAATAATTCTTTTATTTATTTTTTACGATATTCTAATAACTCTTGATACATTTGAATAAGCCTTGCTTTGTAGGAATTTTATTACTTATATGGTTAACAACACATTTAAAGTGGTGCCGTAATGAACATAGTAATTTCCAACATTTATATTAAAAATAGTTCAATCATTCATTTATAATTTTTATTTATTTATTTTTTCACTTTTCCTTTTTCCTTTTTTTGTTTTTTTTTTTTCAATTTTCTATATGTGTTGACTCGACTAGCTCAATGGGTCACAAAAGTCAACATAGCCAAGACCCGGCAACTCATTAGTTCCATCTATGGGTCATGATCCATACAGCTCTCAGGCCGAAAGATCAGACCCATAAGTGCTGGTCAGGCCAGTTCATGGGTCTGACCTGACTCAGTACCGAGGTCTGCCAATATACCATGACACATCATACAAAAGTTGACACAGCAACACACCACGACATGCTAAAAAACGTTACGCTACTGCATTTTAACAATATTGCTAAAGACACATTTTTATTTTTTTGCGCCAAGACTATTCCGAAAAAATTGAGCATGTCTTGGAAGGTAGAAACCGAGATATTGCTTAAAAAAAGCCCAAACGAACTCTCTTATACCAACGGCAAGGGAGTAAAAGCTCGATAGAGAGAGAGAGAGAGATTGTCCAAGTTTTTTTTTTTTTTCAGCTTTTTAGAGGTCATTACAGGAGAGGTCAAACTATGCACAGGAACAAGCGCACATGAGAATGCATCATTTTCGGAAACTATTTCTTCAAACTGAGCTCATGTCATGTGAGATCCCCTGGTGGGACGGCATACATGATTTCTTTTGCGAGCATGTTCCTCATTGTGAAGCTGCGTCCTGCATCTATAACCATACCAACAATCTTCCCTTTTTGCTGCATCTGGTGGTAGAGCCTGTGACAAGGGATTCAACTGTTAAAGACTGACTTGGATCTAATGAGCATGGTCTTTTCAGCAATTACCGCAATAATGAATTTGCCCCATATACATTATTAATTACTACAAAACTGGGATACAAAGACAGAAGCTCGCAAAATGTCTACTTACATATTTGGGCATTGTAATTCGAAACCAATACAAAAGGAAGGAGACGAGCTCATCAAAACAATCGCTGCATTTATCACATAAGATAAAGTAACCTGTTAGAGTGCATAATAGATTATATATGAAAACAATTCACAAGGGACTAATACCGAATGACTCAACTTGCAAACATATGTTGCAGCAGTTAGCGTCTCGGGATGATTGAGGGCCAACCTTGTACGATCTACAGCAGCAGCAGCAACACTAGTCATGTACGATCTATACAGAACATATATTAAAGTTCTATTTTAAGTAGGATTAGATAAGACCATTGTCCTCCATTTAAAGACAACAGTCAATTTCAGTTTCCCCAATCAAGGACAGCTATCAGGTGTCAAAACTTAATCTTCCATAAGCAAACGGAGAGTATGAACAGAGCAGAAGACTACTACAATTAATTAAATTATCCTCGAAAGTTTGATTACATTGCTAGTGTCCATCGCAAATGCAAATAATGAACTCCCTTTTGAGAGCCACTAGGAAAAGTCAAAATATTGATTGCATAGCAATCAGTCAGCAAAACTACAGGATGAATGAACTTAACCCCGATTCATCTACCTATAAACAGTTGAAAAGAAATGCTGGATGCATACCCTCCAAATGCAAAGATTCCATGCATACGAAGTCACTGATCCTATTGGTAAGACATCTACAATCCCAAATCAGTCTATAATACTTGTGAACAGATAAAACACAACTATGGGTATCTCCACACTGAGCTAGTAAAGCTCAATACCTGATATCTTTTCAGCAGATAATTTTTCTGCAAAAATGATATTGCAACCATCCACTTGAAATTGTATTTGAGCTACATTTAAGTTCCAAGCATGGAGTGCATGTGAATTCTTGCTTGCTTTATTTTACAGGTAAGATAAATTTGTTAAACAAGTAAAAACTTACAAGACCTAATTACCAAAATAAATAAACAAATAAAGTGGATACAACTACAAGAACTTTGATTTTTAATTTTCCAATAAGCCCAGAATGATGAAATAAATCAGGCCTGCATGAGTAGATTCTAACCCTTCACACACACAAACATAAAGAAGCTAATTGCTATTACATTATGTAAGAAAAAAATAGCATATTAAAAACAACACTTAGTTGGGTGCAACAATGAAAGATTAAACACCAGCCTTGACCACAATAATTTAGTAGAAATATTGCTTACCAATTTCGTGGTTATTGAATTTTCCAATCCAATCAGAAATAACCTCCTCAAGTGTCTTTCCCATCTGTCTAATACACCTCTCTGTGATCTGGAAACAGTAAAAATAATAAATAAATACATAAAGCACAATCCTCTTTTAAGGTACAAAAACGTAAAAAGCACATGGGGTTTATAGATCGCACAGCTTGCTCATGTCGATTGTTTTCATGTACATTATGTGGCATCCTTGAGATGGAGCGATCCTGGATCTGTAGCAATGGACAAAAAGATACTAATTGATTTGAAGAAACAAGTAACACATTACAAAGGTAAAGCAATAAGTGGAAACCTGAGAAGATAATGCCTGCACTTGCATAATTGACAGTTTAGAACTTGGTCAAGATTAAGATACATTCTAGTCAGAAGATATCCCAAGGTATACTTTTCTTAAAATATAGATATTCGCAATTAGCAAGAAAAATAACATAAAGTAATATGAAAGAGTGCAAAAGGAGAACGACTGAACTTGCAAAATTCATATCAACTAATAAAGTAAGACTTTCTGTTAGAGGGACTAATTCAAACGAAAAGCAATCCAAAAAGAATATACTAAAAGAACATGCCTTTATCTAGTCAATATCCGTGGTTGTGAGCAAAAACAATATAAACCAATGAGGGTATTTTATGGAAATCTTTCCATGAGCCATCTTTTTAAAGCTCAAATAGCACCAAAGGCAGAGCCAAAATTACAAAGTAGATCCCATATCACATTCTTCATGAATGAATTGATGATAAAACATATGAAGAAACAGAAATTTTTCTTGATTTTGGCGCCTTGTGGCCTTCAAAGATTGGAAGGCCAGATTTGCTGGCGTGAAGTCAGTTTGGTGTTGGATGTTATTTGATATAAAGTAATTGAATTAAATTGAATCGAATCGAATCGAATACCAAAAGGTTATGTATAAGGTGAGAATATATAGAGAGATGTTTCTACCTACCCACCTACCTAACACACCAATAATTACGATATTAATTTACAAGTCGATAATATTTACATTCTGAATATAGCCTATAACACTACCCTTCAAGCTAAAGCATCGATATTAATCATACCTAGCTTGTTACAAAAATATTCAACTCAAACCCCACTTAGAGCTTTTGTAAAGAGATCTCCTAATTGTTCTCCAGACTTCACAAATCCTATAGAGATTAATCCTTGTGGATTTTCTCACAAAAAAAATGACAATCGATCTCAATGTGTTTAGTTCGCTCATGAAATACTGGATTTGATGCAACATGAAGAGCGGCTTGGTTATCACACCATAATTTTATAGGTAGAGGGGTGTTGAGACCTATTTCATTCAAGAGTTGGTATATCCACATTACTTCATATACCGACTATGCCATAACTCTATATTTTGATTCTACACTTGATCGAGACATAACACTTTTCTTATTGCTCTTCCATGAAATCAAATTTCCACCCACAAAAACACAATGACCAGACGTAGATCTCCTGTCTTCCTTGAATCCATGCCCAATCAGCATCTGAAAAACACTCGATATTAATATGACCATGATTGCTATACAAAATACCACACCTTGGTGTTCCCTTCAAATAGCACAAAATTTACTTTACAGCAGCCCAATGATCAACTGTCGGAGATGACATATATTGATTCACCACACTAACTGAATATGCAATATCTTGACAAGTCACTATAAGATAATTTAATTTTCCAACTAACATTCTATATCTTTCAGGATCCTCAAACAACTCACCTTCTCTTGTTAACTATAAATTAGGAATCATTGACGTACTACATGGTTTAGCATCCAATTTTCCTGCTTCAGATAATAACTTAAGCACATACTTTCTTTGGGATAGAAAAATTCCTTTCTTACTTCTTATTACCTTAACACCCAAAACATATTTCAACATTTCTAAATCCTTTGTTTAAAATTCACTGTGAAGAAAGGATTTAAGAGTTGAAATCCCTGTAGCATCATCACCAATAATGACAATGTCATCAACATATACTACCAACTGCAGACCGTCTGTAGAAAACTAAATGATCATATTTGCTTTTCTACATCCCAAATTTCTCAATTGCTTGGCTAAATTTTCCGAACCAAGCATGGGGACTTTGCTTCAAGCCAGACAACGATTTTCGAAGATGACAAACTTTGCGTGACTCCTCCTAAGCAACAAATCTAGGAGGTTGCTCCATATACACTTCCTCTTGCAAATCTCCATGTAAAAAAGCATTTTTTATATCTAGCTAATGCAGAGGCCAGTTGTACATTGCTGCCATGGAAATACATAATCTGATAGATGTTTACATAGCAACAGAAGAAAATGTATCAAAATAATCTACTCCATAAGTTTGAGCATATCCTTTAGCAACTAGACGAGCCTTCAATCGATCAATCGATCCATCAAGATTTACTTTAATGGTGAAAACCCATTTACAACCAATAGCCTTCTTCTCTGCAGGTAAAGTTACCAAATCTCATGTATCATTCTTATCTAAAGCATTCATTTCTTCTATCATTGCATTACGCCATCCTGAATGAGATAGAGCTTCATGAATGGTCTTGGGAATAGAGATAGAGTCAAGAGATGCTATAAAAGAACAAGAAGAAGGTGATAAATGATCATAGGACACAAATGATGAAATAGGGTAAGTACATTGACGTTTACCTTTACGAAGAGAATGGGAAGATCGTCCGTAAAGATTAGATCTAATGACGAGGGAGCTAGTTCAGGACATACATCAGAGTTAACTCAGAAGTACGAGGTCTGCGAGAATAGACCTGAAGGGGAGGTTTAGAAGTAGGAATGGAGGTAGGAATAGTGGATGTAACCCTATAAATTAACAAATCATCCTCCTCCCCAACCTGTATTACTAGAAGATGGAGAAAATGGGGTATCTTCAAGAAATATGACATCAATTGATACAAAATACTTATCAAGGCTAGGACAATAACATTTGTATCCTTTTTTAACACAAGAATACCCAAGGAAAAATACACTTCAATGACTTAGGATCAAGCTTAGTAACCTGAGGACACACATCCTGAACAAAACAAGTACAACCAAATATTTTTGGTTCAAATGGGAAACAAAGTTTTATTCGGGGAAAGTGTATAATGAGGAGTCTCATCACCCAAACCTGAAGGCATACGATTAATTGAAAAACAAGCAGTAGATACTGCATCAGCCCAAAAGTGTTTGGGAACATGCATATGAAACAACAAAGCCCTAGCAGTTTCAAGAAGATGCCTATTCTTTCTTTCAGCAATCCCATTTTGAGACGGTGTATATACACACAAAGTTTGGTGAATAATACCATTTTTAATCATGTAAGATTGAAAGGATATAAATAAGTATTCTTTGACATTATCACTTCGCAAAATTTGGATTGAGGCATTAAATTGTGTCTTAACTTCAGCACAAAAAGAACAAAAATGAGTGAACAACTCCGTACGATTCTTCATTAAATATAACCAGATCATAAGAGAGTAATCATCAACAAAAAAGACAAAATATTTAAATCCGGTTTTAGATGTCACTAAACAAGGACCCCATACATCTGAATGAACTAACTCAAAAAGAACATTTGCTCGTTTATTGACTCTAGGACTCAAACTAATGCGATGATGTTTCCCATATTGATAAGACTCACAATGTAAAAAGACTAAACTATGAAACTGAGGACAAAATTTCTTCAACAAAGAAAGAGATGGATGACGTAAGCGACAATGAGCTTCAAACGGGGTTACAACTCCAGAGCAAGCAATAGACTTTGGTACCTTTGTGTCTAAAATGTAGAGACCCCTAGATTCATGTCCTTCACCAATAGTCTTCCTCGTCATAAGATCCTCGAAAAGACAATAGTCAGGATAAAATGAGATGCAACAATTAAGTGAACGGGTGAGTTTACCAACAAAAATTAAATTGAGAGACAAATCAAGCAAATTTAAAACATATGTCAAATGAATGGATGGTGTTGGATTAGCAATACCAAATCCAAGAACATGAGATGTTAACCCATTAGCTAAAGTAATTGGAGAGTACGAGGTTTGAGATTGGAAAGTAGATAATAGACTGGAATTACCTATCATATGATCTGTGGCACCAGAATCAATGACCCATTTGGAAGATGAAGAAACAAGACACGTGTTTGGTTTACCTGACTCAGCGATGGCAGTAACAGGAGCAAATGAAGACTTTTGATGATTCTTGATATTGTGTAAACTTGGCAAATTCATTTGCAAAAATCATAATGGACTTTTCAGATGCATCACCTGAAGAGGAAACATGTGCTGATCAAAATCTCTTATTTTTATGTTACAATTTTCTACAATCACGCTTCATATGCCCTAGTTTATGACAATAGTGACACACCAATGTTCCAAAACTTTGTCCCCAGGTATCAGTTCTTCTACCACTATTCCTGAATTGTTGTCTTCCAGATCCCTGTTCATAATGATGACTCACAAGAGCATTATCAAACTGAACAGGTTGAGGATTCTCCGTACAAAGAATCCTACTGAAAGTATCCTACAAGGATGAGATTGAAGAGCCAAAGAGAATATGAGATTTAGCAGTTTCAAACTCAAGTGGAAAACCGGCTAAGAAACTTATAACAGCAATTTGCTCCCTTTGAGCTTGTTGAACTTTCACATCAAGACTAAAGAGTGACAACGTAAACTTTCTTAAAGTCCATGAAATACCTCATCAAGGACCTATCATGTTTCTTAGCACGATAGAAAGCCTTACAAACCTCATAAATATGGGAAGCATTCCCTTTTCCAAAGTACAAAAACTCTAGGTATTCCATTAGTTCTTTAACAAATTCACAGTGATTAATTAACCCAATTTTCTCACTATCAATGGAATTACGTATTTGCAAGAATAATCGAGCATCCTCCCTTAACCAAGTTTGCTTCAAATTCTCATCCTTGGGTGGATCGTATCATCTCTATCAATACTTCGCAAATAAAGCCTCACAGTTTTACTCCAATCCAAATAGTTTGATCCATCAATTTTATGCTCCGTTATTTTTGACATCATTGGAATCACATCCAACATAAAAACAGATTTTGTGTCCTTTATTTCACTCATTCTTTCAATATAGATATTCTCAAACAAATAATTAAGAAATAAATCACGACCTAACCCTGAACCAAACTTAAACCAGAGTTCAACAAAACACAAATACGTCAAATTAAAGGGAGATACGAACCAATGACCAAACACGTCAAACCCTAACGTGCCAAACCAATGAAGGTATCATAGTACAAGAAAGCAAGCAACCAACCTTTGTCAAACCCAAAACTTCAAATGAAGTCCAACACCCAAATACGTAAAAGGGAAAGAAACCACACACCTAAGTGGTATAGTTCCAGGCAAGCCAAACGATGTAAACCAGAGGTGAATCGGACGTTACATGTGCCCTCATGCGCCGGCGCGTGAATCTTGGTGCGACCTCCATAGTGGCATGTGTAGCTCACGCGCTGCTCCTTTAGAAACCGTGATCTCCAGAAACCCTAATCGGAGGAAAGCCTTACTCCCTAGCTTGGCTGTGTCGAAAAATAAGTAGGTCGATAAAGACAACTAAAAATTCCTCAAAGATTGCTATGTAAATTCGAAATTTTGGGAGTTTGTAAATTTCGAATTTCCTGAACCCACTCTGATACCATGTTATTTGATATAAAGTAATTGAATCGAATCAAATACCAAAAGGTTATGTACAAGGTGAGAATATATAGAAAGATGTTTCTACCTACCCACCTACCTAACACACCATTAATTACGATATTAATTTACAAGTCTATAATATTTACATTCTAAATATAGCCTATAACCTTGGAGTATGAAGTTGTAGGTGTTTAGGTACATGTGCTTAGACTGTAAAGAACTGGTATGTAATATAAGGTAACTGCTGCTTGTTGAAGTGGGGTTCAAGAGCGTGTAGTGTTCATCTAGGTGAGCTGTGTAGGAAGTAAGGTAGAAACAGAATCGGGAAGAGATGAGAAAGAAGGATAAAAAAAAACGGATTACCATCTGGAAGGGATTTCATGTCTACAATAGCTTCCTTATAGATGGATTGTCATTGCTACAGACATCCCATGTATTTCTGTTAATTAACAACAAGAGATATAAAAAGCAAAACAAAATAATACCAAAATACATCCTTGAAAACTACAGAGAGAGTATTAACTACCAAGCCAAGAAAGCAGCACATACCCGTTGGAAACTTTCATGACTACAAATAGGGTAATTATGCACCCCCGTGACCCCTTGAGCATGCCAATAAGCACCACAAAATGCTCTGTCACATCCTAAACCTGCAAAGAAGTCAAAAAAATGGAGTATTTATTTCAACGTGAAAAGGCAAAAGATTCGACTCATAGGAAAATGCAAGCTTAATGACCACTAAATCACAGCTCCCATCCCATTAAGCAGAGGAAACTGAGTTCAACCTAAGCACTGCTTTATTTTTTTAAGGGGCACAGAAGGGGTTGGTTAGACAGGATCTGTGTTGGTTAGACAGGATGTCCTGCTACATGATCCACTCAACAAGGACATGAGTTTGTTACTTTGTTCAGGAAACAATAGCCACTAGTCCAGCCCTTGGAGTTGAGCTGGTAGACTACCACAATTTATTAAAACAGGATGCTACATCTATTATAGTGTGCAGTCGATCCCTTAATCTCCAATATATATTTGATGAGACAACATTTGCCTAAGTGAAGCATAAAGAGCCCACAAGATTGGTTGATGCAACGGATGACAGTCTAGGAAGATTATGAATGATATACTTAGTGGTTCTTGGATGGTTAAGTCTTTCTCAATGAAATGCTTATTTGACAGCCGAAATCACTTAGTGCATGTGATGCCTTTCTCGTGCACAAGCATTACCTTGTGCAGGATTGCAGCACCAGCACAATCAGGTTTTTCATATCAGACCCTCCTTGGGAAAACCTTTTGTGAGAACACTTTCAAATTTATAGAAACACACTCCATAATAAATATTGCTATTTGACCAAATGGGAACACAAGCACCAGTCAATTAAAAATTGCTTCTTTTTTTCCTTTTTGCCCTTTCACATGTGTTGTTGGTGGGTGGGATGGGGTGTAGGGTAGGTTGGGATGAAGCAAAAAAGTTTCTCTGGATGGTTTAGTGGGAACAATTACTAAAGCTATTTAAAAATTCAAGATGTCTCGATATTATAACCATCACAGCCACTTTAATAATGTCATAGTCACCCCTCCATTACCATGTGAGCTGCAAACAAGTTGTACAACAACTCATCCACAACTCCTGCAATGTCCTAAGGCATTGACTAGTTAAAGAGTCATTCACAACACAACTGCAGTAAGAAGGGCCTACTTGGGCTGCTGAAATTGATTAACATGAGATGCAGTACGAAAAAAGATGACAAATACAAGGTGTCTTTTACTGCATGTAGAACTCTTTTGAACCCTATTTTTTTTTTTTAGTTCATGCTATGAACATTCAAATATGTATTCACCAAATTTATTTGATGCAAGCAAATCTATTTATAAGAGGATTACCAGTATGTTCAGAAACATAGCACTCAATGTAATATAAGACTTTGCAGGATATGTCAAGGAGTAGGGATCATTCCACTTGTAAATTTTTTTTTTTTAATATTTAATAAAAATCTGACATTTCACCCAACAAAAGAAAAAAAAATAGATTTAAAGGAATGCTTTTCTAAATGGGAAACTAATGAGAAAATCTATACGCAAATGTCACCGAGATTCTTTTTTGAAGACAATAATGGTAAAATATGCAAGTTGAACAAATCTTGAAACAATCTCCCAGGGCTTGGTTCAAGAAATTTATTGATATTTTAATTCAGTTGAGTTACAGATTGTAAAGTTGTATATTATATTTATTAGTGTTATTTTCACTAATTAATGTAATTAATATAGAGGTAGGTGAAGATAAACCAATAGTCACAAGGAAGATAAACCAACAGTCACAAGAACTTGTATATATATCTCTATGTATGTACAAACAAATCAATAATAACAAGAAATATATTTTTTTCTCTCTTTGTTCTCATGGTATCAGAGCCATAGAACACAAACCCTAATTTTCTGCGGCTGTTTGCATCTGAATTTGCTCTTCCTGGAGTTGGATTTCAAAATTGATTACATAGTCGTATTCCTCTCTTCTTCGACGACAAAACCCAAGAAGCTTGCCGCCGGAAACACCGCTACCGTCGTCCGCTATTTTTGATCCTCTTTTTGGCCGACGTGTCCTTTCCGACCTACTTTTGGTGTCGCACGCCAGTTTTCTAAGATTCCCTACGTTATTCTCAATCCAACATGGCTCATGATTCTTCTTCCATGAAAACTAATCCTTTTTTAAGTGTATTATCTCCATCTCCTGCCATTGCAACTGAAAAAATTGATGGGGAGTTCTAATTACATGTCTTGATCTAAAGCTGTGGAATTATGGTGCATGGGTCAAGGTCTACAAGACCATTTGACCACCAAACTGGATGATATAACAAAAGATCCAAAGAAGAATAAGGATCAATGGATGAGAATGGATGCACTTTTACTGAGTCTTTTGTGGCAGTCCATCGATCCATCTCTTCATCCAATTTACAGTCATTACTCAACTTGCTATAATATTTGGACTCAGGCAAAGAGACTATATACAAATGATATTCAGCGTTTGTACTTAGTGATAACTAATCTGCTTAATTTGAGATAAACAGGTATGTCAATTACTGATTTTCTTGGCAGATAGGCATCCATTGAAGCTGAGTACAACTCTTTACTCCCTCCGGGTCAATCTCTCCAAGATGATTTGACTCAGAAAGACAAATTTTTCATGGTCTGCATCCTTGCTACACTTGGTCCTGATCTTACTTCAATTCGTGATCAAATATTGGCTAGTCCCACTATACCATCTATAGATAAAGTTTTCTCTCGCCTTCTTCGTGTGTCGTCAATTCCTAATGCACCTATACATATTTTTTCTTCTATGGATAACTCAGCTCTAGTTTCTCAGATGGCTTCCCAAGGTCACATGGCTAACAAAGAAGAACAAGTGGTGAACGTGGGATTGTTAAGGGGACCTGTCCTAGGTACTTACTGCCATTGGTAGAATCATACTAAGGACAAATGTCACAAGTTGCATGGACATCCTCTACGAGCTAATATCATTCAAAATATCAATCCTATCTCTTCTGCTGCACAACATCCTGAATCTCTACTTCTCACTGGAGCTGATCTTGTGAGAATTATTTGCCGTATCAAGCTTCACAGCAGTCCTCATCTTCTACAGCTTCTTTTGCCCACACTAGTAATTTTGTTGCATGTCTCACTCAGTCTTCTACTTTAGGTCCATGGGTGATTGATTCAGGTGCTTCTGAACATATTTCTGGTAATCCCCACTTATTTTCTCACTTCTTGAAATCTTCACCATTACCTCCTGTTATTATAGTAAATGGTTCCCATACTGTACCTAAAGCTGTGGGTAGTACACAACCCTTACCGTCTGTGCCTTTAGAACATGTTCTCTATATTCCACATTGTCCATTTAATCGTCTCTGTTAGTAAAGTCACTCGTGCTATAAATTGTTCTATTAAATTTGACCCTCATTATGTTGTTTTTCAGGACCTCAGTATGAGACAGACGATTGGCACAAGATGTGAGTCACAAGGGCTTTACTACCTCACCAACCCTCCAACTTCTTATCTGACATGTTCTGCTACAGTCTCTCTAACTCTTCTCCACAATCGTTTAGGTCATCCTAATCTCTCTAAATTTCAGAAGATGGTTCCTAATTTTTCTCAATTGTCTTCTTTGGATTGTGAGTCTTGTCAACTTGGGAAACAATCTAGAACTTCGTTTCCTAAGCGAGTTAATAATCGGGCTGCCTCTCCTTTTGTTCTAGTTCATTCTGATATTTGGGGCCCTAGTGGTGTCGTGTCTGTTTTGGGTTTTCAGTACTTTGTAACCTTTACTGATGACCATTCGCGTTGTACTTGGTTATATTTAATGAAAAGTCGCTTCGAGTTATTTTCAATTTTTTAGTCATTTTATGCTAAAATTAAAACACAATTTAATGCATTTATACAAATTTTGCGTAGTGACAATGCTCCTGAATACTTTTCTAATCAATTTACTGAGTTTCTATCCTCTCATGGCATTTTACATCAATCCTCTTGTGCTTATACACCTCAACAAAATGGAGTTGCTTAGCGTTAAAATAAACATCTAATTGAAACTGCCCGCACACTTTTTTCACATCATCATGTGCTTACTCATTTTTGGACTGATGCTGTTCCCACTGCTTGTTATCTCATTAATAGAATGCCTTCTTCTGTTCTTCAACACAAAATTCCTCACACGATCTTATTTCTTGATCAAATCTTGTATGTGCTTCCACTACGTGTCTTTGGCTGCACATGGTTTGTTCACAATATGTCCCTTGGTCGGGATAAACTATCAACGCATTCTATTACGTGTGTTTCCCTTGATTACTCCAAACTTCAGAAAGGTTATAAGTGTTATTCACCCACTACTCCATGCTACTATTTGTCCCTTGATGTTACATTCTTTGAATCTTCCTCTTTCTATTCCCTCTCCCCATCTGAGACTTCTTTATCAGAGGTTTTACCAATTCCTTCTCAGATAGCCCTTCCTGAGTCTACTTCCGTCATCCCTCAATCTATTCCTTCCCCTCCACCATTACAGGTTTACCATCGATGCTCTCGACACCTACCTTTCGCATCTACACCGCATGTTCCAGAAGCTCCTGTTGACTCATCTTCTGTTCCAACATCTCCACCTGCTGAGGACCTACTTAAAGAGGACCTTTCTATAGCCCTCAGAAAAGGTAACCATTCTACTCGTAATCCTACCCACTTTATAATTACCTTAGCTATCACCGGTTATCTCCATCATATTGTACGGTTGTCTCATCTTTATCTTCCATTTCTATTCTTAAAAATGTGAGTGAGACTTTTTCAGATTCAAGATAGACACAGGCAATAGTAGACGAGATGACTGCTTTGCATGCCAACGCAACTTGGGATTTAGTTCCCTTACCTCCTGGCAAATCTCTTGTTGGATATCGATGGGTTTATGCTGTTAAGGTTAGTCGTAATGGTAAAGTTGATCGGCTTAAGGCTCGATTGGTTGCCAAGGGTTATACTCAGGTGTATGGTTTGGATTATGGTGACACATTTTCTCCCGTTGCTAAAATGCCCTCTATTCGCTTGCTTCTCTCCATTGTAGCTATGCGACATTGGCCTTTGTACCAATTGAACATTAAAAATGCCTTTCTACATGGTGAACTCCAGGAGGAGATTTATATGAAGCAACCACCTGCCTTTGTTGCTCAGGGGGAGTCTAATCTAGTATGTAGACTTCGTCGTTCACTTTATGGTTTGAAACAATCGCCACGTGCCTGGTTTAGCCAATTCAGTACTGTTGTAATGGAGTTTGGTATGATTCGCAGTACATCTGATCATTCAGTTTTCTATAAGCACACACCTAAGGGGCAATGTATTTACTTAATAGTGTATGTAGATGACATTGTCATAACTGGTTATGATCAAGATGGTATATTCAATTGAAGGCACATCTTTTCAAACATTTCCAGACCAAGGACCTTGGCTTGTTGAAATACTTCCTCGGGATAAAAGTTGCTCAATCCAATTTCGGTATAGTACTCTCTCAAAGAAAATATGCTTTAGATATACTAGAAGAAACTAGTATGTTTAATTGCAAGCCTGTGGATTCTCCTATGGATCCTGATGTTAAGTTGTTACCAGGACAGAGGAACCTTTTTACAGATCCAGGGAGATATCGTCGTTTGATGGGAAGACTCAATTATCTTACTATCACTCGACTTGATATATCATTTGCAGTTAGTGTTATCGGTCAGTTTCTCCAATCTCCTTGTACTAGCCATTGGAATGTAGTGATTAGAATTCTTTGATATGTGAAAAGTGCTCCAGGTAGAGATCTACTATATGAGGATCATGGTCACTCCAAAGTAATTGGATATTCTGATGCTGATTGGGCAGGTTCTCCATCTGATAGACGATCTACTTCTGCGTATTGTATTCTTGTTGGAGGTAACCTGGTATCTGGAAAAGTAAAAAGCAAGATGTTATCACTAGGTCAAGTGCAGAAGCAGAATATCGTGCCATGGCTTTGGCAACTTGTGAATTGATATGATTGAAACAATTGCTTGACGAGCTAAACTATTTTGGAACTTCACAAATGAAGCTAATTTGTAATAACCAAGCTGCATTACATATAGCCTCAAATCCTGTATTTCATGAGAGAACTAAGCACATAGAGATTGATTGTCATTTCATCCGAGAAAAGATCTTATCTGGCTATATCTTCACTAGCTATGTCAATTCAAATGATTAGTTTGTTGATATATTAACTAAACCCTTAAAGGGTTCTAGTATTGAATATATTTGTAACAAGCTTTGTGCATATGATTTGTATGCTCCAGCTTGAGGGAGAGTGTAGAGTTGCATATTGTATTTATTAGTGTTATTTTCACTAATTAATATAATTAATATAGAGATAGGTGAAGAGAAACCAACAGTCACAAGGAAGAGAAACCAACAGTCACAAGAACTTGTATATATATATATATCTATGTATGTGCAAACAAATCAATAATAACAAGAAATATATTTTTTTCTCTCTTTGTTCTCACAGATAGAATAGAGCTGAACATATACTGTTGTCAAAGTAGGTAACAATGGCTTAAAATCAAGTTTGATTGTATATGCAGATATTATCACTATAGGTGATGATAGGGTTGACATAGCTCATCTGAACAGAAAGATCAAAGGAGAGTTCAAGACAAAAGAACTTGGCAATCCAAAATTCTTTGTAGGAGAATTGAAGCACAAAGGAGCAGAATGGGGATTTATCATTCAAAAGATATCGTCCTAGAATTAATAAAGGAGACCGTAAATTGGATTGTAAACCAGTAAACCAAGGAGCTCTCCACTTCCCCAAAAGTGGAGAAGTCATGCACCAGCGAATGACACCTTAGATGAAAAGGGTCAACATCAACAACGAATAGGGAGGCTAATTTATTTGTTTTTAACCCATCCAAACCTAGTTTACACCAATATTTAATGAGTCGAGTAAGGCATGCTCCCACCAAACATCATATAAATGGAGCAAATCATTCTCAAATACCTTAAAAGAACTCTGTGTACATCTTTTCATCAAGAAGAATCAATGTTAAAACATTGAAGGATTTATGAATGCTGGCTGAGGAGGAGATGTAACTAGCTGTCAATCAACATCGGGTTATTGCACTAAATTATGGGTAGTCTTGTGACATGGAAATGAAATAAGCAATTAATGGTTGCTACAAGTTATGCTCAAACAAAACACAGAGCAATTAAAGAATCTGACTCCAAAGGTTGTTAAAGAATCTGGACAGAGTGTGATGACAAGACCGTGACAAATTAACCCTAAGATTTGTAAAGAATCCAGTCCAACATGAATGTATGAAACATGTACAATTTGATACGATTTCATTAAATCAGAAATTCTAGGAGATGGAATCAACCTACAATATGATCCTACCAGGATCAAGAAGCTGATATTTTGACAAATTCATAACCAAAGCAGTCATTTATAGATATTTAATGCAAAGTAGGAATAATAGATACCTATTTCCTATCTTGAGAGGATGCACAAAATGTAGTTAGTCTAAAGTTAGTATTTAATGCTATAATAATTAGGGTTGGTGCCATAGTAACTGTTGCTACTAACCATACTTGGATCAATCTATATATAGGTTATGCTATGCATAATTTCTCTGATTTAAAAGATGATTCCACACTATTGTCAAAAATTGCTCACAACGGTTGAGCCACCCTACCTGGTCTATACTACCATCACACTCGAGAAAATTTAGCTTTGAAAATTTGGGAGTAATAACACCCCTCTCACTATGCTCACTGCTGCTTACCCCCTTCCCACTCTCCCTTAATTGTTGCTGGCTTCACCTTTGTTTCTTCTCCATAACTTACCAATCAGCAATATCACAAGTCAAACTTGCGAGTTGCATGGCCATTTGTTGTTATCTTGCCTCTAATTACTCTCAATCTTCCTCGTACGTTACCATAACATGCTACAAATTGTTATTGTAGTTGTCTAAATCCCTGCAGAACACCTGGCTCTGATACTAATTTGCTATAGGATCAAGCATAGCTTCAAGTCTTAGGTCGATTAAGAACAAAACTAGAACTCCTGTTTGCTGGACTAATAACACCAACACGATGTTTTGACTTGTTTTTAATGCTTTTAATTCCTTGTTTTCTATATGAATGAGCTCATCAAGAGATATATCTAAGATTTATAAATATAGAGAGTTCTTTTTCTTGGAAAATATATAACTTCTTCTTCCACTTATGTTTTTACCATTAACTGCTAATACAACTGCAATTGAATGCAACTTCTCTTGTCCTAATTTTACTTTTATTTTTTAACACATGTTATACCTGCAAAGTAACTCCCCTGTGCAATTAAAAGTAACACAAAACATAACTGGCACATCACTACTTCAATACATTAGATTACACAACCTACACACATGACACAACACTACACCTACAGTTTTACATCAGATCACAAGACAAACAAACAAAACAAACCGTACACACCACGCACTACACGCTGATACACTCTACACGATAATATAACTACTAAACATGTAACAATATGTCAGTGTAAATAAAGTTGGCATTACATAAGGAGCCCCAAACAGTGTCATTGGTAGGATTTGAACAGAAAACCACATGCAAATTACTGCCGAGTGCTTAGGCATGGTCAGCCTAAACAACTGATTGGGATAATCCCAATTATTAATAACTGTACGATTGTCAAATATCAATTGTAGCACTCGGAGGCAGTTATTTGGCAATCATTTTCCTAATTCAGCATTAATGTTTGCCATGATACATTACTTCCACTGGCCAATAATATAGCCTACCACCACTACTGCTTCCTACGACTGGAAACCACCAAGTATCAAACTCTTAAAGCCTACCACTGTAAATGCTCCTGATTATAACATATAACAGTGTTAAACATTTTTCATTCCCTCTAATAGTGTGTGTCACATGAAAAACATCATATCTGATACCAGAGCTTTTTTATCCTAACCTTTGGCATAGTTAGGGGTTCAACATTTGGCATCGTATGTGTGTTTGGATCTACCCAAATGGCCATCTTACGAATAATCTCATTTGGCCTGGTGCACCCTTGGTAAGCTAGAATCCATAATAAAACACTTATCTTTACACTAACAAGATAATAAAGAATGACACCCAGCTGCCAAAGCATCAGTGATTAATTAGCATTAAAACATCTTTCATATTCAGAAGGGATTATATTCACACAGCATGCCTGAACTACGTTTAGCAAAAACCTGTCGTAAGTGGATACTAAACCCAACCTTGTTATGTCAGATTTTTAATGAACTTACAGTGTTGAGGAACAATGTTATCAGATCTCGAAGGCATCATTCCACTGCATGCATGACACTGTACATGCACAGTATTCTCACGGCATTGAAAACCACAAAATGAAGTACCTAATTTGTATTCAAGAGCATAGAAATTAAAATCATCAGCCAAATGTAGAAAATAAAATAATAATAATAATTAAAAAAATACACGTGTGAACTCGGATGGGGGGGTTAGGGGGCAAGGGAAAATTGAGTATAACTATGTGCAATCCACATTAGCAGATGAGGTGAAAGGGGCAGGGAGTGTAGTGCGGTTACATGGCATTGCTTTACACAACAGAGAGCCAATCTAATAGATATGCAAAAGTATGATAATAACAGACCGCATTGTGGACAGGGAAGATTGACGTTTATATCATCCCCCTCTGTTAAGGAACTCCTCTTCCGTTTTTTTCCACTCCCAATCATCTGATAAGATCCATTCAACAATGTAAGAGGGTGATTAAACCAAAATCGCATCACCTTTTCAATTGCGATGAAAGTCACATTAAGAAGACCACGGAGGAAATAGAAAAGGCCACAAGCTCAAATGAGACAATGGGATTTTGACTGCTGTATGGCCATTTATGAATTAATTTGATCAATATTGCCTCTAAATATCATCAAATTATCAAGGGACCTAAGCTTAATCATGTACGGTTGTCACCATCAAAGAGTCCATATTTGAAGAGGGGGCTACGTCAACATTATTTTAAACTTTTAAGTGCAACATTGAATGATTTGGAATTTTTAAAGGCAACGTTATAAATCTTGAAACTTCAAGGGCAAGATTGGATAATTTGAGATGTGGTAACATTGTACATGTGAAAAAGAGCAACATTGCACAATCACTGAGGACTTATTAGCCTGCAGGTTATACAGGTGTTGATTAAGCAAATTTTCCTCCATACAAGTGTTCTTCGTCTTGCTATTGCAGGTTGGTTGATTGTCGAAACATAGAGCCAAAGAACAAAGGTATTTCCTATGGCTATAACTAACAAGATGAATTCCTCAAAATTGAAAAATAACCCTAGTGATAGAAAAACAGAATTAGAATCCACAAAGAATGTGATATCCAAATATACATCATACAAAGCACTGATCCTCCTTATTTGGGGGGTGTTTAGTATCTGAAATTCTTGAACACTCATCTAATGCATATCAAATACTTCATTATGCATTAAAAAACAAAAGGTAAAAATAAAGAAACTCAAACACACATATAAGATAAATTAGAGCTGCATATCTGATATTCATAGGACCTGCAAGCGAGATAAGTACTTTATACTTATGTCCTTCAATACATAGTCCATAATTGTGCTTTATTTCATTCAACAGGTCCAGAATATCATCATAAGATACTACAATTGTCATGAAAACCTAGGAAAAAGGAGATTTACATAAAGAAAAGGATAGCCATCAAAAATCAAATTTTAAATAAACTTCTATTTTGCTCCTAAAAGTAAAAGGACTTTGCAGAGATAAGTGTAATTGCTTTAAGACATGAAAGTACTTACAAGATTTGACTGAATTGATGCATAAGAATCTAAGAGGGCCAATTCTTCACCCGAACGTCGCAGAGAAGAATCAGCTTGTAAGATATTCTATACCAACAAATGAACAATGGATGAAATCTCAATTCAACTAAAACTAGTGATGGAACTGTTAAATACAGAAAAAAAATATATATTCAAGAAAAGCCATCCTCAATATTTTTTATAAGTAAAATAAAACTCTACCCTTCCAAGAGTCTACCCAAATGTTTGGCGAATTCAAATACCAATAATAAAATATGAGATGTGTACACTATGCTCAAGCTATGCTTGGAACTTAATACATCTTCCTTTTGGGAAGTTAATGATTGGATGTTAGTGGCCATATGCATCAAATGCTCTCTTGATTGTATGTTAACCACACCGATGAATGAACTCAACCTGGTGGGTTTCAATATGCATCAGGAAAAGTTAATTAATTATCTTAGCATGCCTATCAATCACAACGATGATGTCAAGCAGGTCCTATGCTCTACACAACATGGTGGTGTGGGTGCAGGTGTTTGTTCAAATTCATGACATCGGCCTACCTCTACACTTTCAACCTAAACCTAAATGCAGTGACCTGAATGTGACACAAGTGAACAAATTTCAAGCTATGCACGACTGAAGAAAAAGCAGTAATCACAACTTGCATGAAACCAAGGTGCATGATTGGTCAAAATTGATCTGGATATGGAGTGTAAGGACACATTACTATAATAGCCCTTCAGAAGCTTTTAAAGATTCTTGTGAGGAGAGTGATAAAAATGAAAATAATAACAACCAAGATTGGTTTCAGACTATCAAAGAGCCACATGGTTCACAAAGGAGGAACAATTAGTCCTATGGGTTTCCAAAAGGCATAGATGCTAATAATAGTTCAAAATTTATCCCTTTTACACAACAGCTATTGGAGTGGATATGTAACATTTGAGGAGGACAGACTCTTTTGTGATGGCAACTAGAGCTTTAGTGACGAATTTAGGACAAACAAAGCTTGAGAAGATGAACTGCTTGATACAAGTAGTAAAGATGCTCTATGCCTTACACCAATACGACCATGAGTCCATGAGTCGGAGAGGAATATGAGGTCTATATGTGCTAATAGAGCAAGAAGTTTTAAGTCAAGAACCCTTGCTTCTTTGAAAAAGTAGGCTAGGCATATATCATTTGTACAAAGACAAACTTAGTGAGAAATGAATAAAATGTCTTGAATTGTTCTTCTTCTTCTTAGTTGTATTTATGTATGTAGGTCAACTTTAGTAAACTCTTAAGAGTTCATGTGTTTATATTGTTTTTCTACCCTTTTTTTTTTTTTTTTTGGTTAATGTTTTTGATCAATTCAATTATGGACAGTAGATGCCACGGTTATGGATAAACAGCACATGAATTGGTGGAAAGGGCATGAAAATGAGCTTTGAAATGTTTTTCAAATTTGCAATTTGTTTTCAAACAAGGTGATGCAATTTTTAGGAATTACAAGTATGTAAAGTTTGACATAAAGAATGCAACAACAAAATAACAATCCTAAAATTTTTGGGTAAGGTTGGTAGCCCAAAAGTTCTGCTTAACATCTGATGATCTGAACTTTTAAATGGGAAATTCTATTGATATCAAAATGTGAAGAATCAAAAGCATAACATTTATCTATAAGTCTATTATGGTAGAAAAATTTGCCTCGCACCATGAAAACCCAACGTCAATGGGGAAGTTCCACTACAAGCCTCAGAGTTGCAACAAAAGTAACATGCTTAAACCTAATTAGTACCTCAACAATATTGCTTAAGAAGTGATTCTTCCCAACAAATTGCACCACTCCTCTACACTGGGGACAAAGAACCACTGAACGCCTCTCTTGAGATCTCCTTAACCATTCGGAGAAACATCCATTGCTAAAAAGTACAACAGCAGCAACCAGCTTAAGGACCATGTCTCTGACTCTGAGTAGAGGCCCCTTTTATGGGACAAGTATCAAATAGGGTTTCTAGATTTGGTGGATGAAAGAGAGTAACATACCAAAAGTTATGAAGGCATGGTGCAACTGTGACAACATCATGCCAAACATTTAAGCATATTCCGCATTTTGCATGCTCAATGTCAACAGAGATCTGGGATGAAAAACAATTTGAAGATTTAAATAATTGTCTTGATGACAGCAAAGCACAAATTGTATTCCTTAATTATCCTTTAAGAAAGCAAACAAACAAACATAATCACCTTTAACCGTGTCTCATAAGATTTTGAAGTGGACATGATTTCAAATCCATATATCAAATACCCTGCATGAAGCAGGAATTACAATATGAAAAAATGAGGGTGCTTTCTCCAGAATCGATTATTGTTGCACCAGATTTTCACTTTTAAATCTAAAAAAATACGAAGTTGCAAGAAGTAAACAAGAGCTCGATTAAATTATATAATGAGCATTTACATCAGAGCATATGACTCACAGGATACAATACCCTTAAGCACCGATTACTAATGGACAAAAAGAATACCATAATTTTCATTATTTTTTTTTTTAAGGGTATGAGTCCTAGGATACAAACCGTTAAGCAGCGATTAATCGTTGAAAAAAAAGAATACCATAATTTTTATTATTATTTTTTTTTCCAATGGTAGGGTAACAAACATTACAGAAAATTAATATACCATGTATAAGGAAAATGAGGGATTTGATTGTGGAAAATCAAAAATTACATTGAGTAACCAAATGTCTTGAAAAATCTCCATGTGCATTTACATTGCTTACATTAATAAGCAACTAATGGAAAAAACCAAAGAAATGCAGACTTCTGATGAAAAATTTATTATTTCAATCCACGGTGATAGGAAAATAAAACCCTTTCAACTACATATATAGTATACAAAACAAATATATTTTATAAAAGAAGAGTACATAAACCAACCTTCCGTATTAGGCCCCGGAATAATTTCACTTCCATCTCTTATTGCTTTGGTTTCTGCGCTTTGAATAGCTACCCCATCAACAAGAATTGCATTTGTGCTACATCCATAAAAATCACATAAATGCCCCACAAAATTAGTCAATAAGGAAAAGAAGGAAGGAGACGAGATACACTGACAATAGATAGCCCAAAATCTCTTGTGGCATGCAAGAGAGAGAAAGAGAGCGAGGAGAATGAATCTGTCTCTAAACAAGGATAAACAAACGCTTTATCTTGTGCCATTAAAAAGATCACAGATTTAATTTCATCATCTGAAATTAGTTTTACAAACTTCCCCAATCCGTTCTGCAGACCTTTATGAAAATGAGAGACACTAGCCTTTGGGGGTTAAGATTAGATGTTGACAGCTCCCTAAATAGCTCCTTAAAATAATTAACCATCAAGTCCTTCATTTCATCCTCTAAGATATAAGTTGTCCACTATTATCTATAATGGAATGGATGACATTTCTGTGATTTCTTTGCTTTAGGCACCTAAAGAAGAAACTTGTATCGTGTTGGAATATTATGTTTCCAATGTAATATAGTTAATATTGTAGTAGGTAGGATATACCAAGAGTCACATATGTAATATAGTTAATATTGTAGTAGGTAGGATATACCAAGAGTCATATGTTCAGTATATATATAAGTGTATGTATGTACAATCAAATATGAAATATATAGAATTATTTTTCACAAATATTTTCTGTTAACATGGTATCAGAGCCATTAGAGTCCTAGAGTTTTTTTTTTTTTCGTTGCCCAGTGAGCAACGGAGTTTTTTTTTTTTTTTCTGGTCTTCTTTGTGCGCAAGGACTGTGAGCGTGTTTTTTTTTTTTTTTTTTTTGTCACCGCCGGCCTCAGAAGGAGGAGAACCCACCGATCGACGTCCCCACGAAGTCCGGCGACCAGGCGATCAGCGCGTGGGTCTCACGCGCCTCTTAAAGGTTTCGGCTTCCCAGCGCGTGGCGCGTGGCGGCGCGTGGAGGCATCTTCCGTCGTCTGGAAGCGTCGGAACGTCTTTGTAAGGTTGATTCCACCTTGTTTGATGATTGGGTAGCCTTATTCATTCTTATTCGAAGTTGTTTGAAAAAAAAAAAAAAAAAATTCACCGTTGTTGCCGTGGTTGGATTATTTTTCTTGCTGATTTGGTTTTCTGATGGTTGGTTGATTCTACTAGTTGGTTGGGTTTCCTGGTTGATTTGGTTTTGTTTCCTTTTGGACGATAGTTGAATAACTATTAGTATTATAAATATTGGTAAAAATGAATCCCGGAGATACTAAGTCTGTAATTGATATGATTCCGATATCTACCAAGATTACTGAACACAAGTTGAATGGAAATAATTTTATTGCTTGGAGTAAAACTGTACGGGTATATTTGCGGAGTATTGAAAAAGAAGATCACCTTACTACAAATCCTCCAGTAGATAATATGAGACAAGCATGGTTACGTGATGATGCTCGGATATTTTTGCAATTACGAAATTCTATTGATAGTGAGATTATACCTTTGGTTGATCATTGTGAGTATGTAAAGGAGTTAATGGATTATTTGGAGTTTATGTATTCAGGAAGAGGAAATATTTCCCGTATGTATGATGTATGTAAAGGTTTTTATCGTGCTGAACAACTTGATGAGTCTCTTACCAGTTATTTTATGAACTTTAAGAAGATATATGAGGAGTTAAATGTCTTACTACCTTTTAGTCCCGATGTAAGAATTCAGCAAACTCAACGGGAACAGATGGCAGTAATGAGTTTTTTGGCTGGTCTTCGTCCTGAATTTGATGGTGTCAAAACCCAGATTCTCTCTAGTTCTGAGATTTCATCTCTTCAAGAGACTTTTACTAGGGTTCTTCGTACAGAGAAGCATATCCTGTGGCATCATCATACTCCACTAGTGCTCTTGTTGGTCAAAATAGTCGTTCCTTCACTAGTGGGAAATGGGAAGATAATGTTCGAAGTCAAAATTCAAGGGGAGTCGTGTGTTATTATTGTCACGAACCCGGACACAAAACGTACTTGCAAGAAGTTGCAGAATCGTACTCAGAAGAGACCATCAGCACATATTGCTTCCACCAAGGTTGTTCCAAGTTCTGAGCAGACAATTACAGTTTCCGCTGATGAGTTTGCAAATTTTCCCAGTATCAAGAAGCTTTGAAAGCTTCATCTCATCATTTGTCTGCTAGTGCTGAAACAGGTAAACCAACTCAGTGTCTTCTTTCCTCATCATCCAAGTGGGTCATCGATTCTGGTGCTACAGATCATATGACAGGTAACCAAATCTCTTCCATGTAACCATATAATCTCCTATGAATGTTACTCTTGCAGATGGCTCCAAATCACATGTTCTTGGATCTGGCACAATTAATCCCACTTCTTTCATTTCCTTATCTTCAGTGTTAAGTTTACCTCAATTTTCGTTTAACTTACTATCAGTAAGTCAAATTACTCGAACAATGAATTGTTGTATCTCATTTTACCCTGATCATTGTCTATTTCAGGATCTCATGACGAAGAAGATTATTGGTAGAGGACATGAATCAGGGGGTCTCTATATATTGGATACACAAGTACCAAGATCTGTTGCATGCTCAAGCGTCTTAACACCTTTTGAAGCTCACTGTCGTCTTGGACCCTTCTTTATCTTTGTTGAAGAAACTTTATCCTCACTTTTCTCAAATTTCTAATTTAGATTGTGAATCGTGTCATTTTGCTAAACATCATCGTTTGTCAAGTTTGTCTAGAATCGATAAAAGAGCTAGTCAACCCTTTGAATTAGTTCATTCAGATGTATGGGGACCATGTCCGTTGTCTCTAAGACAGGTTTTCGTTATTTTGTTACTTTTGTGGATGATTATTCTCGCATGACTTGGCTTTATCTTATGAAAAATCGTTCAGAAGTGTTTTCTCATTTTTCCGCTTTCTGTGCTGAATCAAAACGCATTTTAATGTCTCTGTGCGTACATTAAGAAGTGATAATGCCAAGGAATATCTTTCTCATTCATTTCAGACATTCATGCTTCAAATGGAATTCTTCATCAATCTTCTTGTGTCGATACTCCTTCTCAAAATGGAGTGGCTGAAAGAAAAAATAGACATCTTCTTGAGACTGCAGAGCTCTTTTATTTCAAATGAAAGTACCTAAACAATTTTGGGCTGATGCAGTCTCCACTGCCTGTTTTTTGATTAATCGTCTTCCTTCATCTGTTTCAAGGGAGAAATTCCTTATACAGTATTGTTTCCTACCAAGCCATTATTTCCTATTGAACCTAGGATATTTGGTAGTACATGTTTTGTTCGTATTGTCCAACGTCACAAAACTTGATCAAAATCTCTTAAATGTGTCTTTTTGGGATATTCACGGGTTCAAAAGGGGTACCGATGCTTTGTCCTCAACTTGAGAAGTATCTTGTGTCAATTGATGTTGCTTTTGCAGAAAAACTCCATTCTTTTCATTTTTGAGCCCTCACAACAAGAGGAGGAGGACAATATATTACTATATGAGATTTCATTATAGGTCTTCAGATACTACACCACCTCCACTACTGTCAACCTCACGGCTCCAATTCACATGTGTATTCTCGAAGACGAGCACCACCAACTTCATGTCCTGCACCAATCTCTTCTTCTTCAACAGATCCAACCTCAAGTGATCTTGATCTTCCAATAGCTCATCGTAAAGGTAAAAGACAATGTACTTACCCTATCTCTTCCTTTGTGTCATATGACCATCTATCATCTTCGTCATCTTACTTTGTTGCTTCTCTTGATAATGCATCCACTCCTCGTACTCTTCACGAGGCTTTATCCCATCCTGGTTGGTATACTGCAATGATAGATGAGATTAATGCTTTAGAAGCAAATGGTACATGGGATTTGGTAAGCTTGCCTGCAGGTAAAAAGGCTATTGGTTGCAAATGGGTATTTGCCATTAAGGTCAATCCAGATGGATCTATTGCTCGTCTTAAAGCTCGTCTTGTGGCTAAGGGTTATGCTCAAACCTATGGCATAGACTATTCTGACACTTTCTCTCCAGTAGCTAAATTAACATCTGTTCGACTATTTATCTCATTGGCTGCTACTAATGATTGGCCTTTACACCAATTGGATATTAAAAATGCCTTTTTACATGGCGATCTTCAGGAGGAAGTCTATATCGAGCAACCACCTGGGTTTGTTGCTCAGGGGGAGAAAGGAAAAGTTTGTCGCCTTCATAAATCGTTATACGGTTTAAAGCAAAGTCCTCGTGCATGGTTCGGGAAGTTTAGTCAAGCAGTTGAAAAGTTCGGGATGATCAAAAGTAAGTTTGATCACTCGGTGTTTTATAAAAATTCTTCATGTGGGATTATTCTTCTTGTTGTTTATGTAGATGATATAATTATTACTGGAGATGATGAAAAAGGAATATACTCTTTGAAAGAATCTCTTCATAGCCAATTTCAGACAAAGGACTTAGGGTCATTGAAGTATTTTCTGGGTATTGAAGTAATGAGGAATAAGAAAGGTATTTTCTTGTCTCAAAGAAAGTATGTACTTGACCTGTTATCTGAAACAGGAAAGCTAGGAGCAAAACCATGTAACACCCAATGACACCTAATATACAGCTCACTAGAGATGGGGAATTATTTGAAGATCCTGGAAGATACAGGAGGTTAGTTGGGAAGCTAAATTATCTCACAGTAACTCGTCCTGATATTGCGTATTCTGTCAGTATTGTGAGTCAGTTCATGTCTTCTCCAACAATTCATCATTGGACTGCTGTAGAACAGATCTTGTGCTATTTGAAAAATGCTCCTGGACAAGGTATATTATATCAAAATCATGGTCATTCTTGTATAGAATGTTTTTCTGATGCTGATTGGGGTGGTTCCAAGGAAGATAGAAAATCCATTACAGGCTACTGTGTTTTCTTGGGAGGAAATTTGATTTCATGGAAGAGCAAGAAGCAGAATGTTGTATCAAGATCTAGTGCAGAATCAGAATACAGAGCTATGGCTCAATCTACATGTGAGGTGACATGGATATATCAAATTTTGGCTGAAATTGGATTTAAGGTTCCTTTACCAGCAAAACTTTGGTGTGATAACCAAGCTGCTCTTCATATTGCATCCAATCCGGTATTCCATGAAAGAACCAAACATATTGAAATTGATTGCCACTTTGTTCGTGAAAAGATACAACAAAACTTAATTTCTACAGGTTATGTGAAGACTGGAGAACAACTTGGAGATCTTTTCACAAAAGCATTGAATGGGAGTCGAGTTAGATATTTATGTAACAAGCTGGGCATGATAGATATCTATGCCTCAGCTTGAGGGGGAGTGTTGGAATATTATGTTTCCAATGTAATATAGTTAATATTGTAGTAGGTAGGATATACCAAGAGTCACATATGTAATATAGTTAATATTGTAGTAGGTAGGATATACCAAGAGTCATATGTTCAGTATATATATAAGTGTATGTATGTACAATCAAATATGAAATATATAGAATTATTTTTCACAAATATTTTCTGTTAACATATCGCAATCACCAAGCTTGGACTTTTGCTTAGGGAAATATTCTTCTACCACTCTAAGAAGATAGTATTTTTTTCTTTTTTTTTTTTTTAAAGCATTTTTTCATTGTTCCAAGCTGCCACACTAGGATTGGAGTGATTAGACTCCTGACAATCATGAAGAAGGGTCCTAGCCTCCAAAATCCCTTGTTGAATATTAGAAAAACCTTCTTTGTTAAGAACCTTGAAATCCTTTTTCAACAATTTCAGTTTAGAGAACACTTGAAACATAAGAGTCCTAACAATATTTATATTCCATACTCATAGAGAGGCAATTAAAAAATCCAGATGCTTGGCAAGGCCAAGTTCTTTCATTTAGCTTGGGACATAACTAGTAAGGATTTTTGTACAGCGGTTAAAGATTTCTTTGCTACTGGTAAGTTATTGAAGACCATAAACTCCACTGCAATTTCTCTCGTCCCAAAAGTGTAGAATACTACAAATTTACAGGAATTTAGGCCTGTCTCTTGCTGCAATACAATATACAAGTGTATTTTCAAGTTCATAAAAAAGTGGTTGAAAGTGGTACTCCCTTTCCTTGTGGGAAAAAAGCAAACGACCTTTATTAAGGGTTGTAGGATTGTAGATAACATCTTTGTGGCACAAGAGCTTCCTTTGGCTTATCATAAAGAAAATTCGAGAGCTAGATGTGCTATTAAAGTAGATATAATGAAGGCGTATGATAATATATGGTGGAGTTTCTTGGAACACATTTTGAAGATTATAAAGTTCCCTCCATAATTTATCACGTGGATCATACAATGTGTTACAATTGCTAAGCTCTCTATCAACCTTAATGGAGAATTAGTGGGGTTTTTCTCCAGTTCTTGAGGTTTACAAGAAGGTGACCTTATCACCCCTACCTTTTTATTCTAATGATGAAAGTTTTCTCATGTATAATGCAAGATGCAGGCAAGAAGATTGGATTCTCATATCATTGGAGATGTTGAAAAGAAAAGTTTGATCACCTTTGCTTTGCAAATGATGTTATGATCTTTTCCAAAGTTGATATATGGTCTATCCCTTTAATTAAAGAGGCTTCGAAGGAATTTCATGAGTTTTCATGTCTTATGGCAAGCCAAAAAACAGTAATGTCTTTCTTAGTGGTATTTCTCAACAAGAAAAGGTGATTCAAGCCAAGTATTGGGTTTCCAATTGGATGATACACCTATTAAGTAATTGGGAGTTCCACTTTCATCTACAAATCCACTTGTCATTTTTTAGTGGAAAGATTTAGTAAGCACATAAATCATTGGACAAGTGAAACTCTTCCTTACACGGCCTCCTCATTGATGAAAAGTGTGTTTTTCTCTATCCAAGCTTATTGGTCTTCTATTCTCACTCTCCCTACGTGCTACCTAAAGGATTTGACTTTGAAGATGAAGCATTTTATGTGGAATGAAAGTGATGAAAAGAAATCAGCAGCTAAGGTGGATTAGGATATGGTGTGTATACCTAAAAACCAAGGGAGACTTGGCATTGTTAACTTGGTTCTATGGAATAAGGTAGCTAAACTCAAACATTTGTGGTACCTTTGCTTGGATATCAATTACTCCCTCTAGCCCTCTTAGGTTCAATTCGAACTTATTAAGGGTCTATTTAAATTATATGATTTTCATCTGTATTCTTATCTATATCCGATCTACATTAGTATCTTATCTGTATCTGATCTACTTATGAATAAAAATATCAATTCTTCATCTATATCTGTTTCTAGACAAATAGTTTGTTTGAAAACAACAAAAATAAAATGCCAAAACAATTAAAATAAGACAAACCAAATAGATTCTAAAGGTAAAAACTTTTGGTCAATGAAATTGCTCTCTATAGCTTCTTAGTCTTAGAAGAAGTTGTTACAGCTTAGACTTCTTACCCATACCCATAATCTTTTCAAATAGGAAGTGGGGAATAGAAATATTATGGGCCTGTTTGGATTGTCGGATTTTTATCTGTATCAGTAACTTATCGATATCAGAGCAATATCAGTTTGGACAGTTTATGAGTAAAACTGTCAATTTTCATCAATATCATATCTGTATCGGTTCGGTTTGAACATAATGCAAGAACGATACCAAGCCAATATATCCAAACATATTCTATATCTCTTTGATATGATGAACAACAACTAAAGGAAGCTTTAGCAGATTGGTTAAGGGGAAAAGATAGCATACTCATCTGGATAACCTAAAAGGCACACCTATGTTGTATCATTACTAATGAAGGATGGGATTAGCCTATGGAGAAATTTAAGAAATGATCAAATTGCAATTGAGTAGTGGACTGCCCAAATATACTTCATGAAGATAAATAGGTATGGAAGGATAATCCCTTTAGACAACTTTCAATCAAAAAGGTCTACAATTCCATTTAAGGACAAGGAACAAAGGTGTCATAGAGTAGTCTTGTGTGGTTCAAAACATAACTCTAGACATTCCTTTGTTATATGGATAGCAGCACAACAATGCTCTTGACTATGGACAAGCTTGTACTATAAGATATTATATGAAGAGTCACATAACCACCTTTTCATCAAGTGAGTCTTTATTTTGGAAATTCGGAAGAACTTGAAAGAGGCAATCCCGGCTAGCAGTATCTCTCCTTTGGACGCCAATACTATAGAGTATCTTTTTAACTTTGTTAGTCCCTAGTTAAATCCTGCTTGTAATTACCCATTTACTAATGAAATTTACTAACTTTATCCAAAAAAAAAAAAAAAGTATAAACAAGAATAGAGCATCAGTGCATTGGTGCTTACAACAACGCTGAAAAGTTGTTTTTTTTTTTTCCTTCTGATGACGGAGGGGCAAGGTCATATTAGGACCGGCTACCTCCGAACACAAAAACCATCCTACAAGACCCATGCACCAGAATACCTTGCGCTATGCAGGTACCCCAAGAAATGACCCTAGTAAGTTTCAAACCTAAGACCTCATGCGCATTGTCATGAAATATCCTAAGCCTTAACCACTAGTCCAACCCCTTAGAAGTAAGTTTTTTAGTGTGTTTTTGGCTTAATGTTTCCCCAAAATATTACTAAAGGAAAGTAGTAATAAAATCCTAATATTTTTAATTTCAACTTTGCATGTAAGAGAAAAAAGATCCTTTTGGTGCCTTAAAGTATGAGAGACGATGACCTTTTAGGAAAGTTTTGCTAGACTACGGTGAGCCTAACGTCGTTTGGAAGAACGTGTGAAGAGAGTTGCTAACAACATACCTGAAGAGTCAAGAGATCGATGCTCGTATACATGATCTAGCATTTTATTAAAGAATATAGTACAGAGAGGTGAAAATTGCATTAAAGAGATGAAGAATGGAAAGAACAAGTGATGTTCTGCTCAAGTGGCTTGAGAAAGAACACATAATGGTTCACACATATTTTTATCCTTATTCTATGGACCAAATTAAGGAGTATTTTGGTACTTTATTTATAGATAGAAATAATGAACAAAAATTGTATAGACAAAGGTATCAGTTTTGTAATCACGCTGTGAAGGAGATTAAAAAGAGATTAAAAAGTGTGGCAAAAAAAAAAGGACAAAAAAGAGAAGATTAAAGAGAAATATGAATATGTCAGAAAATCAGTTTGGATCTGTGCCACAAATGACCCTAGTTAGAGCTGTAAAGACATTCAATAAATAATCATAGAAGCAAGCCCTGTGTGCGGTCTAAAGACTCAAAAAGGAACTCAATATATCCTTTTGGTGCCTCAAAGTATGAGAAAATGTGCATTTAAGAAAGTTGTGCTACCTAAAGTGAACGTACTGTTGTTTGAAAGAAATATTTGAAGAGAGTTCCTAAAAACAAAGCTAGAGAGTCAGAGATCATGCTCCAGAGCTATGCATGTAATCTAGCATTTTATTAAAGAAATTAGTTAAAAGAAGTAGAAATGACCTTAACTAAGATGAAGAATGGAAGAGTTGGATAGAACGAATGATATTCTGATCAAGTAAAGAAACTCCTTTAGAAAGAATGTACAATATGGTCCACGGTTCATCATACAAAAACAAATTTGTATTTATGCTAGGAAGGTGATTAAAATAGATTAAAGAGAAAAACCAATATGTTCTGAAAATCAATCTGTATCTATGCTGCAGACAGCTCTAGATAAAGTTATAAAGATGTCCTACAAAGAATGATAGAAACAAGGCTTGCATGTGGTGTTCAACAAACTTGAAAGTAATATGATAGAGCTCCTGGAAACATCTTGTAGGCGATTTCATAAAAGAAAGATATAAGAGCCTTGCACTTTGGAATATTAAAACCAATACAGAGATGTCATGACAATGTAAAGAAATTTAGAGGTTTGGCTCAAGATTTTCCAACAGAGATAGACCTACACAAAATTTTGACCTTAAATTCCTATCTTTCATCGTACTGTTTAGAGTGGTATCAATGGCTAAAGAGAGTGAAACACAATCATGATGGTTAGGCGAAAAAAAAAACGCTTTTCAAGAGCACTCATTTTCATTCAATGCTTTTGGGGACTACTTACAAAAAATCTGACATCTTTATATGTTAAAAAAGTTGAAAAAGATTTGTAGAGGCAACAAAATAGGAGGTGAAGCAGATATTGATTTATGATTATGAAGAGATTCATTAGAAATGTAGCTCTTCAAAACTGCCTTGGGTTTGCAAATCCTAGTAAAGTAATTACTGGGAATGAATGTTCAAATGTCAATCGCGTGACAGTAACAACCTAATAGATACCTTTGGCCCTTCGAACAGCTTTCTTGAAGTACATGAATCTCACTCTAATAGAACCCCAAAATTAGACACTTGCAGCGGAGGTCATAAGTGCTGATATATTTTATATAAAAAGGCATAAGAAACATATAAGTTATCAGGCTCGTAGTTGTAGAACCTATGCTAGATTAGTCCTCGATCAGGTTAACCATCTCTGTTTAAATGGGCAAACTAGATGGCCAAAAAAAACATGGGGAAATTATTTATAACTAGTAAACCTAAGTTTACCAAAGCAAACACGGGTTCATTCAACAAATCACCACTCAATCTGTAATTACCTATTTCAATCAAACATCCCCCAACATAAACCGTTTTTCCCAACTAGGGACACGAGTGGAACCACAGCTGATAAAGGTACTTACCTCTTGTTTTCTATTGTGGCAGAAACGAGATCTGCATTTCTTGTAATTTTGCACCATTCACACTTCTCAAGAGAAGAAGGCATCGTTTCTGAGGTTACCACCATGTCATTCGACGTCAGCTGAACATCAGGGTATCTAGAATCAGTTGGCACTGCAATGAGGCAAAAAATCACATTCCAAAATAAAAGATATATATGCAACACCACTTGAAATTCATGTAATTTCATGGACTAATTTCAAATGGAGGAAGGAAAGTGAGTATGAATTCTCTACAAGTGACAAAGCCTTCATCCTATAATTATTTTTTCCGATATATCCAGATGTATGAAAAAGCAGAATTATATAGTTTTAGCAAATGGGACAAGAAAAAAGGTCCCGGTGCTTTCAAGTTTCAAAATTGCATAGCCTACTGAATACTCGATATTACAACGATAATGCAGATTTCACGAGACACATCATCGGTGCCCAAAATAGGAGAAAATAGGTCATAGCAGGGAAAGGGTGTAACAAGATAGATTCTTTTATTGAATATACACTGAGAAACTAAGAATTACATTGAGTCAAGCAAGCAAGTTTGTTTAATTTTTCGCAGGTTATATGTATGTTTAAGAAGCCCAACTTGGTCCTGGTTCCATTTTCACCTTCATCCGCGTTCAATGCATTATGGTTGTAATATCGAGAGAGATGAGTAAAGTATGCATTTAATCTCGAGAGAGAGAGAGCGAGAGAGGAGGGAATACCGAGTGTAGCCCATGGCTCGGATTCATCAAGCGAGGAGGGTTTTGCAGTTGAAGACTCTCCCTTCTCCATCATAACCGCTTGATGACATACAAAGCTAAAGAAGACTTTTATCCTTGGGTGACGCAGTGTGCGTGTGTGAGAGAGAGATAGCAGGGGTTTTTGGCGAAAATGGGACTGTTTATGAAAATTTGTCCCGAAATGGGACATTCTGAAAAATTATTCCAGATGGGGGTTGGTGAAAACGGCGCCTTCGGGATTACGAAGAAGGCGCCGTTACAAACGGCGCCTTTAGTGTTGGGGGGGGCGCCGTTCCTAACGGCGCCTTTAGTGCTGGGGGGAGGCGCCGTTCCTAACGGTGCCTTCAGTGATGGACCCCCCCGCTCCCCCTTGTCCTGCAAAAACAACCCAATATACAACCAATGTCAGCAAACAGACAAAAAAGTATGAATCGAAGATTTTCAATCTGCAAAAATTGCACCAATACTATCTCCCCGACTCCACAAAAATAATTGGAACACCCATAACACAGAAACTGTAACACCAACAACAACACATCCAACAGCTCGATCCTGCAAACTTAGTTCAACACCCCAAACGTGCAGAAGCAACATTCATTGAAAACAGAACTAAGATAAAGAAAATATAATTACATGCCATAAATACATATAAGTTTAATAGTTTAAATGAAAAGCAAATAGAAAGTACGAAAATATAACGCTATCTCCTCCTAGGGGGCCTCCGTACGCTCCTAGAGATCCTAAACAATATGGATCGTGCACCACGCTGTACAGGTACTGGCTCAGGAGGATCAGCCTCCTCAGTAGGTGATGCACTGAAATCTGGTGGAGGGACAGGGGAGGCATGGATGGATCTCCTGTGCTGTGATAACTGTGTAACTCCCTCACCCATATCGGCATCATCAGGTGGAGGTACTGGACGCCTCTTCTGCGGCGGTGGCGGAGGCTGATGAGATGAAGAGCCAACCTCGCTGTATGGAGTATGGTAGGAAGGCAATGATGAGGTGCTATGGCGTCCCCTGACAACTGTAGATGTGGATCGAGCTAGTGATGGAGCATGACGAACAGTCTGGTACTGCTGCTGATCATGCTCACTGTCATCCTCTGCAGCAGCTTCAACCTCGGTAGGTGCGGTGTACCGAGACTCAGGATAAAGATGGTCGATAACACCATGCTCATCTACAGTCTGTATGGCCTCATCTGCAATAGAATGAGCTTCTACTATATCAGAAGTCATCCTGATCCGCCTAAATCTATCGGCCTGCAATAATGGAGGAAGTAAGATTCGCAATTACATATCTCTATATAGAGAAAATGAAATATAATATCTATCTCACCAAACCATCGACCATAGCACCCGTATAAGCTAATATATCTCCTGGTGACACGTCTAAACCAACGCGAGTACTCAGGGTCGACCCCGAATGAAGGTCAACATCGACCAGACGATCATGTCTCTCATTCCACATTTCATGATACACAGCATGATGAACAATCCAATTAGTGTCGACCCGCCCTCAAATCTATCTTATGAGGTCCCTATCCGTGTTACATCCGTTGGAAATGTCTGGTAACCCCCAAACTGTCGAATGACACGATCTGGGAAATACCATTCGATGTATGAAAAGCAAATGAGGGGAACCCGGGCTGTCCAGACATCCATACCCTGACGACAGTATGGTGGAAGTCTGTGGAGGATGTCATCTGTGTAAGGGAGCCAAACAATCTGTGCCATAAAACAAAACTCGTTATACAAAGAAACAATAATACCTATATAAGTTTTTGGGTGAATGTGAAAGGATTTATACCTGTTCAGACCCTATCATGTTAAACGCCTCCCTATAAGCTGAGATGACGTGAGATGGGTGACGAGTAGTGTCTCGGATAATCGACCATCGTGCAGCAAGGGGCACTGCAGCATGCAGTGGTGGACCAAAACGTGCTCAAGGTGCTATAACAGGGAATCGATCCCATGCCCACACCTGCAATAGCACAAGCGCTCCACCAATCTGCTCCACACCCTCGAGAGAAGCACGATAAAGCTGACGGTATAACCAGCTAAGGCAAGCACTACCCCAACTGTACTGGCCCGCCTAAGCGAAGTCCTCTAACAATGGCAGGAACATAGAGTGTACTAGTGAACCAGATTTATCTGTAAATATACACCCACCCATCAGCTGCAGTATGTAAGCACGAGCATGCCTGATGATCTGCTCCTCCGGTGCATCATCCGGTAAATGTGTAAAATGTGACCGTAGCCAAGTAAGGCTCAGACGACCTCCACGAGAAGTACCACCCTGTGGGTAAGCCCCTAATAGCCTTATGCACTCTGACTGCCACCCGGTAGCAATGGATGTGCTACCAACTACTGGTAAACCATGTACTGGCAGTCCTAATTGGACCTCCACATCTTGTAACGTGATGGTCATCTCCCCATGAGGCAAGTGGAAGGTGTGAGTCTCTGGACGCCATCTCTCCACCAATGTAGAAATGAGATGCCAATCAAGCTAAATGTAAGGGAGACGTGTAAGACCAATGAATCCAGCCTGCTCCAAATAAGGCAATATACGCTCGTCTATAGGGCGTCCAACCTGGTCGTGCCTGGAGGTCGGTTCCCTACGCCTAACAAGGAGCGCTGTAGTGGATGCCTGGAAGAAATACATGAAACGTTATTACCCATGTTGATATTGTGAATCCATAAAGCTTAAAATGGAAGTGCAGTATGTGATTTGGTACCTCATCTAACCAAACAGCTGAGGAACGATGTCTGCCCTGTTGGGAGAGTACTGAATCATCAATGGGGCCTGGCTCCATCTACCTTGCATGTAAGAAGGAAGTGAGATTACATGAAATGAGAAAATGTGATTAAAATATGATAACTACATAATCGAAAATGAAACAACATTCGACAAATTCAAACCACGATATCAACAAACCTTGACGAACTTTGTCCTACTCTATCTGGACAACTCCTCCTATTGTGACCATCCCGTCTACATAGGCCACAGGTTACTCTATCGGGCCGTTCTCTCCAATCCATTTCCATTGTATATCGCTTCGACCTAGGTTTTCCTTTTCCCCTTGCACTCGCGGGATCAGGAATAAGGCAAGGAAAGTTGGCTGGGATGGCCATTCGAGTTCATCTCCAATTGGATAGAAATGAGACTCATAACATTGCACTTCATTCGTCCACCTATACCATGGGCCGACAAAGGAAGTCCAATCCACATTAGCAAATCCTGCAGCTGCCATTACATGGGAACATGGCAGTCGGTATATTTGCCATTTGTTGCATGTGCATGAAAGTTGCGAAAAGTCAACCTTATGCGTCCTACCGCCACGCTTCAAGCGACCTTTCTCCCGTCGAGTACCCGTGCGTACCTCGAACAATCCAGTACCTCTATTAAATCAAGTTACTTGATGCGAAGTAGCCCGTGAAGCCTATAAATCTATCTTCTTCTTTGCATAAGTTGTGAAAACCTCGCCGCTCATCATGGCATTCCTCGTTGCAGTCAGTCTTCCCAATACATGACACAGTTATAAAATATTTTTTTCACCAGCCCACATACAGGTAATCCTCTAGCTCCCTTGATGACAGAATTGTATGTTTCTGACATGTTTGTAGTCATGTACCCAAAACGGTAGCATCCATCAAATGCTAGTGTCCAAGACTCCTTGGGTAGGATCATATCTCCATTTGATTGTACTTGATTGAACCACTCTACTGCTTCTTCATCAATATTCTTCACAAGCTCCATAGACTTCTCGAATTTTCGCGCCTGAGCCTGAAATGCAGCATATGTCACTAAGTTTTTGCACCTTTGATTCTTATAAACTTTGTTGAAATTGCTGGCAATATGCCGTACGCAAAATCGATGCACCGCAAAGGGAGGTTGCCACCCATTTGATTCATCCGCAACAGCCCCAATAATACCAGCCCCCCTGTCTGAGATGATGCATACAGTCTCTTCTCCCCTGTGTCCTATAACCCCTCGTTTCAACTTCCTCAAAAACCATGACCATGCTTCTTTAGACTCAGATGGAGCCAGACAGAACGCTAATGGTAAGATGTGATTGTCTCCATCTACACCACATGCCACGAGTAACACATGCTTGTATTTGCCGTATAGAAACGTACCATCAATACTAATAACAGGCCTGCAATGCTTAAAGGCCTCAACGCAAGGACCAAAGCTCCAGAAAACCCACTTAAAATGCGCCTCCTCGGGTATAGGTGATCTTGTCCACCCCCACTCTACTATCGACCCCGGATTACTTGACTTGATTGCATTGAAAAGCTTTGGAAGTTCATTGTAAGATTTGACCCAGTCACCATAAACCATAGCAATTGCTTTTTTCTTTCCTTCCCAAATCCTTCTGCGAGAAACCATATACCCATATACCGCCAAACAATGAGACTCGAGCTCCTTTGCTTTGCAATCTGGATTTTTCCGGACAAAACTGATAAACTCTCGAGCTAGGATGTTCGAGTCTATCTGTGAATGGTCCTGTCCAAGTAACGGATTAGTGCAAGAATGGGGACCATCAAGCTTGGTGATTACAAAAAGTCCTTCTAGTTTTTTCAAACAAGCTCGTATCCGCCACGGACAACCTTGATCACTTTTACTGCAATGAGCAATCCATAGATTTTTCTTGGACTCATCAACTCGGAAGTTGCAGTGTGTTCTAATGTGAGCAGCTTTCACAGTCTCAATTAGATCATTCTTTGTCTTGAACATCATCCCCTTCACTAATTCTTGGCTATCACAAATATTTGCAGACATAGCATCCATTTCATCTTCAAATGTCACATAGCCATCACCGCCTCCACCTACATTGAAATAAGGAATTGAGTCTCTTACCGAAGCTTGACTTGACATTGAATCTCGTGGCAGTGAACTATGTGGGCCAGCAACACCTGCAACGTTTCCCCTTTGAACTTCTTCTCCTACTGTATTGTCATCCTCCTCATCTTCGATTGTATCCCCATTTTCATCCACATTAAAACCACCATCAGAGTGATCATCTTCTATCCCGGTAGCAAACACTGGTGCCACTTCCTGTGCTACTCTATTCTCAAATTCTGACAATGTCTCATCAAATGGCATGGGTTCATATTGTTCACAATGCATGGGCGAAGCTGGCACAGCTCCTTCATTCTGTGAGCGAATATTTGAAGACGAACCAAGCTGCAATTGAAACTGCTGCCCACCAAACATGTCACCATGTTGTTCATTCAACTCATATGGAGCACGAGCTATATTTTCATGAGTCGCAGCTCGATCAGTGATCTTCACAAATATTTCCTGAATTAGCCTAGCACCCAACTCAACAGCAAGCGAAATCAGATCCTCAAAACTGTCATCATCTGCAATTGGCATCAACATATACACAACCCCATGACTCATATAATGTGCGTGTCTGTGTATTATCTCCACATCACTATGATTACAATCCACACCTATCTTGCCACAAATGATTGCCTTAAAATTTTCGAAGTTGGCATTCACCCTAACCTTCACCTTCCCAATGGGCGGCCTGTCATATTGTGGCCCATAATTTCCATCCACTATGTTGCCATGAGCATAAACAATGAACCTTACATAATTAGCCATTCAAAACCTATCCACAACAAACTAAAATGTTAACACAACACTTCAAACAGCATTCACTCACATTTTAATTCAACAACATGAGTCACAAACCGATATCTTTTACACCACTTCACCACTCAAAACCACTTCCCATCACTACTCTACACCACTTTTAATCATTCGCATACACTACTCCTACACAACTTTACCGATCTACATCATTCACTCAAAACAAACAAACTCACGTATAATCACATTCCTTATCACTCATGTTCATGTAAACATCATAATCCTCAACTTAAACTATTGAAGCATTTCATCGAACACCTTATATGCATGAAAAAATTCTCCATGAAAACTCCCTAGATCAGCCAATGCAATTCCGCAAATTTCACTATACACTATATACTCTTACAACACTTCATAACTCAGAACATTCGCTAAAACATCCAATCTGACAAAATTCCTCAACCACATACAAGTCCATTTTTCATGATTTTAACACCGAAATTGTGAAAAAATTACACTCAAAACAAACAAACTCGCGTATAATCACATTCCTTATCACTCATGTTCATGTAAACATCATAATCCTCAACTTAAACTATTGAAGCATTTCATCGAACACCTTATATGCATGAAAAAATTCTCCATGAAAACTCCCTAGATCAGCCAATGCAATTCCGCAAATTTCACCTATACACTATATACTACTCTTACAACACTTCATAACTCAGAAACATTCGCTAAAACATCCAGATCTGACAAAATTCCTCAACCACATACAAGTCCATTTTTCATGATTTTAACACCGAAATTGTGAAAAAATTACACTACATTGATAAATGATGAACTTACCTGAGATTGGAGAGCTTAATTTGCGCAAAAATCGACCTGAAATGGAGATTTGGTGGAGGAGTGGAGGCTGACCGACGGAGGAGAGAATGAGAGGAAGAGAGGAAGAGAGGAGAGGAAGAGAGGAAGAGAGGAGAAGGAGAAATGGGGCTGGGGGCGTTCTGTGGCTTTTTAAAGCCCAAAGGCGCCGTTATAAACGGCGCCTACAATTTGCCCTAAAGGTGCCGTTTGAAACGGCGCCTATACCCTAGCCCCGCGCTTCAAAGGCGCCGTTTACAACGGCGCCTTCCCCTCCCCCCAAAGGCGCTGTCCATGATAGCACCTCTACCAACCCCCCCGGGAATATTTTCCCTCCCCACCCCATTTCCGGCCAAATGCAAATAAAAGGACCCATTTTGGGTCAAAAACCGTAAAACCGAAATGCTGCAGTTCGGGAAGCGTAGATAGGAAGTAGAAGGTGATATGCGCTGAAACTCCCAAATACTTTCCGGGCCCACAGACCGAGACTTATAACCCAAGTTTTGTTATGCAAGTTGTAGGCACTCGACCAATGACCGACAAAACTTGCATCAAGTCGCTGTATGGAGACTTCTAGGAAAGTCAAGACCGGATAAATCAGTAAAAAGCATAAATTGGTAAAAGAGCGATCTATAAGACATATGACTTTCTCAGTACTAGGAGTAGGAAAAAAAAAAACAACCGAAAACTAATCTACAGTAGAACCAAATCAAGCCAAAAATATGATTTTTTAAAAATAATTTTGTTTAAAATTTTTTTAATCCGAATCAATCTATAAATTTATGATTTAGTTTAGAAGATTAACCAAACTAATCCGTAAAATTAAATCAAACTGTTTAAGAAAAATATAATAATATTTTACTTGTAAGTTATAACTGTAGATTTTTTTATGATAATTGATTAAAGAACATATATATTCATACAATTTCATTTAATGTTTATTACTTGGAAAATATTGATTAAAATCAATTTATTTTTTTTAAATTTATTTTTTAGGTTCATGTTATATATATTTTTGTTGATGACGAACTATTGTTTTTGAATAGTTTTTTATTTTATAAAGTATGAAATTTATTTATTTAGTTATAAACTCTTATTATGTATTAATTATTCAATGTATTTTATTAATTGATCGTTTTATTCATCAATGAATTTTGTTAATAGATGATTTTTTTGGTTAAATTTATTGGTAGATGATTGACTTGATGATTCTATTAAAAATTATATATATAAATTAAATAGATATATTTTTTGACCCCCTAATTAGTCCTAGAAATTAGGAAATTAATTACAAATTATAATTACAATTGTATTTTTCACAGATAACTTTTTCATGTTGGGTAACTGTCATGCATAAACATGATATCAGAAGAGGTTTAGATCGGTATATAAAAATACATGCTTAAGCTAAAAAAGAAAAAGATTATATCTATTCAACTCTTATTTAATTCTATTCAAACCCTATTTAATTTTATGATTTCAGGAATACCAAAAAAAGGAAAAGATTATGTCTATTCAATCCCTATTTATTTCTATTTAAACCTGAAATACCCTGATACACTAGGTAAAATACTCAAAAGGGAAGGAGGGAGGGGGGTGAGGTGGTGGTTGAATTGAGTATTTATGCAATTCTTTTTCAAAACAAGACTAAATGACAATTCAATCAAGTAAAAACAAATAAATTAGCAATGTGAGATACAATAAATAAAGAGAGAAGGTTGAGAAAATCGAGGCTGGGATTTTTAACGTGAAGTTCGGCCCGCTTCCTAGTCTCCACTATCACACCAATACCTCTAATGAGGTCTTCACACACTTTATTGATCACAATGTTAACAATGCTCAAATGAGCTACACCCACTCAATAATACTTGACAAGAATCACTTGAGTAATACTCTTTTACAATATTGCAAATCACACTCAAGAGTATTACTCACTTTTATCTCTCTTACTTGAAAGCAACTTTAATGACCTAGAGACAAATACAATGAATTGAATAACAACAAGAGTTAGTGGCCAAAAAAAAGAATAACAACAAGACTTTAATACAAGTTTTTTTAGCTCAACAACTAGTCTTTATATCAGAGAAAACATGTATATATAGGCTTCTTGTTTGACTTGCCCGTTGTGCCTTAGAACAACAAATTTCGTCTGCAATTAATACTTCAGCAGCTACTTTTCTGGAGCCTATCATCCGAACGGTATGTCTGTACTGTCCGAACGGTACCAAGCATCTCCACTAACATCCAGATCTTGCTGAGGACCCTGCATGTAAAACATATACCGATTGGATGCTAAGCATTATCATTCGACCGGTGAACCAGAATTTCCAAAACTTTGCTCTCAACATAAATTTAAGGCTCATGGCGTCCGGGCGCTAAGTCTGCAACGTCCAGATGATAGCCATCTGACATGAAATCTTCCAATAAAGCATGTAATGGTTCCAACAAAGTAATTCTTTAATAAATATATGAAAAAACATGTATTTTCAAGGATTTGTCAAATATTCAACATATTTAACTTTATAATATTTGTCTCATCAAAATAATTCATAGATTTAAGTCAACAAAACCCTATTTAATTTCATGATTTCAGGGATACCAAAAATATTTTACTCAGAAAAGACTAAGTTTATTCAACTTTTATTTAATTTTATTCAAACCCTATTTAATTTCATGATTTCAAGGATACCAAAAATATTTTACGTCCATATGTTAAAAGAAGAAAAGACTATGTCTATTCAACCCCTATTTAATTATTCAAAGTTCAAACCTTATTTAATTTCATGATTTTAGGGATATCAAAAATATTTTGGACAGAAAAAACTATGTCTATTCAACCCCTATTTAATTCTATTTAAACTCTATTTAATTTCATGATTTTAAGGATACCAAAAATATTTTACGCCCATATGCTAAAAAAGAAAAAGATTATGTCTATTCAACTCTTATTTAATTATATCCAAACCTTGTTTAATTTTCATGATTTCAGGGATATGAAAAATATTTTATGCTTATATGCTAAAAACATTATATTAAAAATATTTATACTAAAGACACAAATTGCGGTTGTTTTGCTTTAATAGTATAGATATATATATATATATGGCTTACTGTGTATTGGTTAGCGAATGCATTTGATTGGTGGATAACTATAAACCATTGAATTCCATGCTAAATTTATGCTTAAACCCTAGAATTAGAAGTCAACTGGAAACCCTAAAAGTCAACAAAAACTATAACAAACTCTAGTATTTAGATCTGGTAATCATGCGCTCTTAACTCTATAATAATAAACTGAGATAATCATGGAATATGATTCGTAATAATATAAAAAAGGCTAAAAAAATCAGATTCATCAAAATTTATTTCAATTCGAACCTGAACGAGATCAATTTTCAGCAAACATGTCTCAAAGCTCGGAATAGTAATATTTTGATAACATCGTTAGACTCGTAATAATATAAAGAATTAAAAAAAAATCAGTTTTATAATTTTTTGATAACTAAATATATCATATATCGCACTTTTACGCGTATTTTCTTAACTACCGATATTAATTTGTCTCGTCTACTATTCATCTATCTCTACTTTTTCTTAGTATCTATTCTTACCACCCATACACTTATTTCTTTTTTTTTCTTTTCCAATATAACTTTATATCATTCACATCTCATATATTAATCATTTTTCATTACAAAACAACAAATTAAATAAATTTTTCTCTCCCTTCCCCATGTAAACCAGCACCACCCCTTCTCTCTTTAATCTAATTATTTTTCTTTTTTAATTTATTTTATTATATCTAATTTACACCCATAAAATTCTATAAATACCCCATCTCCCTCCATTTCTTTTTCACATTTCATTTTCTTACTAAAACTCTCTCAAAATACCATCACAAAATTTATCTCCATAGTTTTCTCTCTACAATTCTTTCTTCTTCTTCTAACCAATAGGTAAATATCCTAAACCATCTTTATGTTCATGTGACTTAGAATGAACATAGTGTATGTTTTCTAAATACCCATGGAGGTTAAGAAAGCAGCAATGTATTCATACTTTATTCTTGTTCATACGATACATTTTTACACTATGATATTGTTAATAGACTATTTCTTATGTTCATATTTTGTTCTTGTTCAAATATCATGTTTTTATTATTATGCTTTTACTATTATGCTCTTATCATTGCTTTTATTATGGTTTTTTCTTTTCTTTCTTTTCTTTTTCGTTTTGGAACTAGTCTTTTCTTAGTTTCAGGTTGCCTTGATGAAGTTAAGACTTTCAATACTTGACCATATTATTATGCTTATTTGCTTATTATATCTCTTTCTATCTTATTATGTAATATTCTTACCTTATTCATTGCTACATAATCATATTCATGCACGATTGAAATGTTGTTATCTTAATAAAAATGGGTTATTTCTTTAATGTAGAAAACAAGACTAAACTCACTTTAAAAAAAAAATGAAATTTTGTCACTTAGTAAATATTTCTCATCAAAGATTTAAAAAGTGATTCATAATAAATTCTTTCTAAAATTTTATACAAACTCATCATGAAATTCTAAAGTGTCAATAAAGAGGATTTCTTTAAAAATCTAACTAAGTAGAGATACACTTTCTTTTCAAAATGATAACATGAAAATTTTGAGTTAAAACTTTAATCATGATAATGCCTTGTTGTGCAAATTTTTCATAAAAACTTAATTATAAAAATTTTATCAACTTCATAATACACATCAAAAGCTAAACAAGTTTTCAAAGTTAAAGTACAAATCAACTCACCAGATTATAAGCCCACTTAGATAAATAAAATTTGTCAAAGAAAGAAAATTTTGAAAATGATAAATTTAATTACCAAGAAGTAGAAGAAAACAAATATAAAGAGGACATATACATGTAACGTAACTTAAAACATTAGAGACAATGAACCACTTAACAAAGATTTTGAAAACTTAATTTTCAACTACTCGAAATAAAAATTGGTAGATATCTTAAGAAACCAAGTTTTTAAAAAATTAAATTTATCTTTGAAAAGTTAGGAAATGAAATTATAATAAGAAAATACTCACTCATAATAATCCAAGAATTTTTAAGTTTTCCTTCTAATAACTTAAAAGGGAAATTTTCAAAGTTTTTATCTTTTAAACTCTTAAAGACAAATCATTTTATGAAAAATAAATGTTGAGACAACACCACAAAAATCATTCATACAATATAAGTATATATATATATATATATATTCAAAGGATTTTTCAACTATACAAATATCCATGTATTCGTTTAAAGGTTTTTAGATGAAGGAAAGTTTGGAAATTTGTATTTATAAAAGCTGGGAATTTTCGTAACTATTATATCCCCTCCCGTTCTAGGACAAAAATGACCTATTTTGATAAAAATAATCTTAGAAATGGATAGATTTTTTTAAGTAGGTAGAAAATGATATATAATATGCAAAATTATGAGTTAAAACAAGCAAGTTATGGCCATTTTGAGTTGGAATTTCCACCAATACGAATTTTACTGTAACTAAAAGCTAGAGTTGGAAAATTTGAGTAGGAACTCCATGGAATACTCATTTTGGGTATTTCCTTTGTTCAGGAAACGAAAAGGACGATGTTTGCTACCCTAAAGATTATTTTGATTAAGGAAGCTACAATCAAGACATAGTCGGGTGAGTTAACTCCCCATTATTTTACATACTCATATTTGTGCTTGTAGTTTAGTGGCACTAGAACTAGGAAAAAGATAAAATGGAAAGGTGCATGCTATTTATATTGCTTGATGAATTAATGTTAGGCATATCGAGTCTTGAAGTGTTTATGATAGATTGTATGTTTTACTATCGTGTTGAAATGTTTGAAAATTTGTATGATCACCTTTGAAAATAAATTAACCAAATGCTAGACTCTTAATAAAATTGAATCATGCACTTCACGAATAGAGTCTCATTGCATGCGCTATTATAGATTTGGTGGGACGAATGTATGATAGTGGTAGTTGGCATAACCAGTAGTATCAGTATGTGGCGAGTAGTAGCAGGTATGATCTACATGTAATTGGTAGCGTTCAGTAGCCGGTAAGAATTATAAATTCATTAGTTAGCCGTAATTGGCTAGTATACCCAACCTCGAATGAAAGGCATAAATTCATTCAACATATGATTTCTGGAAAACCATATGTATTGTGTGCTCATATGATTGTTGCATTTCACTTGTTTAAATAATTAAACTTATTTGACAATTTTTGTTCCAAGTATGTTAAACCAAGAATATTTTCACTAAGCTAGTAACGCTTACACCCTTATAGATTTTTATTTGTGTAGGAGCATTTGCTTTTGTACCCACGATTTTCATTTATCCGCGTAAGTCATTTTTTGGGGGAAATCCAATCATGAACTTAGATCGGACTTCCTTTAAAATCTTTTGGTGAAGTTATTTAAGTTTATTGTAAAGATTTAGTATTTATGTTTCAATCATTGGACTATTTTTACTAGGGGGATGCCCTTAAGGCTTTTGTAAATGAACTTATGAATTATATTATGTGGGCTGATGTTTATCTAGATTCTTGTATGCTATATATTACTTGCTTAAATTACATTTTTCACCGGCGTCTCTTATTACCGTATTATACACCTTACATATAATATCAAAACTTTCATGTGACTAAGATAGTTATTCTTAAGTCTTAATATTTTATGTGGCGAATTGCCACATTTAAGATACCCCTTGGGGCGTGACAATAACTGATTTTATATAGAACTATAGATTAAAAGTATGATGAATTCATAAAGTATTTTATCATGGTTTATAATATAAACTTTGTAAAGTGATATAAATATTTAAGTATCTACATAAATGTAAAATAAATAGAACAAAGAAAAATTTTAGTTAAAATTTTGATTTAATCCGTAATCCAAAGCGATCCAAACCTTTACTTGAGGGTTTGGTTTGTGAGGGGAAAAAAATTGTAAATTATGGTTTGGTTTGCTTTTAGAAAAAATCGAACTAAACCGATCCGCGCCTATCCCTACTCACTGGTAGGTTAGCGAGAAACTTATAGGTTTGGTAAGTCATGTTATATTTCAAAAGTTTTAGGTTATAAGAAAGTCATAGGCATGGTAGGTCATGTTATGTTAGGGGTGTTCATGGACCGATTAACCGGTCCGTGGTCTTATTTTTTGAACCTAACCATAAATATCGGTTTTTAAATGTCTCGATCCTTAACCGGTCCATTATAAATGGTTAACCGCTTTAACGGTTAACCGTTTTATTCGGTTAATTTATTCGGTTTTCGGTTTTTAACCATTTAACGTAATGGTTTCAACAAATCAAATTGATAATTTCAAAAAAACCTTTTTTTTAAGCCTTTATCATAAATTTTTTCTTTAAATTATTATATATATTACTAGAGCTAAAAAAAAAAGAAAATGAAATTAAGGAAAAAGGAAAAAATGAACCTTTGAATGTATCATTATCAATAAAATCAAACTAAATCAATTACCATATTAAATCTATCAATCATAGGACAATAGTATTTTAATCGAAATTCAATGAATATTAACATAGGTAAATTATATGTATATGAAAATCATATGTATATATAAAAAAATAATTATTTGTATATATAAATTATATATATATATAATATATTTATAAATACTGAAACGGTTAACCGTTAACCATCGGTTTTTTGTGGTTACAAACCGAAACCTAAACAGAAAACCGAAAAAAATAAAAACCGTAATCCTAAACCGAAACCAACGGACTGGTTAACCATATTTTTCGGATTGGTTTTACGGTTTCGGTTCGGTTTCTCGGTTTCATCGGTTTTTTTGCACACCCCTATGTTATGTTTCCAAAAGTAGTGGGTCAGTAAGAAAGTCATAGGTGTGATAAGTCATGTTATGTTCACAAAAGTAGTAAGCCAGTAAGAAAGTCATAGGTGTAATAGGTCATGTTACGTTTCGAAAGTTATAGGTCAATAAGAAAGCCGTAAGTGTGGTAGGCCACGTTATATTTCCAAAAGTCATAGGTCAATAAGAAAGTCATAGGTAGGTAGGTCATATTAGGTTTCCAAAAGTGGTAGGGTCAATAAGAAAGTCGTAGATGTGATAGGTCGCGTTATATTTCCAAAAGTGGTAGGTCAATAAGAAAGTTGTAAGTGTGGTAGCTCATGTTATGTTTTCAAAAGTGGTAGGTTAATAAGAAAGTCGTAGGTTTGGTAAGTCATGTTATGTTTCCAAAAGTGGTAGGTTGGTAAGAAAGTCGTAGAGGTGGTAAGTAATGATACATTTCAAAAGTTGTAGGTCAGTAAGAAAATCATAGGTGTTATAAGTCATGTTACGTTTCGAAAGTTGTAACTCAGTAAAGAATTCATAGATGTGGTAGGTCATGTTATATTTCCAACAGTGATAAGTCAATAAGAAAGTTGTAGGTGTGGTAGGTTATGTTATGTTCCCAAAAGAGGTAAGCCAATAAGAAAGTTGTGGGTGTGATATGTTTCCAAAAGTGGTAGGTTAGTAAGGAAGTGTTAGGTGTGATAAGCCATGTTACGTTCCAAAAGTTGTAAGTCGGTAAGAAAGTCGTAGATCTAATAGGTTATGTTACGTTTAGAAAGTTATATGTCAGTAAGGAAGTCGTAAATGTGATAGGTCATATTACGTTTCAAAAGTTGTAAGTTAGTAAGAAAGTCGTAGGTGTGGTATATCATATTATGTTTCAAAAATTATAGGTCGGTAAGGAAGTCATAGGTGTGATAGATCATGTTATATTTCCAAAAGTGGTACGTCAGTAAGAAAGTTGTAGGTATGGTAGATCATGTTATGTTTCCAAAAGTGGTTGGTCGGTAGAAAAATCATAGGTGTGGTAGGTCATGTTAAGTTTCCAAAAGCGATAGGTCGGTATGAAAGTCATAAGTATAGTAGGCCATATTATATTCCCAAAAGTGGTTGGGTTAGTAAAAAAGTTGTTAGTGTGGTAGGTCCTGTTATATTTTCAAAAGTGGTAGGTCAGTAAGAAAGTCGTAGGTATGGTAGGTTATGTTATATTCCTAAAAGTGGTAGGTTAGTAAAAAAGCCGTAGAATTGGTAAGTCATGTTATTTTCCCAAAAGTGGTAGGTTAGTAAAAAAGTCGTAAGGGTGGTAAGTTATGTTACGTTTTGAAAGTTGTAAATCAATAAGAAAATCGTAGGTGTGGTGGATCATGTTATGTTTCGAAAGTTATAGGTCAGTAAAGAAATCGTACGTGTAGTGGGTCATGTTATATTTCCAAAAGTGGTAGGTCAGTAAAAAAGTTGTAGGTATGGTAGATTATGTTATGCTCCCAAAAGTGGCAGGTCGGTAAGAAAGTTGTAGGTGCGGTAAGTCATGTAATGTTTTAAAAAGTGGCATATCAGTAAGAAAATTGTAGGTGTGGTAAGTCATGTTACGTTTCGAAAGTTATAAGTTAGTAAGAAAGTCTCAGGTCTACTAGGTTATGTTACATCTCGAAAATTGTGAGTCAGTAAGGAAGTTGTAGATGTGGTAGGTCATGTCATGTTTCAAAAAGCTATAATTCAGTAAGAAAAGTCATAAGTATGGTAAGTCATATTACGTTTCAGAAGTTTTAGGTCAGTAAGGAAGTTGTAGGTATGATAGGTTACGTTATGTTTCCAAAAGTGGTAAGTATGGCAGATTACGTTATGTTCCCAAAAGTAGTAGATCAGTAAGAAAGTCGTAAGTATGGTAGACCATGTAATGTTTCGAAAAGTGGTAGGTAAGTAGAGAAATCGTAGCTGTAGTATGTCTTGTTATGTTTAAAAAATTGTAGATTAATAAGAAGTAGTAGATGTGGTAGGTCATGTTATGCTTTAAAAGTGGCAGTTCAATAAGAAAGTTGTAACGCCCTAAAATAAGGCATTACAACCTGCCACGTGTCCTCTCTTGAATAGAACACGCTGAGGCTCTAATATCTACAAAATTTCAAATATCACCTGTGAACACACATAAGGTATCTCACAGGGTACTCACACAACCTATATAACCTGGAACATAGTTTCTGAACAAACTTTTGATTTAAAACAATCATACAAGTTGACAATAACAAGCCAACTAAACCAAACCACCAATTCAAATGAAAATCTTCTTCACAACCTAGAACTTCCTACAACATAAAATCTTAAAGTCTTTATATAAAACATAAAACATAAAACATAAACAGATAATTTCCAAGTCTTCAATATATCTAAACACTTCTCTCCTTCTTTAAACCTGTAAACTACAAATCTAACTTGCAGCTAGGTAGTTAGGTCCATTATCGCCATCCCCCTTATCAAAGATCAGATCATAACCTGAAAGATCACATATAATGTCTTCATCACCTATACTTGAAATTTTAAAAAGTGAGCTGCGAAGCCCAGTACGATAACTCCAATCCTTAAAAGCAAATGCAAATGCACATACAATAGGTATATATATCAAATGCACTTAGTCTAATGCAAGCAATCAGTTTATTATCTTTTTATAATCAACAAATCAACACAGTTCAGAACTATGTATACTCTAGTCCCGAACTTGAAGTAACTCAGACTCCTCTTTAAAAACAACTAACTCTTTGAAAATAAGATAATTATACACATATATAGATGAATGGGTACTCTCCAAACATCCTTATTTCCCCCTAATTCTACAGGAATCGTCTCCATACACGAGTTCACTTGGGACAACCTCACACATAGATCATCGGGGTGTCTCATCAATATCATTGTCTGCTAGGTCTTTACTAGTCAAAACCAAACACAACCAAGCAGATAATTATTAAGCCAAATAGAATTAAGTTCATTATAAAGTTCTATCCCTACAACCAATCAAGTAATATTAATCTTACAAGCAAAAAGAACAAGCAGGGATTGGTCGTACCTTTTCCAATTCCAAGAACAATCTCTCCAAACCCATAAATCCTTTATGGATAACAACATAAAATCTCCAAATCTCCTTATATACAAAATATAACAAAAACAGAAATATGTAAATCCTTAACCCATTCAAACCTTAACTTATCAAAATCTCCAAAAACCCTAACCTGATATGAGAAACACCAAATTTGAACTTCTTCTTTGATTGACTTCCCCAGAATCCAACAAGAACAACTTTTCTTCTCAAAACCTTAATTTATAAATTAACAATTTCAGACAATCCATTATCATCATAAATCCTTTATTAATTCAAAGATAAAGAGGATGAAACTTACTTTGATTGATCTCAATTCCTGATAATTCGCCAAATGATAGGATCTTTTCAAAACCCAAACCTTACGTTTCATAAACAGACAAAACCCTAAATCATGAAATCATTCTCTTTATTTTAAATCTATGATTGAGATGATATACTTACTTGATTTGAACATTAATCCTTGCTTGTTTTCTCTAAAGATTGGATCTTGATCAAAACTAGGGTTTTTCAGAAAAAATCCCTTCAAAATCCAAACAAAACCCTAAGGAAACGAAACGATATATGAAGAATCTTGATAGATAAAGGCAAGATTACTTACTCTTGATCCAAATCTGATCCCCCTTGAACTTGTTCTTCAAAAACACCCAAAAACTCTCAATTCTCTCTCCCTAGTTAAAGGAAGGAGGTTATAAATGAAAAACACGAACCCTAGGATCTCTTATATAGGAAACACTTTAGACAAAAAAGGCTGGCACTTACGTCAGCGGCCTATAATCCAATGCCGGCGGCCTATGTCGTTACGCTGGTGACCTTCTTACCGGCTTTAACAAATTTCATAAAAGTCCAAGAGCTTTACGCCGGTAGCTTTCACATATATTCTAGTGGCCTAGAGATCAATTTTCTTTTGTCAAAAACTATTCTTCAAACATCTCTAGATCATAGACAAAACCATCAAGTTTATACTAAGGTGGACCATAAAACCCTCTTATTTTTCAACGTATGACAACTTTTTCCCTTCATCATAATTTATTGAAGATTTACTATTTTTAAGGATTTGTTGACCATCATAAATGTGAGCAATGATTATTATATATCTCATTTATTAGGATTGACCAAAATTTCCTTCTCCTTAATTAACAAATGACATTCCTTTGCCCTTCTTTATAAAAATATTTTCTATATATTACAAAAGTCTTAGGTGTGGAGGTCATGTTATGCTCCAAAAAGTGGTAGGTCTGTAAAAAAGTCATAGGTATGGTAGGTCATATTATGTCTTCAAAAGCGGTAAGTCGATATGAAAGTCCTAGGTGCAGTAGATCATGTAATGTTTCCAAAAGTGGTGGGGTCAGTAACAAAGTTGCAACTATTGTAGGTCATGTTATGTTTCAAAAGTTATAGGTCATTAAGAAAGTTGTAGGTATAATAGATTGTGTTATGTTTTCAAAAGTGGTAGATCAGTAAGAAAGTCGTAGATGTTGTAGGTCATGTTTTGTTCCCAAAAGTCATAGATCAATAGGAAAGTCATAGGTATGGTAGGTCATATTATGTCTTCAAAAATGGTAGGTTGGTATGACAGTCATAGGTGTGGTCGGTCATTTTATGTACCCAAAAGTGGTAGGGTCAGTAAGAAAGTCGTAGTATGGTAAATCATGTTAGGTTTTGAAAGTTATAGGTCAGTAAGAAAGTTATAGGTGTGGTAGATCGTGTTATGTTTCCAAAAGTAGTAGATCAATAAGATGTCGTAGGTTTGGTAGGTCATATTACGTTCCCAAAAGTGGTAGATTAGTAAAAAAGGCATGGGTGTAGTAGGTTATATTACGTTTCAAAAATTGTAGTCTGGTAGGAAAGTTGTAGATATGGTGGGTCTTGTTATGTTTCGAAAGTTATATGTCAGAAAGAAAGTCGTAGGTGTGGTAGGTGATGTTATGTTTTGGAAGTTATAATTCAGTAAGGAAGTCGTAGGCGTGGTAGGTCATGTTATGTTTTGAAAAGTAGTAGGTCCGTAATAAAGTCGTAGGTTTGGTAGGTCATCTTGTAGGTCATGTTATGTTTTGAAAAGTGGTAGGTCAGTAAAAAAGTCTCAAGTATGGTAGGTCATGCTATGTTTAAAAAGTAGTAGGATCTTATTGAAGTCAGAGGAATGGTAGGTGTTTTTAAGTTTCTAATGTGGTAAGCCTTTGTTGCTGTTGTAGGAGTGGTCGATCAAGTTTTAGCATTTGGCTCCATATCTTATTTAGTCTACTTTATCTTACGCATGATGAGACAATGGCCATTTGGTTTTTTTTTTTTTAATAATTGTATCCTCTTGGCTAGGGAGTATTTTGTGTTATTTGATTGGAAGGTGTTAAAAATTTTTAATCTGCATTTGGTTTGAAAGCTGGGGGGACATGAATTGAATGCAATTGAGGTATATTAGCTTCATGATAGGCTTCACTCTCGATAAAAGGATTGCTACTTACAAGTGCAACTCTCAGTATAGAAAAGGTTTCAAGAGAGTGTCTTCTTAGGCTCAAAAAAGGAAAAAACTTTAGCGTGGGTATCGAAGCATCAATGTTGTCGCTGTGAAAATATGTTCAAGAGAAAAAGCGTTGATGATGGTGGAAGTAATCAAAGTCGGAATCTTTTTCCGAGTGTAAGGGAAAGTGTTGTGGAAGAGATGACATTCAACGATAGGGATGTCACTACGTATAAGTATTTAACGGTGGAGGATATTAGGGCATTCATGTTTTCTTCGCATGAGGAAGCAGGAGTTTTTTATAGAATATATGCAATGTCAATGGGTTTTGATATTAGAAGACAAGACCAACGAAAGGTGGTGAATGGTACAATTACAATGTAAGGATGGGTTTATAGTTGAGTAGGGACCTCAAGGGGTGGTAATACGCATGGTACATTAGCATATAGACAATCCGTGACATAGATCGATTGCAATGTGACATTCAAAGTACTATTAGAGGGTAATGGACCGTGGAAGGTCAAGAACATAGTGATGGATCATAATCATAAGCTTGTACCATCGAAACACTCATTCTTACTTAAAGGAAATGGGAAGATCTCATCAGCTGATGGGGTACATATTAACATCCTCCACGAAACTGGCATCATACCAAAACAAATAATGGAGCACCTAGTTAATTTGTCAGGTGGATGCAACAGAGTTGGATTCACCCAAATAGACTTGAACAAATGCATTTGGAATCAACGAGAGAAGAATGTTGATGGAGGCAATGCTAATTCGGTGATCGCATATATGTCCGCAATGACCAAAGAAGATCCTGCATTTTTCTATCGAACGTAATTATAAGAAAGGCGATTGGCACTTTTGATGTGGGTTGACTCTAAGGGATGTATAGGCTATCATTGCTTTGGTAACATTATAGCCTTTGATTCAACCTATAAACACAAATGTTTATAATATGCTATTCATAGTTATTATTAAGGTTAATCACCACCATCAAACTTGCATATTTACTGTTACACTTTTGACAAACGAGATAATAAATGCCTATTGTTAGGTGCTTACAAACTTCACCGAGGCAATAGGTAGGAAACATCCATGGTCGATTATTATGGATGGTGCAAAGGCCATGCATGCCACTATAAATGAAGTTTGGCCCCAGTTAACACATAAGCTCTATGCTTGGCTTTTATAATGCAACTGTCAGATGCATTTCAAGAATTTAGAGTTCCTCGCAGCCTTTAGGGAATGTTTGTATTCTCTAATGTCTAGTGAGGACTGTGAACAAATATAGACAAATGTTGTGGTCAACAATGGTCTCTGTGGCAATGGCTGGGTATAAGCAACATACGCAAACAAGCATTCATGGGCTGAGGCATATCTTTGTGGTTACTTTTGGGGATGCATGTGCACTGCACAACGGTGTGAATCTATTCATTCACAAGTTAAAAAAATTTTGCAATAGGGCTTTAAGCTATACAAATTATCGAGGACTTGAATAAAGCTGTTGCTGCTCTCCGTCATCAAGAAACCATAGCTGAGTCTGAAGGTAGATACAAACAGTTTGTGCCGGTGACAATTTTGAGGAGAATTGAATATTATGCTACCAAGGTATTCACACATGCCTCATTTAATAGGATCCAGCAACAAATTCGTGCAAAAGCTCTTTAATACGTCATAAATAGAATGATGGCATTGGCTTCAAGCAGTACAATGTAAGGTAATATGGAGATGAAAATAAGGTGGAGCACATAACGCTTAAGACACACGACCCATCCATTCAGTGTTCATACTCATGAGATGAATAGGCTCCTTTGTTGTCATGATATATATGTGGCAAAGGTTTAGGAACTCGTGGAGATACCATTCAATTTTATCGTGAATTGATGGACGAAGAGGGCTAGAGAGCTCCATAGTCACAGGGGTTCTACACCCCATAAGGAGGGGACGGTCATGGACTAGAAAGCACAATATGGAGCATTGTTAATTGTCTGCAACCAGTTATGCTATTGCTCAAGCCAAACACCGAAAGGCTACAGCGAAGTCATGAGAGAAGTGCAATAACTAACAGTGAAGGCAGAAGGAGTCTGTGTATCGAATAATGTTTCAAATGGTAACACCAACATTGTTGTAAGAAGTAGGGACTCGATAAAGCCAAAGAGGCATGCCTAGGTTTCAAAGTGACATAAGTTTGCTAGTAGTCCTCGAAGGTGCAGTAATTGTCGTGGAACAAAACACACTCGAAAGACATGCCCAAACATTTGCCTAGATATGAAAATTACAAAAACATTAATGTTAGCAAATAAAGAGGCCAAAGAGTGCAGAAATAGTTTACTAGTGATATATGAAGAGGGCATTGAGTATGAAAATAATGACAATCTAGCTTTCATATCAAAAGAGAACTTCTTATATCCAGGTGAGGGGAGCCAATGGAGGAATGGTGATAGTGTTTATGCTGACGTGGGTGTGCCAACTGTAATTGCCCACTACAGAAATCTTCATGATGCCTCAAGCCACAACTGGTAGTGGGCAATTGCATTTGAATGGTATGACAAACATATCTTGTACCTATGGGCTTGTGTATATTTAGTTAGCCTGAATGTGGATTAATGTAGCAAACTTGATGGTGTATATTGCTGTACATGGTTTTTCCTTTGCATGTATATGTTGTTCCCTACAACTTCATAACATGACCTAACACTTTAAAACCATGATGACCTACCACACCTACAAGTTCATAACATAACCTAACACTTTGAGACCATGACGACCTACCAGCCCTACAAGTTCATAACATGACTTACCACTTTGAGACCATGATGACCTACCATACCTATAACTTTGTAACATAACCTATCATTTCGAGTAAATGATGACCTACTACACCTACTGTCCCGCCCCAAAGGTTACCCTAAACGCAACAGTCCATCACACTTAATATTAAAGCTTAAGTATCACAACCTTAGTCATTCCCATAAGCTTCGATATTAGGTGTAAGGTGTGCTCTTACAATATTTAGAGAACCATATTTTGAAATATGAAGCTTAAGAAGATACAATAACAAATTAAGAAATGGAAATCATAATATTCATTCATTCATAATAATTGTCTTACAAGCCTTAGGGGCATTCCCTCGTAAAAAATGCTAGAGTCTATTACAAGAAATTTTTCTATGAAGTCTACATCTAAACTAATGCTAAACTTCATCTAAACTATTGCTAAACTTAAAATTTCTTAACCAAAAAGGAAAATACCTAATTGTAAAGTCCCGTGGTTTCAACCACAAATAGCTAAACTACAAAAGATATCTATAGGAGTGTAAGCTAACAGGCTTAGTGATAATTATTTCCATAAGTAAATACTTGAGTAGCATAATTTAAACAAGTTATTTAAGCATTCGAGTGAAATGCAACATATACATGAGCAAACAAGGCATATAGTTTTTCGAGAACTATATGTTGAATGGATTTATGTCCTCCATTTGGGATTTGGTGATAATAAGTAATTTCAAAACAAGTCATCTTAGTTAAGTTATGCTTTCGATCATTACCGCCAAGCTTATTAAGTCTACTCGTGTTGAGCCATGCTTTTGGATTACCGCCAAGCATTGTTTTAAATTCCTTATCGCCAAGCATTACTTTCGAATATTGCCGCCAAGCAGTGCTTTCGATCATTGCCGTCGATCATTGCTTTCGATCATTGTCGCCAAGCATTGCTTTCGATCGTGTTACTATCCTTTCACCTAAGGATAATAACCCCATACAATGTGACTCACCACGTGGTATGTATAAATCAATTTATTTAAGATATTATAACATCATTATTGTCAATTTTAAGGTGGTTATAGAATTTCAGACATATCAAATTCTATACTAAGATAAGCAATTCTTTACAATCAATTCTCGCCTTGATATTCTTAGTGTTTTTTCATACAACTTTACATACATAGCATTTGTCTTGCCTTAATTTTAATGTATCTATACTACAACACAATCAAGTACACAAGTTAAGGAAATAAACTCATGTTGCCATGGCGATATTTCTTCTAAATGGAAGAGTCGATCGAACAATCCACTTAGTCAAAGTAGTCCTCCGAATATAAAAACTCTTCTTTGGGATCATATAGTCAAGATAAATACCCATAATGAGTATTTCTTGATAACTCTCTTGAATTTTGACAAAACTATATCATAAGAACATCAAAATTCGTATAAAAGACAATTTCAACTTAAAATGGCCATAACTTAGTTATTTTAACTCGGAATTGTGCATATAATATACCGTTTCCCACCTATTTGAAAAGATTTATTCATTTCTAATACTATTTTCATCAAACTATATCATTTAAGCTCCAGAATAGTGGCGATCAGATTCACCATGAAATTTCCCATCCTAAAAGCAATTGATTCAATCATCAAATCATCCAAAAATTGCTTTGATAAATACTTAGTTATCTATATAGTTAAGAAATTCCTTTTGATAGATGTATAACTCATATTTCATACATGCTCAAGTATTTGTTGTCCAAACAAAATTCTTTAGTAAAAATAATGTTAGTTAGAAGTTTGGAAAAATCATAATTTACAAGAAATCTTTTTGTAGATTCTTTAAAAAATGAAGCTTTTGATTCTTTTGTTTTCAAATGGTATTTTATGTTTACCTCACTATTTCCTTTGATAACTTTTCTTCAAAAATAAATTTCTCTATCTTTCCTTTTTTGAAACTTCTAACAGTAATGTCACTCTTCCTATTAGTTTTCTATGTATTTCCTTTGACTATTATTTTGATTTTTTTAAATCTTAGTTTGAAAACTTATATTTCCTTTTTATGGGGTTTCTTTTACATTATGTTTTTAAGGAAAACATTTTTGTAAGAAAGAATTAACTTCCTAAATTTTAGAAAACGACTCTATTTCTACCATGGTTATGGTTTTAGAAAATCATTTCAAAAAAATAATATTTTCAAAATTATAATGAGTTCTTCCTAAAGCTTTGAGAAAAATGGATTCCTTTTTATCAATTTAAAAATTCTAAATTTCTTTTAGAACTCTCCTTTGGTGACAAAAATTTCTTTTGTAAAAAGTATAGTTCAAACTTTAGCGATTTAGACAACAATCTTTATTTTGCACGAATATGAGAATAATAACAAGCAAAATTATAACAACAAAATGATAAGCAAAATAATATAAGTCAAGTATTGAGAGTCTTAGCTTTGAATCAAGGCTCTTGGACTAAGAAATAGACTAGTCCTAAAAAGAAAAGAAAATTGTTTTGACTTGATGATGACAAGTCTAAAACTAGAAAGATAGTCTTAAAATAACATGAAAGTAAATAAATTGCATTGCATGAAAATAAAAAAATAACAGTGAACTTATATACTCTAAAGAATATATATAGATACATAAATATATTTAATTAGATATAGTTAAGAAGTTAGCATAATAACAACAATAATATGTGCAAAACATAATAACAACATAAATATATAGAAATGGATTTTGATGAACAAGAATAATACATGAATATAGTGTAGCTTCCATAACAACAAATTTAGCAAACTCACATCATGGTCATGTAAAGTTACATGATATGGTAGTAAATATAAAAAGAAGTTTTACTTAAAGAGAAGTTGGAAGTAATATGTATAAATGGGTTTTGTGTGTGGAGAAGAAGAAAGATTGAGAGTATTTTGGAAGAGTTTTTGAGAGAGTCTTTGGAGAGAGTTTTGAGAGAAGAGTTTTGGCAGTGAATTTGTGGATAGATGAAGTGTGAAAGAAATGAAAGAGGAGAAGGATATTTATAGGAAAATGAGGAGTGAAATTGTGTGATTAAAATAAATGGAAAAAGAAAAAAAATATATAAATGAAATAGGAGAGGGGGCGTGCGTGCCGGCCTTGTTGAGGGAGAGATGTGACTTTTTGTATTTTTGTTAATTAAATATAGTAATAATTAAGGTAGATGTGATATAAAGTTATGAGAAAGATAAAAAGTAAGGAAAATATGTACGTAGAGTGTAAGAATATGTGGTAGAAAAAGTAGAATAGATGAATAGTGTAGAATAGTATAATAAATGCGATATCTGATATTTTTAGTTATCAAAAAATTATAAAATTGATATTTTTGAAAATCTTATATTTTTATGAGTGAAACGGTATATTCGGAATATTTTTACTATTTCGAATCTCGGGATACGTTTTTCAAAAACTGTATCCGATCGAGTTCAAAATGAATTGCGGTTTGACTAATATGATATTTTTTAGCTCTCTTATGTTATTACGAACTATTCTACATACTAATCTCCTACTTACTCACTTAAGGTTACGAATACGGGATTATCGGACTTAAACTGCTGCGTCTGATTAAGGTTTTGTTGACTTTAAGGTTTTCAGTTGACCTTTAATTAGGGTTTAAACTTAACCGATCGTAAAATTTGGGGGTTTACACCTACAACTTCATAGCGTGAGCTACCACTTTGAGACCATGATGAACTATCATACCTGTAACTTCATGGGATGACCTACTGCTTTGAGACTATGATGACCTAACACACCTACCAAAATAGACCTACCACTCCTACCACTTCGTAACATGACCTACTTTTTGAACATAACATGATCTAACACTTTGAGACCACAATGACCTACACGTACAACTTCATAGCATGACTTACCATTTTGAGTGCATGATGATCTACCAAACCTACAACTTCGTAACATGACCTACCACTTTGAGATCATAATAACCTACCACTCCTACAACCTCAAGACAATGACTTACCACTTTCGTCTTTCAAACAAGGCTCCATTGTGGTAAAAACATATGGACATGATGCCAAAAGCAAACAATGTTAACTCTATTAACTCAAATGTCAAAGATAGTCTTGAAAAGTTCAATTAGGTACTAAAATTGAACCTTTCAAAGTTCAAGTACCTAATTGAACTTTTGGCAAAGTTTAGGTACTAAATTCAACATTAACCTTCTTTTTCTTTCCTTTTCTTCAAAAAGATTTTTTTTTTTTTGCCTTAAATTTAACAAAGCATAATGATAATCTTGGAAATAAGGTGACGAGTATGCATAAAAACAAGTACGTACATAATGGCAAATATCAAAACATAGTTACCTAAAATGAAAATATATGATGATCCTATAAATAAATACATCTTCTGTCTAATGATTTCCAATATCCTACATACTCACACACAATCATGCACAAGTAAGAAAAAAAAAAAAGAATAGGTGGTCTAATGAGGGCGTGCCAAGTAAACAGAATATAGAAGCCTAACTTTTAAATGCATCTAATTATGCCCATCTTGTTTTAATCACATTAAAAAGATAAGATAAAAAATTAATTATTAATGCTAATACTTCTTCCATATAGGAAAAGACAATCAATTTAAAACCATTTACTAGTCCGATGAGACAAGTTGCATAAGACTAGAATAGAATCTATGGAACACTCGTATTCTTAACGTTTAATAAACCTGTGGAAATTATGTCAATGGACATCTTTTCATCAGGAAACCTATTAACACCACTACAACTTGATTTCATTATCTATAGTTTAACCGTTACTAATGGACATGAGACATCGCATATCATCTCACAACCATAAGTCCAATGCCATGTGCTCTCCAACCTATACTTCTTTATATCATTGTGAAATAAAAATAGCTCTGTTTATATTTGAAATACCATATGTATATATGAAGGTAACTGAGAGATTATAGCAAATGGAAATGAGACTTACACCGACACATGAAGAGATGTGAAAAATGCTGGAAAGATGCTTTGGTCTACATAATGCAGAGGTTGAACATTAGAGAGGTTTATTACAATTGTCGCAAACTTATAAACAATCCCCTCATTTTGAGATTTGAGTACATCAATTATAAGGTTTCCCATGGAGGTAAAATAGTCTAAAGTTGCTTCAAGAAACCTTTTTCAGTAGACTCGGCTACTAATAACACCCAGCCGTAGAGATACGCATACTATGAAGTAAGCAAGAATAAACTGGCATGATGCTAACATCATAGAAGTAAGTTACTTAAGTGAATCTGCAATAATCACATAGCCCCTTGTAGTTTAGCTTGAGAATTGTTGCCTTTTCCATTACCAATAGAGAGGACTCAAAGCTTCTAAGTGCATCATCATGACTACCTCTTGTAAGTCCCAATCGATCATAGGACGAAGATTTTGTTTCATATCTAGATTGAACACTACTTGAGAGGTGACTACTGCTGGAAACTAACAGGATTGATTGGTTTTCACTAGGCTCACCAGAAGAGCTTGGTCTGCTGCTTGATGTAACTACTCTCTTAGAAGTGCTGCCATTGCAAGTACCTCGGCTTCTCTCTGAATCATGTATTCGACAAAAGATTTGTTATAGTTTTTCAACATTGAAGGAACAATATAGATGAAGATTACCAGTTATATCACGTATTATTAAAAATAATATCCAATTTTGAATCTGTTTACAAGATAATGATTGAGAAATATTCAAGATTTTTTATCGTTTTGACTTGATTTATTTTTGGCTTATGATTTTTGCAAAATTTTCTTTGAAATTATCTAATACTTTGCCTTTTTACCGTTGAGGCAGCTAAAAGGAAAAAGAAAAGGCCTTGGGTTTGGGTTGGTTTGGTGTTTAGCTTGGATTTGGGTTCAAAAATCTGCTTGGCTTAGATTAAAGCTTGGGTTGGGTTTTGATTTTTGTTTAAAGGAAATCATGAGCTTAACTTGCAAACAACAATCAATATAATATAAACGCATCACATTTTCATTAAATAGATTTTTATCACAATTCCATATATAATTCATTTAATCAAGATATATATTTACAAAAAAAAAATGAAATTTAAATAATGCGTAGAAGGTTAGGATATTTCAACCATATGAAGAGAAGAAATTTAAACCGAAGCATCACGATTGACATATCAACTTTAAGACTTTGTGAAAAAGCAACCAACTTGCTTTCATTACTACTTTATCGTTCCAGAAACTTTTACAGAACCTTTAGTGTCACGTAATTTCATTTGTTCTTTCATTGTTCTTTGATCTTGAGAAAGATACTTGAGGGCATTTCTGTTACTACAATAAGTGAGTAACTAGTATAGGTAGATAAGCTTAATAGTGAGATTCTGCTAAAGTATTTAGCGTGTTGGTACTCTCTTTAATTCTTTAATATAGTGAAATGCAACCAGTGAAGACAAATGGGTCTCTAATGTGGAGCAACAAGAGAGGATTGACTAACAGGAGTCCTCCATGTTTAATTAATTTTTGCAAAAGATTCATAGTTCCATCATGAGAAGATATTGTAATTGGTAGATTTGAGAGATTAGGAATTAGTAGCCTTCAACGGGATACTAATCTATTTTATGAATCTTACAAATTGATTGGATATGAATGATCGCTAATATTATCTTTTTAAATAGATTATTGCTTAGATGAGTTTCGCCAATTTTGAATTTTCTAGTTGTGCTGTCTTGATCCTATAAAAAAATAAAGATTAATCATAGTTATATTGATAACAAATAATAGAGGAAGAAGTCATTAAATGAAATAATCCAAACACCACCCATAATTAACTAAAATTCAAATAAAATAGCCGAAAAATAATTAAGAATTTAAACTAAGAGAATGAGTAGAAATTATCAGTGGGTTAGGGTAAAATTATTATACAACATTATGGGACCCTGTATAAAGCGTCACAATGGACCATACTTGTTAGTACTTAGTAGCAGTCTGTGAGGAGACGACCTGAATGAGACTACTTTTATCTTTTCTTTTCTGATAATTCCTAGAGACTTATCAAACCCCCTTCTTTGGTGCATGATCCATTGAGGGAACCCTATCATTTTGCTTGGCAAGAGTCATGAGTGCCTTGTACGTGTTTGTATTTTTGGGATGTTGGGAGAACTTGGTTGTTGGTTTAAATTTAATTAAACTTAAATTGTGTTTGTTGCATTAGCTAAGTGTGCATGACATGGGAGTATGTGTTTTATTACTATTGTACTAGGTTTTGCTGCTTACTTTTAACCATTTCAGTTTTTTATGAGGGCTTGTATGTAGATCTTTTCATACCCCGAAAGGTACTCTAAACATGACAGTTCATCGTACACAATATTAAAGCTTATGAGTGGCAACCTTAGTCATGCAAAAGCTTCGATATTATGCACATGGCGTACTTTCACCATAAGAGTTTCCATAGGAGTTATGCAATTTAGTGTGATGGCATCGATATAGCAAGCAAGAAATTAGAAATAACTAATGTAAAATCTTATATCCATATTGTTCTTACATCAAAAATATATAAAGAGGTTCATTTCCACTAAAATTACATAATTTCTCCTTAATTCAAACAATCTAAAGGAATCCTATCAAGAGTTCCTAACTACATGTACTGCAAAAACTCCTCTCTTACCCAACAGTATCATGGTCTTGAATTCATCCATAGATATTCATTGTACTCCATCTGTAACAAAAATCTATAAGGGGGTAAACTTACAACTAGCTTGGTGAGATAATCTCGCAATGACATATTCATATCAACCAAGATAAACAAGTTAGTTAATGCATCAAACATATGCTTACACATATACTCATGATTTACTGGCGTAAGCAGAATGAATTTATGCATGCTGCACTTTTGGGGTCCGTTCGACTGTCTAGGGTTCCAAAAACCAACCACTACTAATTCCTCTTTGGTATGCAATCCCGTATGGCTCTTCCATGAGGCCGTATTCCGTAGACATTGTAATTCCTCATGCTGGAGCTAAGTACCTTTACCTACCGACCTCATGTGTAGGAATAGCAGTGCAATGCAATATGACTCACTTTATGTCATGCATGATTCATTTTTATAATTTTCCAATCCGAGTTAAATTTGTTTCTAAGATGAACAAACAATTATCACAACATATAATTAATAGAAACCAATCTTACAAGACATTTAGCAACTAAATAGTATTTCGATATACTTATCATTCATTTAATCAACCAACGAATCACATGCATAAATTTCCCATTCCCTTAAGCAATCCATTTTTATCTTTTGCCTAACTTCTAGTGCTCTATTTTATAAGTACAAAAATAAATACATAAATGAAGGAAAACTTACTTAGCCATTGTGGAAATTTTTTAATCAAAATAATCTTCAGGGAACGACAAGTCTTCTCCTTTGTCACCTATCAAAAGGAGATATCCAAAATGAGTATTCCATACTAAACTTTGCTCAAACTTATAGTCTAAAAAGCTTATTCTAAGTACAAAGTCGGCTTATGTAAGTCCTATCTTAAAATCGTTATAAGTTCTTCATCTATATCCCGAGTTTCGAAAACCATAACATTTGAAAGTTGACAAACTTTCTCGAATAAAATGAAACTTATACATATAACATATTATAGTAGTATATATATGATAATAATGGTTCATGATTCATGCACGATCATAGTGATGTTGCTTGAGTTCATATTTGCAAAAATAGTCTTGATGGTTTAATTAGAATTCTTGTGCTCTCATCGACTTGACGAGTTAATAATAAAACTTGTTTTTTAGGTTTTAAATTTTTAGAAAAATGAATTTCACTATCTATTTATCTTCTTATATAAAAAAAAATGTGGATCTTAATGACTTTCCTCAATTCATCATTCTTCCAATCAACTAGGTTGATACATGAGAAAATTTAGGTTGGCTAGATGGTATTATCACTTGAAAACAATATTGCCCAGTTAGTTTGTAGATAGAAAAACCAAGTTTTGCTTTGCCTCCATTAAAGTTTTGACATTTCTATATTTGATCATTTTCAACCTTATCATCAAGAAGATTTTTGTAAGAAAAATCAATGTGTAGTCTCTCCTACTTAGCCTTATAATTTCAGCTTCTCATGGAAAAATAGAAGGAGGAATTTAGTTTTTCAAAATTTCCATTTTCATATACTTTCTCATGTTCAAGAAAATGAATTTGAATCATGATTTTGCATATTATGGAATTTTAACCTTTTAAGATTATGGCAACATCAATATAGACATGATATAATCTTGAACACCAAAAAAAAAAAAACATAAGTATTAGTAATAATAAAATAAATAGCATAGGTAAACTAAGAAGATGGGAGTCTTGGCTCTAAAATCAAGGCTCCCTGGGACTTGAAGTGATTCCAGTCCCACGAATAACAAAATAAATAAAGATTAGGAGTCTTAAACTATAATAAGGCTCCTCGAGACTGAAATATTTCCAGTCTTATAATAAAAAAAAATAATCAAAGCAACAAAATAAAGATTTGCGAGTCTTGGACTATAATAAGGCTCCCAGCACTTGAATATAGACGAGTCTAATACTATAGATGGACTGGTCCTTTTAATGACTTAAAAAGGACAAGTCTTGAGAATAAATAAGCAAGAAAACAAATAGAAACATAAATAAATGTTAGGTTAATGAGCTTTTATGCTCTTATAGATATAAATATATACATAGCTATATTTATAACTATAAATAGTTAGGTTATATGATAAAATAAACAACATAAACAGGATCATAACAAGATTGATAACTTGATATGATATTGATTTCATTCTATCATCATTCCTCTTGGTTTTAAGCAACATATAAAGGTTTAGATAAGGAATAATGCATGAAAACTTGACTATAATCAACAAAGATTATATATGATAGGTGTTTACCTCCAAAAGATGAATTAAAAGATGTCTTTAAGTTTGGAAAATGGGAGGGGCAGCAGCTACTATAATTGGAACCACAACAAGGAGAGAAAAGAGAGCAAAAGAAGAGAGAAAAGATAGAAAATGAGAGGAGTTGTGTGGGGTGATATGTAGAAAGGTATAGGCGTATTTATAGAGGATTTGAAGGAGTTTAAATGTGTAAACAAAATAAAAAAAAAAAAAAAGAAAATAGGTGCTACCATGGACATTGCAGCTGGCGTGATTTGTAAGCTAGAGGGGAAGAAGAAGACAAAAAAAATTCAAATGTTGAAGTGACAAATTTACATAATGCCTTGATATTTGTAAATATAGGTTATAGGCTATAGTTTGTAGAGAATAAGCATGTAGATCTGAAAAGATATGGCAGCTATGACATGTTGCAAATTTAATGTCAAATAGTAATAAATAGTAATAGTAAAATATTATATAAGTTACTGATAGAAATAAAATATGCGTATATGGGCTATAACCGATATTTTTATGAGCTGAAAAATTTTTATCTGATATTTTATGGATATGTTAATATTTTTCTAGTATGAATTAGTTGTCAAAAAATTTTATTTTGTTTTACATGTTGACTATAGGATACAAAAATTGATCACGTAAAAGGCTAAAACGATCAAATTTTTTGCCTATTTCATCTTTTTAGGGTTTATAAGCTTTTTATGAACCGAAATTTGAGTTTATCTCATTTTTTAATTTTTATCTCATATTTTAGGGCTCTAACAGCTATTCAGTCTGATCTATCAGCTGACCAAATATGACTTTTAGAGTTCAAATTCCTAAAACCAGGTTTAAACTTACATAAAACTATCGTAAAAATATAGTGGTTTGCATATCTCCATTACACTTCTATAGGTTTTGGGACCGAACATGATGGAGAGTGATTTTAGCAAATTGAGACCTAAATGAAACTTCAGAAACACTTTTAAATGTTGTTCGTTTTCTGTTAAGGATGACTGTAAACTCATAACTTTATTATTACTTCTGGCCTGAGTGCTAAACTTGCATTTGGGTTAAGCCTGGCTCCCCCTTTTCATCATTGTCTTAAATGTTTTGGACTTTGAAATTCTATTCTACTCTTTTCTTTAAAAGCACTTTTAGGCATGATGCTATAATGGTTTCTAAATTATTTATAAATTGTCTTTTGATTCAGTAGGGTTTTACAAAAGAGCAAAATCACGATTTCATAACTAAAATATGATTGAAAACTCACCTACATATCCGAAGTCTTGCACATGTTACTTGGAGGCGATGTATATGGTGAAACACCCTCACCCTTAAGCACGCTAAGGGTCGGGTCATTTTAAGCAATTAATCAATCGTTGTGGGATGATCTTGTTCTTATCATCTATGCTGTGAATGATAAGTGCACTTGTGCTTGCTTATAAATTGACTGGAAAGAAGGAATAATAATAGCGTATTATTGATTAATCAATCAATTAATCACTTGTCCATATGTTTGATTGTTGTATTACGTATGATTGTTAATAAATTATCCAGGGTCCATCTACACCTTTGGTTACTAACCTACTTTTGACGACCTACTACACCTGCCATTCCGTTACTAACCTACCACTTACTTACATGACCTTCCACTTTCGAATACCAACCATAACCCACCACTTCCTCACATAGCTACCACTTTTGACACCTACCACACCTACCATTTCGTAACATGACCTACCACTTTCGAATGCCCACCACTCCTACCACTTACTTGCATGACATACAACTTTAGAATATTGACCATAGCCCACCACTTCCTTACATCGCCTACTACTTTTGATACCTACCATACCTACCATTTCGTAACATAACCTACCAGTTTCGAATACCTACAACTCCTACCACTTACTTACATGACCCACCACTTTTGAATACCAACCATAACCCACCACTTCCTTACTGGCCTGCCACTTTCAACACCTACCGCACCTACTATTTCCTCGCCGACCTACTAAATTCGAAGACCGACTACACCTACCACTTCCTTACCATTATTTCAGTATATGAGGTGAGGTTGCATAATCTAGTATTTGACGAAATGATTTCGAACATCATGGTATGTTGATGTACAATACGTCCGATGCCTTATTATTTCATTATGAATGAATGACTACATATGTTATTACATTTGAATTCTTGATGCGTTTGTTTGATTGGGTTTGTGTGTTTGAGTTTGTTCAATCATTGTCATCTCGGAGTGTTTGTTCAATTGTGTAAAGTGAAGGGTGAATGTAATTGCTAGGATATATAGTTTAGTTTTCGATCGTGATTTTAATGTCATCGGCAAGGATCCGTAGTTGTGCATTTTATTCAAAAGTGAAGGATAAAGGAAATTGCTTGGCTTAGGGAAATGGGTTGATGAGAATCAGAAGGCGTCATATCATATTTAAGTTTATGTCTTTTTAGGATATTTATTATTTTCTTAGGTTTAATATACCTAAGGTTTTCCGTATCATTTGGTATCAGAGCTTTTGTTATTCTAAGAATCCATATCCAGTTCGACTAGAGATAGCTCGAGTCGTTCATATCCTGCTTATATCTTTATTTGAAAAAAAAAAAAAGGGAAGAAGAGAAGAAAAAAAAAATTGAGGTTTGTCGCCTACCAATCTGGTTAGATTTTTGTGATAGAAGTTTCCAAGCATATTGGTGTTGGGTCTCAAGGCAGGTCTCTTGTGGTTCGCATCAGTTTGGAGATTTAACGATGAAACTTTTTTTCGAGAAAGAGGAACGATGTTTTCAAACATATTGATGTTGGGTCTCAAGGCAGGTCGCTTGTGGTTCGCATCAGTTTGGAGATTCGAGGACGAATCTTTTTCGAGAAGGAGGGAATGATGAGAATCAGAAGGCGTCATATCATATTTAAGTTTATATCTTTTTAGGATATTTATTATTTTCTTAGGTTTAATATACCTAAGGTTTTCCGTATCTTTTTTTTTTTTTTGCCAATAAACAACCTATTAATGACTCCTAGAAATATGTAAAGACAAATTTGACAATTAAACAAGAAAATATGAAAAGACACAAAAAGAAATCCGAAAAGACACAGAAACTTAAATATCCCTAATAAATATCCTAAGGAAATAATAAATATCCTAAAAAGATATAAACTTAAATACGATATGACGCCATCTGATTCTCATCATTCCCTCCTTATTTATTGTAGCTTAGTTTTTAGGCTAATTAAAAGCCTATATAAAAAAAATATATATATATGATACGGAAAACCTTAGGTATATTAAACCTAAGAAAATAATAAATATCCTAAAAAGACATAAACTTAAATATGATATGACGCCTTTTGATTCTCATCATGGGTATTAGTATGCGGATCAGTATTTTAAATGCCATTGTCATACCACAACAATAATCTTAAAGGGCATTACACAAAAGAATTTTTGGCCTTGTATACAACCTGCATTACCTAGGTAATTTACCATTAGATTGATGAAACTTCTTAATCAAATTTATTTTAACCATAACATACTTCTGAATTATAACGTAGAACTTCTAAACATGGACCCACATTCTAAATAAAAGCTCATCAAATTATCACTAAACACATACAAAACCAATTAGTTAGTACACCATAGCATTTTGTTTACTAAATTTTTTGTATGCTACATCTATCTTTTAGCTAAAAACGTATTTTTGCTTACATGTAATCCCATGAAATCTTGGATTCCATAATAAAGATGATAAGTATGTACTTTTAGCAAATGAGAAGGCTTTCTCCAGATCCTTAGATAAACCTCTATTTATCAACGAGATTATATACTCCATCATGAATGAATCAACTGGCAGCATAATGTATTCATTCATAGGAAGGTCAAACTTTTCTTCAGATTTCTCAAGGATAGACTTGATGATGTCATGGCTGAGGGTCTTGAAGGGTAAATGTATACATGTCGTTCCATAAAGTGTGTTTAATTTCGCACAAGCATTATATCTTTAGTAGAGCATGTACACCTAATCTCTTCAATCGCTTAAGAACAGGAAGCGCAAGGCCACGTTTGTCTCTCCACAAATGCTTCTTTACGCATTTGATGAAGTCATCCTGCAATTGATTCTTAGGCCAATCCATTAGTGAATCAAGAATTTGAAACCTTTTGAAGAAACGGTGTTGCTTCAAAAAAGAAGAGAATAAAAAAGAATAAAAATATGCACGTATATGAAGAGGTCCACATTCGACAAAGCACTTAAACCACAACATAAAAAACAGTGAAGGGCACATAGATTTGACTTACAATCTCCGAAATGTCTTCGTCCAAGTGTTGGCATTGCATGAACAAAATAACCAGCGTACCACATCCTTCCAGCCTGCACATGATAAAATAGAGCAACATGATTATCCAATATAGGTGACACAATAACAAGAACGGCGCAAGAAGCTTACTCATCCTCTCCAAAATTGTATCTCGATAGACTATTGTGGAAAGTAAGCGGCCATGTAGGCAAATCCAACACATTTATTTCATTTCCATCGCTGTGCAAGGCTGGATGAGTGAACACGAAGGCCAAGCACTGCATTGAGGATTACATTGTCAAAAGAGTGAATAGTTAATATTGAGAATGTGTTGTAGAACTTATCATTCGATGTACCGTTGCTCTAGGTCGAGGACTACCAACCTCCTCTCACGAATTTTGACCACATACAAACAAGAGTCCTTTTTTCCTGGGAGGGAATATAGGTGTGTTTATCCAAGAACCTATGAAAAATATAAATGATTCCAAACTTAGTTGAAAGGATTTGTTTACCACTAAACTAGCTCAGCCGTGTATTTACCTCATCGCAATAGGAAGATTGACCAAGAAATTTTCGATAGTTATGTTAGTCCTACACGGCATCACTTATGTTCAATTGACCTTTAAGAGCTTTACATTGTGTGGATATTTGAGAGGACACATTAGTGAAGGAATGTATGCATGAAAAAAATTGTACAACATTACAATGTTTGTGCAAATACTCATGGAAAAGTTTACCAAAAGGAACCATTGATGCCATCGTCTGTTTGTCTTCCCCGCCTCTATGCTCAATTTGTTGGAAATAATATCATTGACCTACATTAAAAAAATTACCATTAAGAAGATATATGTCAAATGATAATACACACACACTAAGATCCAGATCATAAGTGAGTGAATATTTCAAATACATCCAGCGAATAACAAAGGGAGTAACATCGGGTGAAATGGGTGGGATGAACAAGCAAACCTGGCTGTCAACTCAAAACATGCCTCTAAGTGAACTCACATGCTCTCGTTGCAACTTAGCGATGTTGAAACAACCACCTCGCTGCATATCTTACTTGCATTAGTAACATCCCATTCAATGTTTTGAAGTAAACACATAAAAGAATACTCATCGAACATCCTTGGGTGGGTCGAACACAAAGTTGCAAATAGAAATGTGGTCGACGGATAGTGAGCAAAACTCTACATCCTTCATCGTCAATGGAATCCAAATTTTTACATATTATACACATATATTTCAGTTTTGTTGAAGACATAATAATTCCATACACATATAAGAACAAAGACAAAGGAAAGCATTACAATTGAAAATCCAGGAAGTTTTGGTTGTGCTAACCTTTTTTCTTTTTCACTCTTCTTGATCAATTGCTTTCTTTTATCATGCTTAGGGCACGCAGATCACCTAAGCAATAGTAGCTGCTTGGCCGGATTATCCTAAAGAGACTTCGACTTTGCCCGAGCATAAATGTTAGGTTTAGATGTTAAAGATGATGGATTTGTTGTTTTGCTTGCATCTGCGCCCTATAAAACGTTCAAGATATATTAACATGCGAATGAGTAAATGATGTGAATCTAGATAAATAGATTGAAAGTCTTCAGTTACCCCATCAAATTCAATCAGCAACTCTCGTGCAGTCATAAGATTTTCATGACCTTATAGACCATCCCCTCCATCAACGTTTTCTTGTGGACTTGATGATCTTCATGACCAGTGTTCATGGCATCGAACTATTCATTCTCCCCAATATCTTTGTAGAACTTTCATAATGACTTTGCAATAAATTTCTTTACCTCACCCATTATATTCTCCCCTACATGGGATAATGTTTCATTGATGTGGGATCTAAGTTGTTCAATTCCTTCTTTTAGTGCCTCAACCTTCTTTTGGATTCCAATAATGCAATTCAACATAAACAAACACTTTACAAATAATTACGATTTTTTGCTAATAAAGTGAAATAGCAAGTCAAACATCTATTCACACATCTATGTTACGTGTTCAACTTCTTGATATAATCCTACAATGCATTTCAACATTAATGATCAGCTTACAAATAATTACAATTTTTTGCTATTAAAGCATAATAGCAAGTTATACGTCTATTCACATACCTCTCTTATATCTTCTATTTGCTTGTCGTATTGCTATTAAAACGCCTGTTAGTATCAAATTTGAAAAAAGAAAAAAATGTAAGAAGTCAGTCATACATCAAATCGTTTCATCAAAGAAGCAACCTCCATCCGTAGAGAGATCACTTCTTTTGAAATAGCGTGCATAAGATATGACAATACCATGAGTTTTATATCATATTGGTTAGGAACAAGTACATGTATAGGTATTAACCCTACAACTTCCTAAGTGACCTACCACTTTTACCACTTCCTTACTGACCTACTACTTTATACAACTTACCACTCGTACTACTTCCTCATTAACTTGCAACTTTAGACGACCTACGACTCCTACCACTTTGTACAACCTAGCACTTCTACAATATTACATTGGTTTTGCAAAGGTCATGAAATGGAGATCTATACCTCTTTGCCTTCCTTATCTAGTACTGCTTGTCTAATTGAAGTGCAATGATGCTGGACTTTATTATGCGATGTATACATGAATTAAACATGTTACTTGATTGTGTTAGCAAAATCTTGTTCACTATCATTGCACAATGAGTAAATATAAGAAATAAAGTTCATCTGCACAGCAGAATGCCTATCGTTGGATCTTTAAAGCAACCAATGGCTTTGGCTTTCTTCATGATTTTCTTCTTCATCTTTTGATCCTACACTCCACAGCTTGGAACTTGACATTTAACGAGCTAGTGGCCTTACTGTACTTTATCATAATATAATAGCTGCAAATGAAGTCTAATTCGATGATTAATGGACTAATAACTACTTAATAGTTTTGTAAATATAGGGTAGAGAACAAAAGAGTATTCAAAGCATGCCTCTAATAATGTAATGTAGCCGCTCACATACCTATACCTTACACCTCTAATGATGAATTCCATCGTAAAGTCAATCAAGTAGATGTTTTGCCCAATTCATATTACAAATGTTATCCACGTCATTGGTAGCGCTTAAATAGTTTCTTGAGACTTCAACATCTGATGTAGGACATAAAAAAGTGCCTACTAGGTAGAGAATTGCAACAGCCTTAAATTGTTCAGGTAAATTCACGTCCCTACTAATAAACATTTCCCATATTCTTTGCTGCTTCATCTTACCTTCAAGCAGAAGTATTTTCAAATGCTCCTCCACTTGACCTTTAAGATCGTGGCACTAAACATCTAATCTTGTAGACCTCAACCCAAGAACTTTTGTTACATCATCTAGAGTTATGGTCACATCATGTTCTCCGACACGTAAAGTGTGTGTGTCTTCGTCAAAGTCAAATAACAAGACCTTCAAAAGCTTCCTATTTACATAGGTAATCTTCATGGTTAACAAACCACCAAAACCAAGTTCCTAAATCATTCTCCTTTGCTCGCTTCTAGGGCTAAACACCTTTGTTACCTGTACCTAAGTTTTTGGTAAATGTTAATAAAAATTAACAAATAAAAACCTAACCTTCAACGAAACAAACTAAATAAAAATAACATATAAAAAACATGGAATAGATACTTACAGCCTCATCAGCACCTTCGTTTGTGCCACTGGCGGGAGCATCGACCATAGCCTTTCGTTTTGACTTGGTAGGAGATGTTACAACGTGTTTCTCCATTTTCAAAGCTACACTACAAGTGAAAATATGAAATCACACACATGATTTTCATTCCTAGACCAGAACAAACAGCAAACACAAAAAAGTAAAACCCCTTCTAATTTTCATTTCCTCAATTTAGTTTAACAAAACAACAAACATCGAAGCAAAAGGAGTTTTCCCAAGTTCTAATAAATGCTTATGAAACCTTAGCACAACTTACTAGTAAAATGCCAAAGTTAGTGCTTTGGACTCTGATAATAATACCCAAGATTGATTGCTTGTGTATAAAATGTAGCTTAAGATTTCAGATTTTGTTTTGAGGAGGTGTAATTGATTTATTCTTCGAGAAAGGAAGGGGAGATGGTTTCTCCTTTAAAACAAGAAAGGGTATGAAAAATTTGTCGGCAAGAGAAGAGACGGAGAGTTGGCTAGGGTTTCATATGGGAGGTAGAGAAAAGAAGAGAGGGAATAGGTAGTAGCTAGGGTTTTGTCTTCGACTGTGAGGTAGAGAAGAGACGGAAAAGGATTTAAATGCTTAGGGATGAGATGCTTTTATACTAGTGGGAAATTATTAGACTTGCATCGAACGAGTCAAGAATAGATCCAATGGTCTTAAGTAAGACTTCCTTAGAAGTCTCTTAACAAAGACTTGACCCAGGTAACTCCCCACCAACGACGCAAGCCCAAAGGTTGATATCCAATATTGGTTTGTCATTTTTTAGTCATTTTGGTATTTTAATTTTATCATTTTCAAATAAATGTTTATAAAAAATTGGTACTGATGAAAAACATACATTTTTACTCATAAAAGAAATCAAACAGATCAGATATAGATAAAACATATATTAGATATAGATACAGATACAAATGAAAAGTAACAATCCAAATAGACCCAAATGGTCCTAAAAGGATACAAATGTCTACATTTATCTTATTATAATAGTTGAATGTGATTATGATTACATTTATTGCATTATGGTAGGTAGATATAACTACAAAGTGGTAAATGAAAAACCAAATTTGTTTACTCTCAACCCTTAATTTCATTAGGTCTTTTGTATACAGGGTTGTTGATAAACTTTATTTGATCATGATCCAAGACTAACGACATGGACCCGTATTGATGTCCCTAAAGCCAATGAAGTGCTCTATACCACATCAACCTCTAAACCAAAGTCGTAGCCTAAAAACATCTTCTTCCATTAATACACATAAAGGCTGAGCCCAAGATCCTCCTCTTCTAAACTCCTTCCCTAAGAAAACACTCATCGGTCTCTCATTCTCCATGGAAGTAATCTAAGCCTCCTTCATTCTCCCTATCTCCAAGGAGGAACCCAACCTCCTGGGGTACATAAGAAAAATAACTCTCCATCTATTTAGCCACTCTCCTCGGATAATCACCACAATCACTACCTCGGATATAAGTTAACTACCAATAAATGGATCCTCACTTTCATAATTCCCCTCTCTTATGGATACGCCATGTGCATAGGAAATATTTTAGGCTAGTCTGACCATTGCCTATAAATAAGACTCGAGGCCATGTGCATAGGCCAGTATGACCATGCTGAACCACCTTTTAGTGCACCACTAATCGTTTCTTTTGTTTGTAGGTCCTTAGACTTACTACTAGCAATTTCTCACCTGCAACAAGGGTGTTTTCACTTAGTTATAATAATCTAAACATTTGAGTGAATTCAATCTATACCAAAGTTTCTCACTTTTTTTATAGGAACTACAATAGTCGAGTTGAATCCAAAGATAGAAAAGAATAAGTCATAGATAAAGATAACAAATTTGAAGGAATTTCCCATGAGAGGAGTAGCCAAATTTAAAACATACAAATTTAAAATAAGAGGACAAGAACAAATGGATATTAGGCACAAACCCCTTAACAATTAAATGCTCTCCAATTACTATAAATTTTATAAAGTCTAAACTACTCTAACTTGATATAAACTGCTAGGCAAGAACACGTCAAGTAATCCAAACTACCGGTTACTTTGCTTCAAAAACATCTTCATGCAATGGTTCGAACTACTTGCAAGTGATATGAACCTATTGTGAATGTCTACACAAAATAAGAGGAAAGCTTGCATAAGTTCAAAGCACTTTAACTTGATATGGACCTCTGTGTATTGTACTCCATAAAACAATATGTAACCTAAAATAAGATCAAGTAACATTTATAGTTTGACTTCAATGATATGCATTTAGCTAACACTTAAAAAAGTCAATTAATTGTAACCATTTTTGTTGAGATGTGTAATGCTCTTCCTCATTAAAATCTGATTTAAAAGCAACATGGTTCGATCCGACTATGCATTGATTATTGATAAGTGTTTGGAGACCCTTTATTTAGTTGAGTCATTTTTTAGTTTTATTGTATGATTTTAATGAATATTTTGAAGAAAATGGTGCTTATTTGGTTGAAATCTCCATTTTTGGGTTTTAAGATGATATCTTAACTTAAGATAGGAATTTAGATGGTTTGGAACAGCTTTGGTGAAGATTTATTGAAGTTTGAGAAAGTGCAGAGTACACAAGCTTCAGCACAAATCATGCTAAGAGGTTTATGTTAGGAATAAAATAAAATTTCTTAGAGTACACAAGCTGGCACATAACGACATTGAAGGTTATGTTTTAATAAATTGTTGCATTCTATATTGAGCACGAGTTACAGTCATGATTTATGTTTGGGGTCATGTTAAAGCTGTTTTCAAGAGGATCTTCAAGATTTGAGAGTACACAGGTATAGTGCACAGTCATGTATGAACCTGTGTTGAACTTGAATTTGCAACTATTATAAATAGCCACATGTGGTTGCAAAGATAAGATCTAGATATTACTTTAATCAAATCTTAGAGAGAGAAAAGGTGTTTTTCGAGATAATAAAGCAAGAGACTTGTGAAGATTTGAAAAGATTTGATTTTGTCTATTAAATCTACTTTATAAATAGCGACTTTGCTCTATTGAACACAAGTTTAGACAAAGTTGAGGTATTCTTAGAGAGAGAAGGAAATAAGTACGAGTTAAGGAACACAAGAGATCGATGGGGATTATAAGATTCAAGTCAAAAAGGAGTTTTTAATCATGAATTTCTGTTATTCTTCTTATATTTATGTTTACATTGCTAAATCTATGGAAAAGTAGAGTTTTTACATAAGCTTTGAAAAACCCTACCCCTAATATGTAACCGGGATTATTTTGTTTCTATGATAGCTTAGTTTATTGAATTCATTTGTATGTTCATTCATTGTTTTTATTGAATTGATATTTTCAGAGTATTGTTTTATATCTAATTTCATTCGATAGATTGAGAAATCTACTTACACGAATAGATTCGCATAAAGAGGGATTTATATTTGATTTTATAGATTGAAAAGCATAAACCTTCAGTATTGGGTTAACCTAATAGTGAATTCATTATTTTTAATGCAACTTTAATGGTTTTAATTCGAAAGAGATTCCAATTAATCAACTTAAGATTGGTGATTAGTAATCTTTCTCAAGATTTTAATCTAATTGAGAAATTATGTGGTTTAAGAACTAATCTATCAATTAAATCTTAATCGATAAAAGCTACATGATAAGGTTAGTAGTGATTTAAAGTCGAGGCAGTACTGTGATATGATATTAATTAAAAAATATTCTTAACTTGGTGAGTGATTAATTCATAGTTTATAGTAGTTAATTAATTACTTAATTTTATTAGAATTGGTAGTTTAGTTCATAAGACTAGAGTAATTACTAGTACTTAGTGATCCTCATGGGAACAATACTCATGTTCGATGCAATAGTATTGTTTCGATAGGTATAATTGCTTGAAATTAATCGTATGATAGAATTGAGTAATAGGAATTTTAAATTGGTTGAACAATCATAGCAATTATCAAACATTAAACAAGGTAACCATGAAAAACAAGTACCCTATACCCTTGGAGGTAGATTTTTTTAATAGGCTAGGGGAGTAAGGTACTTATCAAAATTGGATTTGAGCTCAAGATATTACTAAGTGAGGATTGTGGAAGGAAATGAGCCTAAGACCACATATGTCACAAGGTATGGTGCTTTTGAGTTCTCAATCTTGCCTTTGGACTCGTGAATACTCCTATTACTTTTTGTAAACTTATGAATAAAGTCCCAACGTCGTTCCTTGATCAATTTGTGATAGTGTGTCTAGATGACATGGTATTCAATAGTTGCTCTCTAGAAGAACATGCTAACCATCTCCAAATAGTGTTTTAGACATTACTAGAGAATAAGTTGCATGTAAAAGGGAGAAGTGTGCATTTTCCCAAGAGGAAGTGGTGTTCCTAAGGCATGTGTTGGGGCAAGGAAGTATCCGGATGGATAATAAGAAGGGATGCACGATACACAACTAGAAAGAACCTGTTAAGCCCATATAAGTGAGGTTGTTTTTTAGGTTGATAAAATATTACATACATTTCATTCAAGGGTACTCAAAGATAGCTCCCCTATTGATGGATCTATTAAACAAGCGTACCTCCTAGTGTCAGAACCCTAAATGTCAAGAAGCTTTATGACACTTTGAAGAGGACAATCATTAAAGAGCTAGTCTTGACACTCCCTAACTTCACCAAGCCCTTTGAGGTATACACCAATGCTAGCAACTTTGTCGTTGGTGGTATCTTAATGTAGGATACATTTGGTAATCTTTGAAAGTTAAAGGTTAAATAAAACACAAAGAAGGTATTTAGTACATGGAAAAGAGATGACTGCTATAATACATTGCGTACGAGCATTGAAGGCACTGCAGCTTAGAAAGAACTTTTTGGTCAAGACGGTCAACATTGCTATCAGTTGCTTTCAGAACCAAAAGTAGGGGTGTTTACGGTTTGGTAAACCAGTTCGTTGCCCTATTTTTTTAACCTAACAGTAATGATTAGTTTTTTAATATCTCGATCCTTTACTGATCCATTATGAACGGTTGACTGTCTTAATGGTAAACCTTTTTTTTTTTAAACCATTTAACGTAATGGTTTTAACAAATCAAATTGAACACCCAGAAGTAGGGGTGTCCACAGTTTAGTTAATCAATCCGTGGTGCTATTTTTTTAACTTAACCATAATGATCAATTTTATAATATTTTGATCCCTAACTGGTCCATTATAAATAGTCAGCCACCTTAATGATTGACCATTTTTTTGTTAATATTTTTGTTTTCAATTGTTAACCATTTAACGTAATGGTTTCAACAAATCAAATTAATAGTTTCAATAAACATTATTTTTTAGCCTTTATTATAGAGTTTTTCTTTAAATTATTATATATATTACAGGAGTTTTAAAAAAAAAGAAAATTAAATTGAGAAAAAAGGGGAAAAAAAAGGCCGTTGGATGTATCATCATCAACAAAATCAAACTAAATCAATTACTACATTAACTCCCATCAAATATAGGACAAGACATAGTATTATAATTGAAATTCCTAAGAACATTAACATATGTAAAATATATAATATATTTATAAATATTGAAACAGTTAACTGTCAATTTTTTTTTATTTAAAACTGAAAACCAGAAAAAATAAAAACCATAATCCTAAATTGAAACCAACAGACCGATTAACTATGCCTTTCGGATCAGTTTTTCGGTTTTAGTTCAGTTTTCTAGTTTCATTTTTTTTTTTTTTTACATACCCCTACCCAGAAGAAGCTATCATCAAAGTAAGCTTGATGGGAATCAATCTTAATGAGGACCCATCACAAGAGCACAAACAAAATGATTTAAGTATTAGTCCAAAGAATCCTTACCAAGCCTATAAATGATGAGGAAACTCCTTTTATTAAGGGTTACCAAGAACACACCAAAAGCTTGAGTAGGGTTGTAAATGAGCTGACACTACTCGCGAGCTACTTAAGTTCGATTTGGTAACAACTCAAATTTGACTCAACAACAATCGAGTCGAGCTCTAGTTCGAGCCATCCAAGTAACTATCGAGCTCGAGTTCAAGTTTATAATACTTGATTTGAGTAGCCCTCAAGCTTAATTGAGCTTTTATAATTTTTCTATAAAAAAAATTATAAAATTTATGTTTTTTTTCTATTTTTAAAGCCTATTCATGTACCTTGTTTTTTCCTTCACATCTACCAGTCCACATTTATTATATTTAAGATCAAATAAAATTAAAACTCAATTTTATTCCCAAATCCCAATTTATTTTTTAGTCTAATTGATTTTTATAGAAATACTGGAGCTTAATCGAGTTAAGCTTAAGTTTATCGAGTATTAATTTGATTGAGTTCGAGTTTGAGTTTGACAATCAAAGCTCGATTGAGTTCAAGTTGAGTTTAGAGCTTTGGGTTTTACGTTGGATTCAAGTTCGAGTTTAGCACTATATCATCTCAACTCGACTCATTTACAATCCTAAGTTCGAGTATAAGCTCAATCAAGACTCATGGAGATGATTTGATGAACAAGGATCACCAAGTAGATGAAGAAAAGGAACGAATTCAAGGGATGAGTGAAGACTCAAATGGTAAGTTAGGCTCCCTAAAATGCTCGTCGTGCTTAAGGTTAGAGGTAGGCATACGAGCCTAACACGGTTGGCTTGCTTTAGCCATGGGTTAAAAGAGTCAAGCCATTTTAGCCTACTTTTAAATGGTCCAAAATTCCTAGGCCTTGGCCCGACCTACGGGTTAGATTAGCTGGCTCGTAGACCAAATGATTTTTTTTATTTTTATTTTTTTATGTTAGTTTATGTGAAAATTAGAATATTTATATATTTTAAGGTTATGTGTGTGTTTGTGTGTGTGTGTGTGTGTATTAGCGATTAACTTTGTTACTATTTTGATTACTATAAAAACAAGTTCTTTTAATTTATTGGATATTATATTACGTTTAAATTAAAGAATATGTACTTAAAAAAAATGTTATAATGCTTGTGATGCATGTATCAATCTATCTTCTTCTATAACATATCATATACGATCACTTATATATTATATATATTATTCTTCAACTTTTCCTCTTTTTTTTTTCTTTTTCTTTTTCTTTTTATTATGTTTCGGGTCGCATGCCCGCCTGGCCTCTTATGGGCCAGTTCGTTGTGACCCATAGGTTAAACGGGCCGAAAAAATTAGTCGCGGTCTGTTATTTAAAGTGGGTAAATAGACCCGCTTGTAGGGCCTGACCCATATGCCCAACTCTAGTTAAGGCCATGAGGCCTTTGGCTTAGGCAAGGGATAGCCCTTGGGTGAACATGAGCTAAGACATAGCCATAGCCATCAATGTGGGGACTATAAGTTTCCTCATAAAGAGGACCACGACTTTGGACATAGGTCATGCCTTCGCTCATGGCCATCTCTAATATCTCTCCAAGGATCCCATGGCCCTTGGCATGGGTAAGGAGCCAAGAGAGTAGCCTCCTTTTGTAGTGTACAACGATTTTCTTATTTTTACGTTGTAATATTTACAAATTTACCATTAAGTGGGGATCATATAAATACCCCATGATGTAAGAGAACCTATGATCACTTGAATCTTACCATCACTTTACTCTTGAGAGTTAAATTCAAGCTCTTGTCAATCAAACATGATTATGGCAAACAATCTCTGATCACAATTTATGCGTAGTATCAAACTGCAATTAAAATAACTTAGGCTAGATAGTACATGTCATTCATATAGCCAATATTCCCTTTATGAGCTAAATCCTCAATCTAAAGTATTCTTGACATTAACAACCAAGCTTTAAACTCTCAAGATCATTCGTATTAAAGCTTGATGGAAAGTCTTCTTAGCTAAATATGACTTTGACTTAAATTATAAGCTAGGAAGAACAAATGTGGTTACAAATGCCTTAAGTCGAAGAGCAGAGCTGGTTGCCATTGGTAGATCGGGAAATGAATTATTTGATAGGATTTCTGCTAGGATAAAAGAAGCTGGGATAGCAAAGACCTTATTGAACTAGTGCAAAGAAGGGAGTCTAGAAGGTTTTGGAAAAAGGGTGGACTTATTTACACCAAAGGACAAAGGTTCTATGTCAAGACATTAATAAAGGAGATACTAAAGGAATGTCATGACTCTAAGTGGGTTTAACACGAGGAAGTGCATCACACCTAACCATTAGTTGGGGAGAAGTGCTTTTGTCCTCATTAATGAGAGGATGTAAAAATTTATGTCAGAACTTGTCTTGTCTTGTTAGGTAACAATACAAGGTAGACTAAGGAGTACAACTAGGTTTACTACAGTCTCTCTCAATTCCCGATAAATCATTGGAAATTACTTTTATGGATTTCATGTTAATTTGATAAGGTTAGGAGAAAGTGGTATAATAATGGTAGTGGTTGATCGATTCTCTAAATATGCTACTTTTATTTCAATAACTAAGGGATGTTCAGCTGAGGAAGCAGGTTGATTATTCTTAAAGTACATAGTGAAGTATTAGGACCTTCTAAGGAATATTGTGTGTGATGATGGACGATCACAAGGACGTTTTTGATGGAGTTATTTAATTTATTAGGATTGTAGCTGAAGTTCTCAACCAATCTTCATCCTCATATCAATGGGCAGACTAAGTGGGCCCATATATTGGCAAAACTTTATTTGAGACATTTCATAGGGGCTAATCAATGAGACTGGGCTAAGTTATTAGATGTAGCACATTTCTCTTTTTTACATGTAGAAGAATGAATCTATGGGTCAAAACCCCTTTGAGATTATTTTGGGAAGACTACCTTTACAATCACCTTAAGATACACCAGAGCTAGTCCACCAGCATAAAAGTTTGCTAAAGAATGGCTGGATAATCAGGAAGCTCAGGCACACTTAAGCAAATCTATCAGAGGAATGAGGAAGTTTATAGACAATAAACAAAGTCCGCAGAATATCAAGTGGGAGACTAAGTCCTTGTCAAATTGCATCCTACTTAAAGAACCAAGGGTTAGCTACATGAGGGATTAATGTAGAGGTACGAGGAGTTCTTTCCCAATTACAAAATGAGTAGGCTAAGTCTCCTACAAACTTGACCTACCACTAAGAATCAAGTTCCACCCGATCTTCTGTGTGAGTTTGCTTAAGCCATATCATAAAGATAAAAAAGATCTAGAGAGGATGATATCTCAATGACCACTACTTAGAGTTATAAATTTTTATGATAAAGTGATGGAAAGAATCTTTATCAATATATTCAACGCCAAGGTCAATAACCAAAACATGGATGTATGATTGTTTGGAAAGGTTTACTAAAGATAAAGGTAAGTATGAAACTTAATTGAAGCACTGTACTATTTCAAAAATCTCATCAACTAATTCCATAAGGAATATGCAACTAGGCCATCACTATACTAAGTGGGGGGAAATATCATGGACCTTTAGAGCTAGGCCACATCACAAGGTTTTCAAAGGGTAACAACGAAATGTGGCCCAAAGCTCATATTTAAAATAATTTTGCAAACTTAAAAGGTTCTACAAGCTTCTAGAAGGTCCCAGAGGGATCCAAAGTGTCTAAATTCATAGCACAATACTAAGTGGATGTAATTATAACTACCATAGTGGTAAGTGGGAATCATCTATAATCATTTGATTTGTTCGATCTAATTCTACATTTGAAGAAGATATCTGGACCATCTTATCTTAAGATTTTATTTTTTGGTTGTAATGATGAGATTATAGGTCCAAGTACCATTGTCATCATGCGGTAGGAAATTAATCTATGACCATTAGATTTATATTTACCATGAAAAAGTTTAGTAGAACACTAGGTGGAGTATTGTTTAGCTCATGGGTAGTAACCAACATCTATAGATACAACACTCTTGTTGCCTCCCTTTTTTTGCTTATTTCTTTCATGGACCTGTTCCTTGAAGTGTTAACTCTCCTACCCATTCGAATCACTTTATATTGTGACTCATATGTGCTCTTCAGCCTTAATTAATCTTCTCGTACTTGCTTTTGAGTTAATGGCAAAAGAGTAACATTTTGTTATCCTTAATAAAAGAATAGTTATTCTTATACCCATTTAATAGTGACCATGATGAAGAGAAAGACTTGGAAACAGAAAAGGTTAGAAATTAATAAGTGTGTCACTTGAGAAGCATGAATGACCAAAATATGGGAGATAAGAGCAAGAAGACTTGCTAAGAAAGATTGATGTAAAGGATTATATTGAGGCAGACCAAATTGATGAGCCAAATGAGATAGTAGGGACAAAAGTAGAAGAGATACCATAATAGCTAATACATAAGAATAGCTTATTAACCCATAAGGAATTGGGTATAGCTCACTGATCCATAAAGGATTGGGTTTGAAAGTGGAACACTTACTTCCTAAGTTAGCTTATTTGGGAGGGATTACAATCCCATGTACCATCGCTAGCCAATTCATTAGGATTGCATTTTATGACCTAGGTGTTATGGTGAACCTCATATTTTTCAAGTTTATGGAGAAAATGAAGTTAGGGAGTAAGTTAAAGAGTACAAATATGACCTTTAAGATGGTTGATTGGTCTCTAGAGACTCCTCAAGACATATGTGAGGATGTGATAGTTTAGATCAACAAATATAAATTTCTTACTATTTTTGTGGTAGTAGATATAAAAGATGATGACACATACCTCTCATCCTTGGGCAACCATTATTGACTACAACCGGTGCCCTCATAAATGTTAGAGGTTAGAGAATGGTTGTCACATAAGATATGTTTGTTCACACACAAACACACACACAAGACAACCGTTGACTAATGAGTTTTTAATCAATTTTAAATAAGAAATCCTTATTAATCTTTATAAAAATTTAGGAACGTACTATTTATTTTTCTGTGATTTGATTATTTAATAAACTTAAAAAACCTTGTAACAATTTTCCCAAAAATAATTTAATTTAGCAATATAGCATAACATGGGTCCCACAAGTGAGCTAAGCATCCAAAGCTTAGGATTGAAAGGCCTTTTAAAGAGTAAGAGTTTAAAATAATTAATAGAAATTTGTTTACAAACATTCATAGAAATTTTGAAAAAGTTTTTCAAAATAGGACTCTTCAATTTTTAGAATCTAGTCATAACTTTCAATCACCAAAATCTATATTCTTGTTAACCAAGTTCTCTCTCCTCATCATTGTCCTAAATCCCTAAGCATCATAATGCAATTTAACATAGAAACCATCTACAATACTTGAAATTCTAAAAAGTCAGTGACAAAGTCTAGTATGATAGTAATCAAACCAATTATCGCATGCCAAAAGCTCATAAACTAATGTAACATGCACATGTGTAGTTAGAAAGATAAAAGTTAGGCAAATAATGCATTTCCAATGTTCTAGAAATATAAACACTCACAGAAGTGCTTCAAGTCCTGCTAAACAAAAGTTAAGGAATAGAAGGGGTCTGAATTATGTATCAGGGGATTAACAAGCCTTCAATACTTGCTAGAAAAGATAAAGAAAAGGCAGCCTCGCCCAATTCATTCCTCATGACTAGCCATTGACGAGCAATGCCCATTTTAACACTTTATGCATGGTCTTAGAAACCTCACATAACCTCACTACAACTTTGTCCCAACTCCAAACAATTGTTTTATGTCAAAACTCCCCCATCGACTATAAACTGAGCCTTACCACACATTTCATGGGGGCTCAGGTGCTTAATATACCATATTATCTAAGCTTGCAACTTAGTTTAAGGTTGACACTTGTTGGAACAAGAAAGTGCACAATAAACAATAAATACTTTAGGCCAAGTTTAAATAATATTAGCATAGTTTTAATTAAGCAATGCACGATTACGATGTACTTGATCCCAAATTGTTCTCAGTTGTCTCCTAAAGTCCAAAGACACTCCAATATCTATTTCAGATCTATATCACCAAATTATTATTCATTTATCTTGTGTTCATTATTCATTTTTGTTGGTCCCAAATGAATAACTAAAAAGGGAAACGGGGGATTTGGTGTGGGTGAATTGACTAAAAATAAATTTTAAACTTTTCAAACAAAATTCTTCACAACCCTAATTATTTAAATAATATTATATAGCTTATGAATTCACTTGTAAATACAATCCAAATTAGCAAATAAATAATAAATGCATGAAAATAAAATGAGTAAGGTAAAGAGAGATAACGCAATATTTATAGAGATTCTATCTTGTGCGTTGGTCTCTTTTAGCTCTAAACTAGGAACTCGGTATTTCACATCGGTATGTTCCACTATATCCAACAAAAAATAAGATTACAAATAGTATGATGAAACCAACCTCGAGTCATTTTAACTAGGCACATCAGCACTTAGCTATCTTTGATCTTAGAGCCTATTTATAATCTAACTCACATAAATAATCAAAAGAATTTGAGGAAAAAACGATTGTAATATCCTCTAAATGTATGGCTTAAATGAAAAATAAAATAGAAATGATAGTATTGACACTAGCTTGTTGAAGTTTTGATCGTATATCATTGAGTATTTAAGAGCTTTTTTGTGTTTCTTAAAATTTTTAACTCTATCGGTATATAAATCTTCAAGTTTTCCAAGGTTAGAATAAGATAGGATAGATATGAGCTGATCGTTTGTAGATAGAAATGTATCATGATATTTTGCGCTTGCTAGAGATCATATCTTTCATGTTTATCTCTTAATAAAATTGATATTTGATCTTTGATTTGCTATTGGTGAGTTTTGTGGATGGTATTTCCAAAAAGTTGATAATGATAGCTTAAAAAAAAAAGTCATACCATATATGCTCCATTTTGAAATATCTCCATATCCCTATAAAATGGAAGCGTATCTTAATTCCTATTATCTTCTAATAATTTGAAATCCACCTTCTATTGAATCGCGGTCTTAAAGTCTCAAAAATATGTATCTTAAACAAATAAATCATGCCTGACATAGCGGAAATATAACTAATTTTGTTTGAAATAAAATTGAACTTGTTGTCATGAATTTCTTGAGCATTGGAAGTGCTTTAATTTGATGTAAAATCAAATACAGTTGACATATAGACCAATTTAGTTGAACACTTTGAATGTATTACCCAGATACATTTAACTTTAGGGCTGAACCTTCAATTTGATGAAAACTTTAAGTATAAACAGACTTGTAACATTTTGATAGTATATGACATGCATTAGGTTTATGCTCTAAGTTAGTCTCTAACTGTTACATACTTCTCAGTAATTCTCTAAATATCCTCTAAGTTACCCTAAATTTTGATCTTTATTTGAGAAAAAGCTTCTTCTAGGAAACTTCTATGTTAGTTTCTGAGTGTTCTGATTGATCAAATTGGGCTTCTTATATTTTCAAAACTCATGTTGAACTTTTGCTTAATAATTGCACACTCAGTAACTTTGTTTGTAATCTTTAATCATTTTGTCATCATCAAAACTAACAACTAGAGAACTTAACAATTTCTCTTAATCTTCTATATAAGTTTTCCTTCAATAGATTATTCTTCACATATGTACCATTGTACTATCAATAGCCTTCATTTTCATAATGCTACTCTAGATCCTAGTATTATAACACCTTTCCCTTTTTTTGGTTGCAACATCATTAAAAGTCTTCACCATCTCTCTCCCCTTTTTGAAGAGATATTACTTAAAGCTTTAGTAATAGGAGATGAAATTGTGAGTTTATTTTTTGGTGATGAACAAGAGAGGAATACTTATCTAATATGGGGTGTCATATGTTAAATCTTACATCTTTTTCAATGATTCAAAAGACTTAGGGTTCTTCAATTGTGTATGGGTAAGGGTTTTAGGATTAAGTGAGTTGATGAAATGGATAGGTTTACTCTCAAAACTTACGACATTTTTAGGACATGATGCAAGTCAATGGCTTGTTAAAACGGGCTAGGGTTGAATGAAACGTTAGGGAGAGGGATAAGCAATGAAAGTTCAAAAGTAGGGATTAGTGTATAGGAGCTATTAGTATTTAAGGGCTTTAATACATCGAGTTGATATGGTATGGGCTCAAAAGGGGTCTAAGGGCTAGTTTAAATTATATCAAAAAATGATATGACATTATTTGTTTGGTGACTTTCTGACTCACATGATAGATTTTGATTAACTGGACTACATTCTTTGGAGGAATGATTAACTACCATGACATTTGACAATTAGCTAAAAAATTCTTCTCCTTCTAAATCTTCCTTAACCAAATTTGGTGTCTCCATTTGACCATCATTATTGATGATGATCATGTGACTGACCAAGTTTTAAAAATTTATAAAAGCTAAAAGTCTTAACTAGTTTCGATCATAACTTTAGGCAAGTGCACCTACTGAAGTAGTATAAAAATATTTAAATCTTATGATAAGAGATAGTTAGCATGTACCGTACTCACTGTCATCTATTATCTAGCTTAAAGATTCGCAAGGTTGTGGTGAACATGATTAAAAGAATACTAGCTACTTGTATACAAATTTCATATCAATTCACAAAAGATAGGGTTTAGATTACAAGAGATACCTTAGGTCTTACTTTACCAAAATCCTTATCATGTGATTTTATAAAGAATCACCATAAGATCATTATCAGATTCTCTAAGATATGCTAATGTCTCTCTCAGGATCACTAACTTCTAAACCTAAGTCTAGCAACTATAATCTCTTTTTAACCATTAGCAACTTAGATTTGCATTAAGATCAAGAATCATTTAATTAACAATCACATCTTATGAAAATCAATCAAGTGATAAAAGGATTTCACTACTTTATCTCTAGATGTTATGAGAAATCCTCGTTAGTAGCTTAGATATGTTCAAAGGAATGATCTTTCGATCTATTTAATTGAAATCAAACATAAATTCATATGGTGCTCATATATAAATCCAAGAAAACACATCTCAAGCTATTAATTTAAAAAATTCAACAATATTTCAATAAAAGCACAAGTGAAATCACATGAATCAGGTTTGGATCTACAATAGCTAAGCAATATTCAATTATTTCTCTATGAGATTTTATCAAGTTAAGTATGAATTCAAGAAATAATGAAGAATTATGATAGAAAATACCTATAGAGCAAAGATCCTTGCAATTGAACTCAAATTGGTTCTTGAATTGATCTAAAAGCTTCAAACGTTAACAGAGAATGATTTTCTCTTATTATAATTTTCTATAAAGTTAGTTATGATACACAGTATCTAAAACTGTCAGTGTAAAAATAGCTGGTCTCTAATTCGTAAACCAAGAGCTATAAATAGTGAGTGCCATGCTGATGTTGCAAATTTAAAATTAAACAAAAAAATAGATTTTTGATTGGTGCCAAGGGTTTAATCACAGGGAGAGTCACAATAGCTGATTACAGTGTGAATGCATCTCGTGAAGAACAATTTATCTCAATCACGACTGTGGTTTACCCTATGGTTGAATCTATAGTCTTTGATGAAAAAAACTCCTTTTAAATTCATCCACAGGAGTAGTTGGAGGCATAAGTTGAGTTTATAAGTTGATCCATGGCTATAATTTGACTCTTTAAAGCTCGAAATGTTGTTTTAGTTATCTTTCTCTATCAAATCTTTATTAATTGTTCTCTTTAGCAATTTGAACTAAAATCAACAATTGATCAAATAAGTACCAAATTCATGAGGATTTAAATTGATAAAAATGCAAAACAAGCACAAATCCTCTTGAATTGAATATAGTAAATTCTAATAATTAATTACACCCTATTTCTTTACATTCTAGTTTCAACTCCTTTACTCCCACTCAATCGATTTTCATATGAGGTTTATTGGTTAACTTTCTTCTTGCCACAACATAAACATCATAGTTCAACCTCTACTGCATGAGCTTTTTTTTTTTTTTTTTGAGAATATACAAATTACGCTCCTGAACTTTCTCAAGGTGTGAATTTGATGAATAAAGGTTGGTTACAATCTTGTTTTGATGAGAAAATGTATTACACAAATACTCCACAACTTAGTTAAGCTATATTTGATAAGCAAAAATTATTTTTTATATGTTTAAACTTTAATGTGCATATATATATATATATGTGTGTGTGTGTGTGTGTGTGTGTGTTTGTGTTTATATATGTGTTATTCTTTGCAGATTGTGCGGGAACAAATTGTCATGCCCCAGTCATGATCGTGACCTTCATCGAATGCTCGATTGGTCTGATCAAAGTGTAAATCCAAGGTGTGACAAATGAAATAAAACAAGATGTACATACTTGATCACGAATCACGTCGAGAGCTTGACAAGTTTAACTCTAGAGGCGAGACAAGTTTAAATCTAAGGCTCGACAAGTACGGACTTGGTCACGGGATTAATTGAGAAGCGACAAGTTTAGGGTGTGACAAGTCCAAGGTGGATAATTTAAAAAATAATTATTGCAGACTTTTAAACTCGACCATTCAATGTTCTTTTGAGAGTAAATGGCTATGTCTTTAAAGCTAACATATATATATATATATATATATATATATAGAATATGTTTTGGAGTGATTTTTAGTAGAGATTAAAGGAGAGAAAGAAAGTATAGCTTAACTTGCATATATTATGTAAAAATACTCTCTATTTTGTGTTTATTTTGTTAAGTGAATAGTTTCGAGATTATAAGGTAACATTGTAAGGTACTATTCACGCATCTGTTTGTGAGATTCCAATAAGTCCTCATGCATTAAGGCATCTGTGTGAAGTTCTACGTGTTGGGTAAATATTGAGTGAAGTCCTCATTGTAAGGCATTGTGTGAAGTCCTCTGTGTTGAGGCAATGTGAAATCCTATGTTGGTGAAGCATTGCTGTTAAGTCTTCTTTTTGAGGCAATTGTTTGGATTGAATAAATTTTGTGAAGTCTCCTGAGTGAGGCAAATTGTGGACCACAGAGGCTAAAGGGTGGGCCAAACTCTACGTTAAATGTGGTGTAATCTTCTCATTCTCTTATCTCTTTATTATTATTGTTGTAATTGTACATAAAAAGATAAAAGAGAGCTTAAAATTGATTTAAAAACCAGCCTCATAGCTTCCACTTCCACAATATGTGCATGTAATCAAGCCTATTGATGTATGGTCTTCAACAAAATTCCCCCTCACTTTAAAGTGATTTTTAACCTTTAAACTTAAAAAAATTATCATAGTTAAGGACATAAACATTTCTTAATGAATTTAAGAGGTAAATTCGCACATGGATAAAAGTTTGTAAGGCGAATCCACATATAGGAAAAACTTTGAAGGGGTATTTTTCAACTTTTTGTTTTGTTTTAATGAAAAATGTTAAGTATCCTTAACTATACAAATTTTTGAAAATCAAAGGGGTTAAAAAAAGTTTAGGGGGTGAATCTGCACCTATATAAAAGTTTAGAAGGGTAATTTGCAATTTCCTTTTTTCATTTTTGGCAAAACAATGACTTTCCATGTGTCCTAAGGCACTACATGCATAACAAAAGTCAGGTAATCTTTCGTATTTGAAAGAAACCCAATGTTGACTACCCTTTAAATCTATTAGCCATGATCTTATAAAAATTGGATTCTCGATGTTAAATAAAATATAATCTTTTAAAAAATCTCTCACAAATACAGTACAATCCTCTACTTCAACAACACCTTACCTTGCTCGATAATTTTGCAACATTCTTTTTTGTTATCATTTGCAAACCCAATCAATGAATTTGAATCCACATTCTAATGTATGAAAATTCAATTCTTCCGTTTTTTATTTGCCTCTTAAATGCAAAGCTATTGGAATCTCATAGTGGACCACAAATCTAGTGCTATAATTTTTAAAATGTTTTCATTTGAAACATGTAGATTTATGTTATCTCCTATCCAAGAAATATCAATATCCCTATCTATGCTAGGAAATTTTTGACATAGTATAAAGGATCATTTGATTTTGGTTGGGCCTGGAGCCTGATTTAATGATGTAGACACCCCATTTTTGCTTATTTAAGGCTTTAATTTATAGTAAAAATAATATTATATTAAGCCAATAAATTATAAAAAATATATATATAAAGAAAAAATATTATAAAAAATAATGTAAAAAAAAAAAATAAATAAAATAAAAAAAATAAATAATAAATAAATAAATGAAAAATAGAATAATGACAAATAAAAAGTTTTTTTTTGGCTTAATGTAGTACTAATTTTAATTATAATTATATTGGACCTAATTAAATAGTTTATGCGAATTGATTTATTTAATTGGGCCCATTTTTGAAGCTTTAAATACCATTTTCATGCAAACCATAACAAGAAACATACCAACAGCCTGTATGGATAAGTCACTAGCATGCATAATGGAAGATCTGGGATCGAATCTGTGAGGGGCAAATTGACTTTTATTTTTTTTTTTCTCCCACTCATGCATGTGGCATGCTCTCAATGGCCAGATAAGGTAAGCAAATAAGTAAGCCGATAGGTGATCAGTAGGTAAGTAGGCAGGTAAGCAAGGAATGCAATCGGAACGGATATAAAACCGAACTCGAACCCGATACCCAATAGTATTCCCAAAACCTGTCCCAAACTCTATAGGGTTTTTGTCCATGAACCCAAAACCCGCTAACAAACCCAATAGGATACCCAAAGCCGAACCCGAAACCCAATATAAAATTAGAATCATTACACAATAGAATATTTAAAACATCATTATAAATGTTGTTTTTTCATCTTTTTCTATTTCCGATCCGTTCCCACTTTATAGGCCAAGAGAAAACCTTTTATCATTACTCATATAATCCTCTTTATAAAATCCCAACCATTTTCATGGGAAGAAAATCATTGAATGAAACAGTGCGGCGATGGGAGTGAGCCTTGAATTTAGGAGAGTAAGCCAAGACCAAGACTGAAAGTAGAGACCATAGAGTATTAATCTACCGTCTTAGGGTTTTTTACTCGTTCTAAATGATTTAATAAAAAAGAAAAAAAGTAGATTTACAATTAATGGAGCACAATTGGTTAATTTCAGAGACTGAGACTAAATATAATATATATATTTTTATATTTAAATGGGTTCAGGTTTCCCAATAGGTTTTATGCTTATCCCAAAACCTATTTCAAACCCTATAGCCTTCCTCAACTCACTGGGTCACACGACTTGCTAACCCTCCAATCCAAAACCGAACCTGAACGCACACATCAAATAAGGGAAAGGAGACCTTGCATATTTGAAACCTGCAAAACGTTGAAGCTTGACCGATAGCTATTGTTCAACGTGAGACTATTAGGGAGGGATAAGATGAGCCTTAATGATTTGCCTGTTAAGAAAAAGTATGGTTAATGAAAATAAATGATTCGTAGAAGATTGTAAATATGATTTGATGAAACTAAAAACAAAGATAGACTTAGAGGCATGAATGAAATCATTTCTCTTAAAGAATTTATGCCCCCACACTAAGTTTGCTATGGGATTTGAATTTGGAATTCCCTAATGATACAACTAAGTCTTGCTACATGAAATAACAAATATTCAAGTATCAAATCATACTTGAAATAAATTTGAGATGTACGGGTATATGCATTTTGTTAAGAATAGAGGAAAAACGAAGAGAAGAATTCGTCTCCACATTAGTATCATTTTTACTAGATGCAACACATTTTATACAATGACTAGATATTATAACCGTCACAGCTTTCTCCAAGAATCACATTATTTGGACATGGCTTACATCATTTAGATTTCAAGTTTGCTAATTATTAATTAACATGAATCATCATCACGAATGGACAAAACCCAAATATGTGAAACTCTTTAAGAAATTCATCAAAAGTTGCAATCATTGAAATAAAATTAGGTGTATGACAATGAAGATCACGAGCGTGCTTGTAATGAACACCATAATTTTATTTCATTCGTCTTCTTTATTTTAAGTACAAGATCTACATTATAGATTACATGATTGACGATCTATTTTCACATTGCCACCATGATAACTTACAAATTATCATAGTTGGTCTCAATATCTGCATCCTCTTCTATAGTTCTCAGGATCATTGGAACGAGAAATGCTTGTTGCTTGCTTCTATCACTTGTTGCCAATTTCACAACCTACTCCAAGTCCAGTTTAGCTACAGTTAGGTAAGTTTTTTAATTGCTTTCCTTTTTACTTATTTTATTAATTGATATATGTATAAAGAAAATGGGAAAGAAATAAGAAAAAATAATTAAAAAAGCAAAAAAAATATACATGTTATCTTTGTGGCTATAAAGAGTAGTTTAAAATATATATATATATATATATATATAAGAAGGGTATGAGCTAAAGAATAAATTTTTGTAATATATATGTAAAGACTTTTATCACATAGAAAATCCTATTTTCTAAAATAAAAAATGAAATTGGTAGTTTATAGAATCCACTACACCTAATTATTGTGATTTTTTTTTTTTGGGCCAAGATGATAAAAATAAACAAACTTACAATAAAATGGTTTTAAATTTAAAAATAATCAACACACTAAAGCTTTCTTAAAAAGAACTATGTATTGTATGATCCCGATTAGTGGGTATGTATGCACCTTCGGAGCAACATAAAATCTAAATTTTTTTTTATTTCTTCGTGTTCTCTTGTAAATTTTGAATTAATTAATTAGTTATAAATATTAAATGATCTTGTCATTAATTTGTAAATAAAATTGTAAATTTAGGAATTCATGAGATTTGATTTATTTTCAAGCATTAAAAGGATAAAATTTCAAGTGATAATCATATGGTTTTAATAAGGTAGCTTCGAATCTAAAAATTTATGGTTTATCAAATTTGGATCTAAATCAAAATTTTTGTAGACTAGTGGCTAAGTTAGGATTAATAACTCATTGATCATAACTTATAATTCTTCCTGACTATAGTTGAGTGGTGACTCTAAAACATTTTTCAAAAAATTATATTTCTTTTAATTCTTAGTCAAGGGTTTGTATCAAATGGGTTAGGTTTTGGTACAAATCAAGTTGAAAGAAATTAAACCATATTGAAAAATCCATGCTTGACATATGCCAAGAATTGGTTTTTTGGGTTAGTGGTGGGGTCTGGAAAACAAGTCCAATAAGAGATGTTGTACAGAGATCCAACTTTGTAGGCTTAGAATAAGGATTGCTAGACCAATTTATTCCACTCTTAGCTTTATTCGATTTTCTTGTGTGTAAAAATGTAGACTAAAAAAACATCTTCTTGGGTTAATTTGGGCTTTATTTGATTAAAATAAGACTTATATGGACTAAAAGTGTCTATTTGTTTGGCTTTTTTCGATAGATACAGACACTTTTTTCAAAAATTTTTCTAACAAATTATTTATCAATAAATAGATACAGATAAAAAAAATAAACTTGACAGTTTTCATCAAAAGATCAAAGAGATCAAATATAGATAAAATATAGATGCAAATCGAACATATTTACACATATCATTTTGAAAAAGATATAGATACAGATGAAAAACAGACCATCCAAATAGACTCAAAATAAGCCTTCAGTTTTTTTACATTAAAATTGAGCTATTTTAAATGAATAACGAGCTTCTTTTATATTATAAAAGCACTTAAGCCCATTTTCAAACCCAACCCAGTCTACTATTATGGAAAAGAAGGCTTCAATAGTAGTTTGGATTGTTTAGATATGATTCAATAGTGATTAGCTATGCTCGCTCTCATCCATCCATTCATATGTCATCTAATAGCTAACATCGACCTCTAAAATCTATAAATATGAGGCTCCCTTTGTTTTGGATGGTCATTCTGCGTATTGTTAAGATTTAAAGCAATATAGAAACTCTGCTGGAATATCTCCAAAAATGTCAAATTGCAAAGAACTGGCAAAAAATGATCGAAACTATTCAATTTGATATTTTGTCACACTTGCGTACTTAAAAAATCGGGTTTGCTTGTTCTTTCTCTCACGCTTCTCTTTACAATATCCATATACATGTTATACGGTTAAGACTCCTCTTAGTTAGATCGAGCTGCTTATTACATGTGATCGTCTAACTACAGCAACCCCACCATAAACATAGATAACACCGCATTTATATTTAATATTTTATTTACTATAACTTACCTATCATACGAGATATAGCCACTTCATTGTAAATATTCAGACCTTATGATAAAAGAATCTCCTTCAAACTCACTAAATAACGATTGATTCTCCATTTTACTAGGTAGGATAACTTAATAGAAAAAGAAAGTACTATGATGAAAAAACAATAGGATATAAATGGTAAAGATGTGGAAGAATGAGGTATTAGAAATTAGAATGGTGTGACAAAGCAAACAAAGATAATGAAGATAGTGGAGGTAAAGACAAATGGATAGAAATAAAAAAAAAAATTATGATATTCACAAGTTTGGTCAATAATAGAGCAATCAAAAAACAATCTTTAACAGATTATTGAATAGAATATGTATATCAAGAAAGGAAAAAAGTGTGTTTATCTTAGTCGATAAACACCAAGGCAACTGTAATAGACTCCCACAAAAAAATGAAGAAACTCTTATCAAAAGAGAGAAAATTCTCTCTCTAGAAACAAGAGAGAGAAAATATAGACTCCTTAGATTTTTATTGTTTATTTAACTAAAACTTATGTTTTACTAAGTTTAATGTTTCACATCTATGACTTAAGTGATTGAAATCTGTAATATAGTTAATTAAATCTTCCTTTTTTTTGTCGTTCAACCTTTGGTCTAGCAAATTACAATATAAAGAAAGACATAAATACATTATAAGTCTATGGAATGATAGTAGAAATAGATGGCCTTACTAGCAAAACAAGATATGTGGTAGGTTACTGTGGCTGGTTGATCACATACAACATGTATACTGATTAAGCTGAGAGGAGTCTTGCGATGATGACACATGTATAGATGTTGTTAATAGGCCCAAACCAATATAAGCCCAATTCACAATGTAACATTATTAAAGAAAAACAAGTCCAATATGATACAACAAAACAAATCGTCTAACATAAGTTAAGAAAAGAAATCCAACACTGTTCTTATTTCACATTTCCAGTACAACAATACAAACATGCTCTCTAGGAAACCCTAGCCTCACAACAAGAACCCTCAATCGATACTTTGAAAAGTAGTACTCGAGAAAGAATCTTGCTTTAGTTAATACTTTATTGGAGATGACTTACAATCGCAGCTAACATGCATGAACAAGTAATTCTAGATCCTTATTTCGTTGAATGAACTTGAATTTGATCCTCTACAATAAGTGGATTTGGGAATTATTGAAGTGTTTATTGGTTGTAGTTTATTGATTTAATTAATTCGTGTTGTATGTGTATTTTGTGTGAGGTACTTATTGGATTCGAGCTCTAGTTGCTCCTAAACCTCAAGGATGAGATTCAAGTATCAAGTCCCCATTTTCCCTCCTCCTCTCCTTTTTGTATGATAATTAGATTTTGTTATTGCTATTGTACATATATTAGTTAGTTACAAGGATATGGTACTATTAGTTATTTGTTATCCCCTATTGTTGTAATTCATTTAAGTGATGTAATCACTTAAGTATTTAGATGCTTTAGTTTCCCACTTCTTTACTCTTGAATTAGATGTATCAGTCATAGAGAGAAGTGTGAGAGAAGGAATAGACGTGCCTGATTTCTCAAGTGCATAAGTATAACATAGATTAAATCAAGTAAACTCGATTATTGTTGACCCTTCTTTACTGAATAAATAGTTTGATCTTTCTTAGAAATATTTTAGCAGAGTTTCCGTGTTGATCTCAATTTTAGCAATACGCGAAATACCCTCAAATGAAAAGAAGCCTCTTATTTATAAATGTTGGATCATTCCAAGGGTTTAACGGCTGAAATTCGAGCTTTCTTTTTCTTAACACTCGGTTGTGCTTGTAAATGGGTATGGAGAGAGCTTGAAGGCTTTTATAATATAAAAGAAGCCAATTATTTTTTTAAATAGCTCATTTTTAATATAAAAGGGCTTAAGGCCAATATTAGGCTTATTTTTAATATAATAGGGCTTAAGGCCCATATTAGTCCATATAAGCCTAGAAAGATACTATCGAAGTCTAGTTTTCATGCATGAGGTAATCAAATGAGGTCAAAAGTGGAACAAATCGGTCCAGCGATCCTTATTTTGAGCATACCAAGCTAAATCTCTCTACAACATTCCTTTTTAGACCTAATCTTATAAGCCTTGTCATTAACCTATAAGATCGATCAATGGCATTAAATAGGGCTTCGGGCCCAATTACCGAAATAACCCTCTATATAATCTTAGTAAATTAATTTAATGAACAAAATTATTTCAACGAAACTATATATGATGTTTTTAAATAATAAAACAATATTAAAGAGATTTTAGAGAAAAGGAAAATAAAGTTTAACTTAATTCGCTATCTTTATAAAACCCTTTTTATCATTTTTTAAAATTTTTATGGACATAGCTTCCTACACAAATTATGAAGATATTAAAATTTATTGTAAATAAGCCTACATTCGGTATTAAAGTTATGAAGCCACAATAATCAATCCCTAGACCAACAAAAGCAAGCACACATAATCTATCACAACAAAACACAAATAAATATCTAAATTCTAGATCACAAACTAGCAATAATTAAATCAACCAAAAGCAAGTGCAATAAAACATTAAATTAGATTGATTTTGTAAGATTAAATCTTCTCCCTTGAAGATTAGTTGCAATAAAATAAAAAGTAAGGATAAAGATTAAATTTTGTTGGGGGTAGAGAGAGAGAGAGAGAGAGAGAGAGAGAGAGAGAGAGAGAGTACCCAATATACAAATAGTATTTACCTTTTCTTCCACTTTCTTGCGTTGTGCTACTAATGCTTGATGGCATTACATAGTTTTGCTGTGTTGTGCATTATTATTTACTTGTTTCGATGAGGTAAGAAACATAACAAAGAGTGAGCAAATTGTGTGGTGTGGTGTGGTGTGGTGCAGGTGGTGAAAATATTTAAGAAAGTAAGATTGAGAGTGATCAATTGAGTGTGAAATGAAGACAAGACAAGAGTGAGAAAATATGGTCATAAAGAAAGCCATAGGTAGTATACATTTGTATTTATAATAAACAACAGATAATAATAACTTGACGATCTTATAAACTTTTATTTGACAATATTAAATAGTGTTTGATAACCCTGGTAAGTTGAAGAGAGAAAACTCAAGTCAAGTTGTCCATTATTATAAAGAGAATACTTACCCTTTTTTGGACTTTGCGGTTCTTTTTCCTTTTGTACTTACGAAATAGTCCTTTATACTTTTGCCCTTTTGTAATTATGAATTAGCTGCCCTTTTATGCTAGGGTAAGCGGATACATGGTGGGTAGTGTGTGAAGTATTACTTATACATTACACTGTAAGATACATGGTCCTAGATCTTGTATCCAGAATCTACTATGTATCATCCTGTATACGTCATGTATCCTGTAAAACCTATAAGGTACCCTGCGAAATCTATACTGTTTTTTTTTTTAATTTTAAGACTCATGGTATATATAGTTTTATGTAACATGAAAAATCACATTGTTTTAAAATATTTACTATAGCAAAATTACATTTAGATTATGGAAATAAATTTAAATGTAATTTCTATATATCACAAATTATATTAAAAATTTGTATTTGTATTTGTTATTGTAGAAATAGTAATGTAACAAATTCATTAAAAGATTATATTTTAATTTTATTATCCATGGATAATACGTAGTGATAAGACTAGTCAAACAATGCAATAAGACTAGCCAAATAATGTAATTAATATAGTCAAATAATGTAATTAATATAGAGACAAACAATGTAATTAATATAGTGGTAGGAAGGATATTCCAATAGTATATATATATATATATATATATATACATACATATATATATCTCTATGTATGTACAAACAATATATTGAAAATAGAAAAATCTTTTCTAGAAATTGTTCTTCTCTTCTATCTTCTTCATGGTGCCAGAGCCTTAGCTGTGCTCTGTAAAAATTTCCTTCATAGGTTCTTAATTTCTGCCAACCGTTTTCTTTCATTCCCAGTGGCAAACGAGGACTCTCTCATTATTATTCAAAACACTCAAGAACCTTTAAATCCATTAACTATAATCACAATTCACAACTCAATCAAGCTCACCTCTACAAACTATCTCTCTTGGAAAACCTAAATGGAAGCGATTTTAATCGGCTATGACCTGTAGAAGTTCATTGATGGTTCTCATCCTTCTCCTCCAGCCACTGTCACAGTTAATAACACAATCATTCCCAATCCAGCATATCAAACATGGCTAAGACAGGACAAACTTCTATTTGGGCTCTAATAGGTACTCTTTCACCAAATATTGTGCCACTTATCACTCAATCAAAAACATCTCAAGAGGCATGGCAAACTCTCGCCAACACTTATGCTCGACCTTCTAGAGGACACATCGATCAACTCAAGGATAATTTGAAAAACATCACTAAAGGCTTTCTTTCTATCACTGATTACATGTAAGCCATCAAAACTCATGCAGATGAGCTTGCTGCCCTTAGTAAAGCTCTAGATCAAAAAGATTTGATTGAAAAATTTTGGAAGGACTTGATGAAAATTATAAATCTGTAATAGATGTGGTAAATAGTCGAGACACTATCATTTCCTTTGATGAACTACATGAAAAACTCATCAACAAAGAGCTGGCTCTTCAAAATTTTTCAAGCTTCTCTGTTCTACTAGCATTTGCACATCTCTCCAACATGCGCTTAAATCAGTGGTCTGCTCGCAATCGTCCACCTCGGTTTATTGATGGTTCATCTCAACAATTTACCCTTGTTGCAACACAATGCACCAAACCTGTTAACACTCAGGTACATCGCTTAGCTCGACCATTTCTTGGTAAATGCCAGTGGTGTCATGCACAGGGACATGTTGTTTCACAATGCCTATTGTTTCGCCAACAATATCTTCATGCACAACCACCACCTCAACCTACCGCACCAGCTCAATCTTACGTTACACCTCCTTGGCAAGCACATGCTCTTGTCGCTAACTCAACCTCTTCTGTTCATCCATAGTTGCTTAACAGCTGTGCATCGCACCATGTCACTGCTGATCTAAAAAATCTTGCTGTTCACAACAGTTATGATGGCACAGATGAGATTATGATTGGTGATGGTTTTGGACTTCCTATTACATATACTGGTTTAACATCTCTCAACACTCCTTGTCGCTCTTTTACACTTTCTGATGTTCTATGCGTTCCCACTATGAAATGTAATATGATATCCATTTCTCAATTTTGCAAGACCAATAATCCCTCTGTTGAATTCTTACCATCTTCTTTTCATGTGAAGGACCTGTACATGGGGGCAATACTTCTAAAGGGTCAAACTAAAGGTATTATTTATGAATGGCCAACCTTTTCCTTACTATTGCTTGCTTTCTCCAGTATCAAAACTACTTTGCCTGCATAGCATCACAGCTTGGTCATCCATTCGTGTCAACTTGTAAGCATATTTTATCTTCAGTCAATTTAGATGTTTTTGGTTCTTTGAATCTCGAGTTCTATTGTAATTCTTGTCACTGCAATAAAAGCCATAAATTGCATTTTTCTTCTTCTTCACTCTCTATCTCTTCACCTCTTGAGGTTGTTTTTACTGACGTTTGGACATCAATAGTTCAATCCATTGATAGTTTTAAATATTATATAATATTTGTTGATCACTTTACAAAATTCATCTAGTTATATCCTCTTAAGCAAAAATCTGATGTCTAAGATGTTTTCATTTGATACAAGGCTCTTGTTGAAAAGTTCTTTAATTGTTCAATCAAAACACTCTATTCTAACAATGGAGGGGAGTATTAAGCTTTATCATCCTTCTTAACAGTCAATGGTATTTCTCATCTTACTACTTCACCTCATACATCGAAACACAATGGGTACTCAGAATGTTGTCATCGACACATTGTTGAAACAAGTCTCTCTCTATTATCTCATGCATCTATGCCTCTCACGTATTGGTCCTTTGCTTTCATTACTGCAGTTTATTTTATAAATCGTCTCCCTACTCCCACCCTTTAAAATGTGTCTCCATTGTTCAAACTCTTTGATTTCGTTCCAAACTATGATAAACCTCATAGTTTTGGTTTCTTTTGTTGTCCTTGGCTTCGTCCTTACATCACTCACAAACTTGAATCCCATTCTCTCCGTGAGTTTTTGTTGGTTATTTCTCCACTCAAAGTGCATATATTTGTCTTCGCGTCGCTGCAAATCATTTGTATCCATCTTGTCATGTCCGATTTGTTGGATCTATTTTCCTTTTGCCACTTCTCATCTCTCTCTTCCTCGTGCCTCCTCTTACTGTGTCCATGGTGTTCTATCACTCTTCCCTTGATGCCTGTTCTAGCTCTAACACATCTATCCTGTCTACCCTACAGCTTTGGAACCCAATACGGCTATTCAGTTTCCCCCCTTTTCTACTACTGTTACTCTACAATCTGGCCTTAATCCTCCCTCATCTATTGAACTTAATCCTTCTTCAAACATACGCAATTTCCTGCCTTCATCACCTATAATTATCATGACTCGATCCAAACACAATATCCATAAACCAATCCAAAAGCTTAATCTCAACCCTGAACTTCATCAAAGTATACTTGGTCCTACCCTCTTCAGTCAAGCCATGAAGGATCCTAAGTGGCGTAAAGCAATGCCTGAGGAATTTGATGCTCACATTCGTAATGGCATATGGGAACTATTGCTCCTCATCCTACCCAAAACTTAGTAGGTGTAAGTGGGTTTTTCGCACTAAATACTTGCCTAATGGTTCTATTGATAGGTACAATGCATGCTTAGTTGCCTAAGGCTTTCATCAACGGCCTGGAGTTGACTACACTGAAACATTCAGTCCTATCATCAAACCCACCACTGTGCGTTTGGCTCTTAATTTTGCAGTCAGTAATGGCTGGCACCTAGACAACTTGATGTCAATAATGCTTTTCTTCAAGATACTCTTACAGAGGATACGTTTATGTCTCAACCACCAGGTTTCATTGATCATGATCATCCTGTAAACTCCACAGAGCCATCTATGGTCTCAAACAGGCGCCTCGTGCTTGGTACTATGAACTACTCCAATTCCTTCTCCATTATGGCTTCACTAATTCAGTGTCTGACACTTCCTTTTTTATCTTCAACAATCATGGCATTCTCATCTATCTCTTAGTCTATATTAACGACATTATTATCACTGGGAATAGCAACCAAGCTGTACACAAGTTTATCCAACAACTTTCTCATCGGTTCTCTATTAAGGATCTGATACGTTGAACTAATTTCTTGGTGTTAAAGTCATTTCTCACACTGATGGTATATTTCTAAGTCAAAGGAAGTACATTGCTGATCTTATTCACAAAACTCATATGACTGAAGCTAAACCTATCTTAACATCTCTACTATCTATCCACCACTCACCTTAAGTGCAGGCATACCCTTAACTGATCCTACAAAGTATCAAATTGTTGTTGGGAGTCTCTAATATCTCTCTTTGACTCATCCAGATATTACTTAAACAATAAATAAACTTTCTCAATTTATGCATTGCCTAACCATTAATTACTCAAATGCAATTAAACGGCTTCTTCGGTATCTCTGTGGCATCTTGGATCATGGTATTACACTTCGTCGCATTTCTCCTCCTAATTTGCATGCCTTCTCTGACGCCGACCGATCTGGCAACAAGGATGATTACACCTCTACCAGTGCTTACATCATTTATCTTGGTCACAATCCCATCTCTTGGAGCTCTAAGAAATAGTGGACAGTTGTTCGTTCCTCCACTGAAGCTGAGTGTCGTTCCGTCACTACTACAACTACCGATCTACGTTAGGTCTGCTCCCTCCTAATCGAACTTGGTGCCACTCTTCTTCATTAACCAATAATCTATTATGATAATGTTGGTGCCACGAACCTTTGCTCCAATATAGTCTTCCACTTGCGCATGAAACATGTTGCCCTTAACTATCATTTTATATAAGAACAAGTTCACAATGGCTCACTTCGTGTCTCCCACATCTCGTCCTTAGATTAGCTTGCTGATGCACTTACAAAGCCTCTTGTTTGCTTTCAGTTCCACTCACTCGAGACCAAGATTGGGCTCACTCCACTGCCGTCCATCTTGTGGAGGCATAATAAGACTAGTCAAACAATGTAATTAATATAGTCAAATAATGTAATTAATATAGAGATAAACAATGTAATTAATATAGTGGTAGAGAGATATTCCAACAATATATATATATATATATATATCTATGTATGTACAAACAAGATATTGAAAATAAAAAAACCTTTTCTAGAAATTGTTCTCCTCTTATATCTTCTTCACGTAGTACATAAAATATTTTATAGGTTAAGCCATTAAGGGTAGTTAATGCAATGTAGCATTTCTAAAAGCTAAATAGTAAAGAAAACGAAGAAATATAACAGCCTTAAGTATTATTTATGTTAATAAAAAAATAGTAGAAATTTATTGTTAATAATTTAATATTATTTTATTTAATTTTATAGGATAGGTACATTGTATCTAGAAACCTGTATCCTATAGTTAATAGAGTACAATTTTTAGGATGAGGACAAGGTAGGAAAGGTCATACCATACCCTACCTTCTGAGAGCATCTTTTGAAAATTTTATACCCGGAATCTATCCATTGACTCTTAATACTTACTAGAAACTTAACCATTTGAGCAAAGCCTAAGTAAATACTATACAATAGGTTACTTGCTGGCTCCTATTTTATACAAATAGTTTTCACTATTTTTACCATCTCTTAAATAAATTACCTACTAATTTAATTATAGGTACAATAAAACAATAACAAATTATGAATTTTTGAACTTTGAAAAAATCGTCAGTCATCAAATGTCACCAACTTCCACGTTATCATGACCTTTTTGTTTTCCTCTGATTAATTTTAATTACTCCCTTTTATCCAGTTTTTTTTTTCTTTCTAATTTAATTTTACATATTTTCAAGCACCCGTATAACAGTGTACGATCACTAATACACACACATATATAATAGATTGAATAAAATATTCACACTCACACTCACCTATTTTAAACTCTAAATTTATTCTTGAAACAAAACTAATTTTTATCGATTTTGTCACTAACTCAAACAATTGACTTATGATTAACTCATATTGAATTATATTTTACAAATTAATATCATTATGTAATTTTTGAGATAAAATGTCTAGTGGCATTTAGTTTAAGTCCTTGTCCTTGACGTAACAAATTTGATCTCTCACGTTAGTGCATTGTAATGGTTTTGTATGGCTGCATCATAATAGCCTTTGTGGTTTACTGAGTAAAGGAAAAAAAAGATAAGATGAGTCTAGTATGGATTTCATAATCCGTAAGGGTGTGTAAAAAAACATAATATTTAGAATAATCGAACCAAAACAAAAAAAAAATAAAAAAATAGTTAATCAATCTATCGATTTCGGTTTAGGATTGAAGTTTTATATTTTTTTGGTTTTTGTTTTGATTTATAAAATAAAAAACCGATGGTTTCGGTTAACCGCTTTGTATTTATATATAAAATTTATAATATACTTATATAATTATTTTATTAAAAATATAAATAGTGGAATATTATAACTTGTTGGACATAGTTGTATTGAGTTAAATACATCCTCTTTTAGTTTGGCATGGAATCAAATTGATAAAAAAATATGTATATAGTATCCAGATTAACAAAACAATATGTACAACCCAGTTGTATGATGAGTTAGGAAGATGCCAATAAACTTGTATATCTTTTTATAAAGACCTATTAGTTTTATTATTTAGTGGAAAGAGAGGGTATATATATGGATGAATATGTGATCCTGTTAAGGAAATTTGAGATTAAAATAATTTATAATATATTTATATAATTATTTTGTTAATTGTAAATTTTGCATAACCATTATGTTAAATGGTTAAAAATTAAAAATAAAAAAATTAATAAAAAATTAAAGTATTAAAAAATCGATAATTATAACTAAATTCAAAAAATGAGGTTGTGGACGGGATAATCGAACGTGAATCCATCAACAATTTAATTTGCTGTTTTAATTAAAGGTAAAGCGTCGGAGTCCGAGGTAATCGCGAGCACTTAAGTTGTACTATAAATACAAAGAAGGTGAGAGTTAAAAATCCTAATCCAAATTAATTTCAGTCTTCGGATTAATTCGTCTCGTCTCTGTAAAGGTAAAAGTAAAACCCTAATTTAATTTTTAAAAAAAGCCCAAAAGTTAAAAGCCCTATACGATTTTTATCATATCTCTTAAAAATCTTTGGCTTCTCTATCTCCAATTCCTTCTTTATTTATATATTTATTTGTTTATCCTTTTTTGAAAAGTAAAAAAAAAAAAAAAAAAAGAAAATTAGGGTTTCGTTTTCTTCACTACTTTTTGTTTTTCCGTGGAATTACACAATGCCTCTCTCTTGAATTGTTGGATTGCAGGTTCTGCTCAGGTCCAGTCTCTGTCAGGTAATTGCTTTCCTCTCTACCCCTCAGTTTCCTTCTCTTCTTTTATCCCAAATCTTGTTTGTAGCCGAACCTAGGGTTAGGGTTTATTATCACCACCACCACCACCATCATTAGTATCAACCCGAATCTCTTAGGGTTCATGTTCTTTTGATTAAATCGTCTTTTCTTGATGAAGATCTTGCAGGCATAGCATCTATACAGATAAAACATATAGACGCAACTTTTGGAATCTGTGTTTTATTGTTTGTGCCCTAATCAAGTTCAATCTTCTGCTTACCACGGCCCCTTTCTTATTCTTTTATCTTTCTGGGTATGTTTTGTTTATTTTTATTCAGCTACTCGTGGGCTATATTATATGTGAAGGTGCGCTCTATATTATTATATCATACGATTACGATCTTAATACTACTGATTTCTGAAGGCATGTTGAAGGTGGAGGCTTTCAAACTTTTGATGATAACATGGATTCTCTTTATGTTTCATGTGCAGACCGTAGGGAGGCTGTAGCATCAATTCTATCAGTTTCCAAGGTTCGACCAATTTGCTCTCCTCATATTACAATGTGCTCTTGAGAATTACATCTGTTTTAGGGGTACAAGTTATCTTTCTGAACAATGCCTTGCGATACTGAAGTTGTTGATTGTCTGTGTCTGTGACAGATTTTTAATTAATGGTGTTTTGAGAGATCGTTTTAATAGCCATGATGAATGAAAAGGTAACAATTGTATAATCCAATAAAATCAATTGCTTATAACTTTAGTTTAATTTAAGTTTCTCAGTTCTGTTTTTATGAACCGAAGGATAACCTACCTTGTGGAAGTGGAAGGATCCGTGTAAAAAAGGTCTCTATTAGTGACTTACAACGATCCAAGACTGTGCAGCAGGGTCCTAATCGGGGAGCCATGTTTGATCTTCTATCTGAAGAGAAAAAATTCAGCAACGTACAGTTCTCCTCATGTACTGATGAGGAGGACCAGAAAGATGAAGATGCTGAGGCTGGGACAGCTGAGTCTCTGCTGATGCCAGAAATTGACAAGAGAAACCATTCTCTTCTCGAAGTGGGCAGACCTATAAGGCGCGGTAGGCAAAGGCAAAGGCAAAGTAGTACCTATGTTAAACCTAAGACGAAAAAGCTCGAGAATTCTGTAGAGAGATGGTCAGCAGAGAGGTGATGATGTGTTACTTACTCAGTCCTGCACTTTTTGTATCAAAGCACAATCTCTGATGTAAAAAGACGTTTTGACTTGTTATTCTCAATCAAGGTATAAGCAAGCTGAACAAAGTTTATTGGAGATCATGAAGGCAGAAGGTGCTGTATTTGGAAAACCTATTTCACGGCCACAGCTTAGAGTTGCTGGCCGAAAGCGTATTGGTGATACTGGGCTGCTGGATCATTTACTGAAGCACATTGATGGTAAAGTGGCACCAGGTGGGGCTGAACGATTCAGGAGGTGGCACAACACGAATGGTGTTATGGAGTATTGGCTGGAAAATGCAGATTTGGTGAACATACGCCAAGAAGCTGGAGTGCAGGATCCTTTCTGGGTTCCACCTTCATGGTGGAAACCCGGTAGTAGTGCTCCACAGGAACCTGCCACTGCTGCTGACTTGGTGCTTCTTAAAGAAGAAATGACTACTTTGAAGGGGTAAAACATTAAAATCTTTGTTGTACTTGCAGTGAGAAATTTTGTCCTTTGGGTACATGCCAAATTTTTTCCTTTCTGGTGGTTACTTAATTAGGTATCTGGAAGAGCTGCTCGGGAAGAAGCAAGATAAGGATCAAGCGAATTTGATGGAGGTTGATTGATAACCAATTCATTAACTTATTATTTCTCATTTAAATTTCTAGGTTTATTTAGCCATCATTTTGGCAGGAGACATTCAAGGAACTTGTAAGCTGGAAATATAAGACTAATCAGCACATGACAGAAATTTCAAGCTCATTGAGTGGTATGCAGGTATGCTTGTTATGATTCAGAACCAGGGAAAATACAGGTCTTCTTACCAGATAACCTCTTTTAGCTTTGGCTGTGATTGCTCCTGGATTTTTAGGAAGAACTCACTGGTGTGCAATTAACATATTACTGCATACTGGTTTATTAGAGGAGTACAGAATAAAGTTTGTGCGTATTTCCTTGAGTTCATCTTACATTACATAAATCTAGAAAGGAGAAATACCAGAGGTCATCTGCCTAAATCTTTAGCTGTGTTGATTTTGATGGGACTAAATTCCTAACCTCCAGTTTGTCTTTAAATTGCAAATCTTGGTTTCGAGAGTTATATGTAATAAACATGTCTGCTTTTCTTCTTTATCCTCTTTTGTTGTTAACTTTTTTGGATCAATAGCATGGCAGCCTGCCCTCCTTGGCCGTGGCTGATGCAACAGAAGTTGTGCTGTTGCCTGCTTGATTTTGGGCATTGGGGACCTTATCATATATTTGTTTGAGCAAATTGTTATGCATCTGTGTAACTTTTTGTTGTTTACCAGGACATGTACAGGGATTTGATGACCTGGAAAGCAAAAGCGGAATTAGAGCTGGCAGAAGTTTCAAATTCTTTGAGCAGTATGCAAGCAATGAAGCAATGCAATACAGGCCTTAGTCCTGCAGAAGGTGAAAGATGGGAAGATTGGTTAAACAATTCTAATATGGAAGCTATGCAAGGGGATGATCTGGACCCATGGTTGGATGGCTTTGAGCCAAAGGTTGAGCGGGATTTGGTGGTGCACAATCCTTATCCTTCCTTGCCTAATCGTTTGAAGCCAGGCGAGGGTGCTGTGCAGGATCCTGCAGTTGCTAGAGAGTTGGAGATGCTCAAGGAAGAAATGGCCAAAATCAAGAGGTGATCATTATGACCTTTGACTCTTTTGAGTTGAAATTTTTGAAGAACCAGTTTTGAAATGTTTATTTCTTCCATGAACAGAGATGTGCAGGAACTTGCATCAAGAAAGCAGGATGAAAGTTCTTGCAAGGGCCTGAAGGACAGCTCTGGCACCCCCAACTCAAAAACTGACTTGGATAATAATTCTTTGCTTCTCCTGCATGTAACGTTTCAACATATGAGTTGGATTACGCTGTGGCCTCATTTCAGCAAATATTAACTGAATATCTTATGTAACATGCTTTATTTTTTCTAGGAAATGTTCAAGGAGTTGGCTAAATGGAGAACAAAAATGGAGAAGCAGCTGATGGATGTCTCTAATGCTGTCAACACTATGCAGTCACCAAAACAACTGGCTGCTCGCAACCCATCTACTTTTTACTTATGACATGGAGGATGGAAAATGGTACTTGAGAGTTTGTTTAGGTGAAGGAAATTATTACCTCCATTCAGATAAGTAGGTTAGACTTTGACATTGTACAGAGCTTAGTACTTTTTCCTTCAGTTTGGTGACCCAGATCTAACCCATACCATGGGTCAAAACATGTGATTCATGAAGGTTATTGAACATCGACATAGAGCAAAAGAGGGATTTGATGCGGGATGTAATTTTCTATTTGACCCTTGAGATGTTAATTATTGAGAATTGCAGTCAATCTCTTTTTAAGGTAGGTTATCATCCTATCTATAAGAATAGAAGTGCTTATAGTTTTTATATGATTCTCCTCCTTTTTAACTCCTTTTCAGGAGATGTTTCTTCCCTTTATACCCGCCATGTGCATTCTGGAAAAAGAACTTGGATCCATCCATTGGGTATATACCCTATGAGACCATGTATGTGTGCATGCCTGTGCACACGTGGTGTTTAAATTGTTTGGGAAAGTTGAAAGCACATAGGTGTTTGAAGGGATAGGGAAGAAGATGAGGCCATCAATCATCACTGTAATTAAAAATAATATGAGCTGCTGGATCAAAGTTGTCTTGCAGCTTCATTCCGTGTGTTAAGAGTTGCAGGTTCTGGTCTTTCATACAGGCATTGGTGGATCGTAGATACGATGCTATTGGTAAGGAAATAGGGTTAGCTGGGGACATAGGGTTCTTTAGTACGGTCTGAATTGCAAATGAATCTTGAGGAAATAGGGTTCTTTAGTTAGGGGTCATTCTTTTGTTGATCTTATTTGGGCGAGTAAATTACTTTTTAACCTTTCGGGATTTGAATCTCTTCTTTGAGTGGCGCAAGCTTGTTGTAATTGGCGGCTTCTACATTTAGTTGTAGAGCAGGGTAAGATTTTTCGAGGGTTGATGTTAACATGACGGAAACTACACCACCTTGGGAAGATATTATTGCATTGAGCACTACAAATATCTTGCACCTCTTATTGCAATATTTTTCTCAACTTAGAGAATTTTACCTTGGAGGGAGGGGACCAAACCAATATAGCAGTAGCACCCACCCTCCACCCACCAACCCCCATAGATGCACAGTACGCATCCCTCAAAAAGGACAAATAATAATGAAAAAAATAGATAAAATATAGTAAAATATAAAATAAAATAAAAATTCAAATCCATGATCTGCCGATGTTATCTGTCTTTTGTGGTTGTGGGTTTTGAAGTTTTGAATGTTAATATTTAATGATAATGTCGCAAGAGCTTTTCCAGACTACTAAAATTTTAAAATAGTTATTTCAACACCTATCAAAGCTTCTTTTATATTTATCAATACTATCATAGCTAATAGATTATAGTTATAAATTCTATTTGCTTAGCAAGTACTCTTAGTGAATAAGTGAGATAACGCAATAAATTCTAGTTGCTTAGCAAGTACTCTTAGCGAACACTGAAGTGATACATGTTATATAGTTATTAATTTAAAGGTAGATAATTAAGTGAACAGATTAATACACACATTATCAAATTAGATAATTAATAAGTAGATCAACTTTCAGCAATTTTAATGTGTATCACTATACTTGTTTGACACATATTACTTTCTCATTCACTGAGAGTGATAGTTTTGCAAACACAAAAAATTTGATTAGGTATTAAATTGATTATTTTAAAGTTTAGATAGTTAATTATTTATTTGAGAAAAAAAAGTTCTAATATCAAATGTGATATTAACCTTAATATTTAATAGGGTTGGGGAGAAAATGGTGTGCCCACATATGCTTGCTGTAGGGACCAAATCTTATCTAGTGCATTTTATTTATGGTTACCCTAGAAGTTTTTTATTTAAGCATCAAAATTAAAACACTTTTATGTTCCAATAAGTTTACATTTGTTTTCTCGTAATAAGTAGGCTCTTGTTTTATTATTTACCTTTGCAGTTTTGAAAAATGTTGATGTGCTATTTGTAATTTCGGTCTGGCCTACACAACAAGTAACTTTATAAAACCCTTAAGATGTCACATCAACATCTTATGGACCTTAGTGTTTTGTTTGTAAAATCATTTATATGAGTTCCTTAAATTCTTTTTAAGTTTTTGTGAGTCTTGTTTATTTTTACTAAATACTCTTACTTTTACGTAAAATAGTATTGTGAATGAACCCAAAAGGTTGAATAAGCACACCACATTAATAATGACCTATTTAGGAAACCTAAGTGAAATACCTTCGATGTAAATATTCTTAACAAATGATAAGCATTAAATATCAAAAAGGTTCATAATTAGTATTTTTGAGTAATTATCATATTTCAGACATAAACTTTGCCAATTTTTATGATCAACTATATAAAGTTTAAAAGTATTAATTTAATATCTAATTTTACTCATTTTTTACAGTTAACTACTTCAAATTTGTCAATTTTTGTAATTAACTACGTGGACTCTACTCATTTTTGCGATTGACTATCTCAACTGGGTATTATAAATGACATCGAAATGTTTATAGGTAGTAAATTGACAAATTTAAATTTAGACAGTTAATTATATAAACATGCAAAGTTGATATTCCAAATATCACATTTACCCTAATTTTTCAATCATGTTATTATACTCATTTAGAGTTGTGGATAACACATTACTGTATATTCATATTCCAAGGCTATGAAGGGAAACAACGATGGATAGAATTATTTGGTCAATACACTTATATATGGCAGCTATATAGAACTTGATTAAACTTTGTTACGTAAATAAAGGACTTTAAACTTGAAATAACCTTATAAATCAAGCTAAAATCAGGGATAATATTATAATTGTGGTGTGGGGATAAGAAAGGAATTTTGATCCATATAATCATGTTTTAAAATCTTACGTAGGTATCTCATTTTATACTTAAACTTTTCCCATTACTATAATTAGCTACCTAAAGTTTAGAAGTATTAATATAATGTCTAAAAACATTTTAATATCATATATACTACTTGAACAGGAAAAGGAAAAAAATATTACAGAAATGCTACTAAAAAGAAAATATTCCCAGTTTTAGGCAAGTTAACCTCGTCTCTTCAAGAGACGAGGTCATTAGTGCCTGACCTCGTCTCTAGAAGAGACCAGATCAATGTTTTGGATGAATTTCGTCTCTTAGAGAGACGAAGTCAACTCTACCATCACACAAGTTCGTTGAAAATCATGAATTACCCCCTTATTGCATATTAATTATTATAACCTGTCAAAATCATACAGAATGAGCCATATAAATCATTCATTAGTTATCATCCACCATAGCTAAATAACTTCCAGACTTCATAACCCAACCAAAATAGTATTCCCAAACCCAATCATCAAAAAACATAGTGGCAAACCCAATTCATTCTATCATAGCAGAATTGTAAAACTATTCACAACAAACATAAAAAAACTCAGAATATAAAAGAATCAAACGAATGATGAGTTAAGTACATGAATGTTGTGTCAACTACAAAGACCAATGAGAGAAAAGAAGAATCTATATACAAGAATTATACAAGAATCATAAACGATAAAAATTTACACAATAGCTACTGCTGGGTGCCGTGCCTCCCTCGTCTTCACTTGGTAAAAGTTCGAGGGAATGGTATACGCTAGTGGACATCCTGATGAGGAAGCTCCATGGTCGGATCCACTTGAGTGAGTGTGGCATCCCCATCTCTACCACCAGCACCATAAGGATGAAATGGGACTGGATCTAGCTCCACCTGGGTGAGTCCTCCCCCATATCATGTGGTGGTGATGGTCACCTCTTTTGTGGAGTAAAAGGGGTGTGGAACTCGGTGTATGCTATGTCTGCTATGGGGGACTCATGTAGATGAGCATATGATGATGATAATGGACAAGGCTCGAAATGAAAAAAATGTGGAAGGCTTGATTCATCAGATATGTGCGCATGCGAGGGCAAAGGCTCGTCTCTAATATGTATACCTCGAGATCTCTCTCGCTCATGACTTTCTGACCCTGACCCTGTCCTCGCCCATACCTCTCTCTAGCTGGCTGCCGTCTATGAATAGTCTGAGTCTGTAGGTCTTTAGGTGCTTGTGCTGGCGCTAGATCATTTAAATTAAGTCTCATAAACTCATCCACTACATGAATGACATCTCGTGCAACAACAGGAGTGTCTTCTGGTGGCATGTTCGGACTCTATAGATGAACTTTGCTTGCAAGCGAGAGGAAACAAGTAGATTAGTGAATAATAAACACAGTATAAACCCATATATAGTTTACGTAGTCAGTGAACTTACCATATACCGAATTATGGCCCCTGTACGACTGATCCAATGCTTGGTGATCGCATAGAAACAGTTGAAATACTTTGTAGATGTGCCAGAGGGAATATCTGGTACCTCGACAATGCGATCTCGCCTACCATCGCACTTAGCTATCCACCTGGCATGCTCCATCGCCCAGTTCCACTCGGAACACCTTCGTAAGTCCAGCTCATATAAGGCTCTAATGTCAACTAGATGGTCGAGAATCCCATGGAAACCACCAAACCATCTGAGCATCCTATTTGGGTAGTAGTGCTCGACAATGTGAAAGAAAACATGAGGGACGTGAGTACGGCGTATGTCATTGCCAGCCCGACAATACACAGGGAAGGAATCCATAATAACGGCATAGAGGTCCCAAATAACCTGTAGAAGAAAGAAAAGTATAGTATATATTAGTAAATACAACATAACTATATACATGTGAACACATAAAATATACGAACCGATACCTGGCTGGAGAGTTGTCTATCGAAACACCCCTTTATAATCGAACAATAAATGTGTGAGGGAGCGAGTGACATCGAAAGTAGCACTCCAATAACTGATCCATGGGCGATCCGTGGTAACTGATGTGATCTGTCATCGCAGCGGAGCAATGTGTGGGAAGTGCTCCCATGCCCAAATCAGTAGGACTACTACGGGTCCTGCTATGTCACTCATGTCTACATGAGAAGCCATGCATAGTTGCCTGTATAGCCATGCCAAGCAAGTTGCTCCCCATGTGAACTGCCCCTGCTCTCTCTAAGTCATTGAGTAGCTGAAAGTACATAACGTGAACCATATTTGACGATTTGCCCGCAACAATGAAGCCCCTCTAGTAGTAATAGAATGTATGCTCTAACATAATGCCGGTGAGTGATGTCAAGCTGATCAGGTAGTACTTTAAAGTGTGTATCCAACCATGAAATCTTCAGTTGGCCACCATCAATATCCACACTGGCTTGTGGTCTAACTCTTAGTAACTGGTGGCATGACTTCGGCCAATCAATCTGAGATGTGCCAGTAACCGTGTGGCCATTGACGGTAGACCGGTGAGTGTAGCAACGTCCTATAATGTCACATACCACTTCCCCGTCGGGATGTGAAACTTGTGTGTCTCTGGATGTTATCTCTCTACCAAAGCTGTAATAAGGTACCAATCCAACTGTACAAATGGTATTTGAGCTGTACTTATGAAACCGACATGCGATAGAAACGAAATAAGTCCCTATCTAAGACTATAGTCATGCCATCCTACCGTCTGAGCTTCGCCTCTCTACGACAACCATGTAACACCATATGCTTCTGCATTTGAAAACAAATCCATGACTCGATATATGTGTCTAGATGATCTAAGTAATTGGATGAGGAAATAATCTTACTTGTCCCTCCTCCCATGCTAGCTTCGATCTGTCAATAGGCTACCCTGTAAGTATGGAGTCATTGAGCGGTCCCGGATCCATCTGTAATGAAGAAAATAGGGAATAGTGTTAGCAGAAGCATATGTAAAAAAAGAAGAAGCAAGAATAGATGAAGTATGCGACGTAAATGTGGAAAAACAAACGACATGAACGATGAACCAAACAATTACCACTACGACTCAATTGGCCCGTAAGGGTCCTACCAGCTATTTGCCTACTAGGATGACTTCTAATGTTGTGGCCTATCTACCCACACGAATTGCATGAATGACCTCATGGGCCATCTAGAATATCCATTTCATTCTGGAATCGTTTTTCTCTAAGCCTTCCCCTTTTCCTAATAAGTCCTGGGATGGGGTACCACTTTGGAATGTTGAGAGGAGTCCAATTAGCCTTATTTGCTGCAGGTATGAAGGATCGCCCATACACCCACAGCTGATTCTCCCATCTATACCATTGCCCTACTTGGCCAACACAATCCATGTGCAAAGTTCCCAGTATTGCCATTGCATGGGAGCATGGGATTCTATACGTCTGTCACTTATTACATGTGCATATGCCTGCTCGTGATTCCACTGTGTGAATGTGATCCCCTTTTTGGCCATACATTGGGGCATAGAGCGGTTACAACCTCAAGTGGCAGTCAAAACACATTACCCAATGGGCACTTGCTACATTATTCCACCTTTTAAACTTCGTTGCAGTATATCGTATAAGCAAATACTTGAATTCATTGCTTCACTAGCCTCCCATCCTTACCTGTTGAATATGGAGTTGCAATTGTAGAAGGTTTTCTTTACTAATTCTACCACAAGTAAGCATCGAGCATCTTTTAGAACAAATTGTAACTTTTAGCCATGTTTGTTGTACCAATTCCAAATCTTATGCCTTCATCATAAGATAAAGTCTAAATACATGGATGCAACTCGCGAAAATCTCGACGTCCATGGACTATTTTGCTTTGTTGCAATGAAGTAACCATGAAACTTTCTCATCTGCATTTAGTATGCTGCTCTTTTAACTAATTCCTTACATTCCTAGCTTTTAGCTTCGAGTTGAAGTTGCTAGCAACATGCCTGATACACCACTGCCATGCCACCTCTAGGCTACACATCATGGTCACCTTCAACTGCACTCTTAATGCTAGCATGCCATCAAATAAGCAGATGTTTGAATGGTCCTTGATAACGTGTTCTAACAATTTTGCAAGGAACTAACTCCATGAGTCCTCTTGCTCCTCATTAACAAGAAATATGCTAATGGAACTAAATGATTTGCCCCATCTACTACTACTGCGATGAGCAATTTATACTTATACTTACCATACAAAAGATGCCATCAATTGTGACTACAGGTCTGCAAACAATTAACAGAAACAACTTAGTTCATCAATATCAATCCTTTTTAAATAAATATAAACATATATCCAAAACATGCATGCAGTACTGAACGCTTTAATACAAAGGGCAAATGCCTTGAAGAGTTTGTCAAGGAAGACTTGTCCTACTGTGTCCGAATCCATATTCTCCACTCAACCTTTGTTCCTATTTGCCTCTATCATCATTAAGTATATGGGAGCTCAACATATGACTATTCCTAACTTCCACACACTTATTCTATAGCTTTTCACTTCCCCTCACGGATCTTCTTCATATGAATGTTGTGCCCAAACTCTTTCAAGATGGTCAATTGCAGGTCCTTCGCTCTCATATCTGAGAATTACGAATCTTCAATATAATGCACCTAGAAATGCTAGTCGAGTCTAACTAAGAGTGATCCTGTTCAGTGATTTCATCCAAGCAGGTTTGTGGTCCTTCATATTTGGTGATGTGAAACCACCTACCATGCTTCTTGTAACTGCCTCTGAGTCTCCATTTGCAACCCTTATTATGAACATCAGTACATTTAACTACCCATGACCTTAGGTCCGAGTCCACCACCTTGAAATAATGATTCGATATATGCCACGTTTTAACTGCCCGTATGAGATGATCTTTAGTCTCAGACCGCATCCCAACCTTGAATTCATGCTGGAACTCCAATTGCCAGCACTTATTTCTTGCTCTGCATCAAATGTAATATAACTACTATCAACATCAGCAGTGAAAAAAGCTACTGGCATTGAGCTCCCATTTGCATCAATGTCTGTGGGAGCCACAAAACGGTGCCAATCATTTCTATTACGTTGTATGCTGGTTATAACATCTGCCTGGGGAAAAGCTACCTCATTATCATTTCCATCATCATCATAGTCATCACTAGATTCACTTACTGAAAAGTCTTGCATCACATTAGTATCATGATCACATGCCTAATTCGGTGTAGTATTTTCAAAGTTACCCATTTGCACTTGTGTGCTGCCTATTGTCTAGATTGGAGTTGAGTTTGAGTCTACCAACCCTTAGCTACCAATATTTCCATCAATACCCACTTCCCCTACAGGTGCTTGAGGCAGATCATTCTCAAATATCTACACACACACACAGGTACTGACCCTTCATTGTACACCAATATCTCATGTGTAGCTTCATCATCAGTCATTGGAATAAAATCATAGCTTAGCGATCTATCTCCAATAGCTCATATGATACAACTCAACCCGATGTGTAGACCTATTTACCTTAAGTCTATTACAATTATACCAAGTATTTCCTCATATGTTGAATTCCCATTAACATTGACCATCGTAACTGGCCGCTTATCATAACCAAAACAACCATTCCCCTCCACAATGTTACAATAAGCGTACATTACAAACTTGACCTTATCCATTTCCTCTCCTCACACCCTATTATCTCATAAAACATAAGGTGAATACTGAAATTCGCACCATGACTTATGTATCGCATAAAGCATATTTACTAATGCTACTATATTCACCACAGTCTTATAATAGTATATTAATGTGTATGATGTATATAGTATATGATTTTATGATTTGGTTCCTAATTTCAAAAACTAAATACTACAATCACAATTACATCAATTATATAGAAATAACTACAACACTAAAAAAAAAGGGAAAAAAAAAATTCCTTCGGTCTGAAAGGAACACACAGCATGATAGGGAAAAAAAAAAAAAAAAACCAAAACACCACGCAAGATTGTTTCCCAAACCTATACCACAATGCAACAATACTAATAGTCAATGTAGGATCTCAACATCCAATAAAACATCACAAATAGTGAAAATTCATGCAAAAATTAAAACGAAATTACCTATTGATTTCGACACAATTTCGGGATTTTTCGCACAAAATTCTTCACTCCTTCACGATCTTGTCACTTCTCCAACACTTGACGAACGATCTAACTCCAAATGATGCCCCGATTTTGCTTCAATCACAATTGGGAAAATGGGAGCTAGGGTTTCAATTTGGGATTTGGGAATTTTAGGAGAATTTGCCCTGCGTGAAATGAAGAAGAACAGCTCCGGTTGTGTTATAGAGCTTGACAATCTCTTCTGTTTAAGAGACAAAGTTCTTAGTGAAAATAAACCTCATCTCTTGAAGAGATGAAGTTAGACACTAATGACCTCTCTTGAAAAGACGAGGTCAACTTGTCTAAAACTGAGAATATTTTCTTCCAAGTGGCATTTTCGTAATTTTTTTAGAATATTAATATTTTTTTCCTTTTCCCTTACTTTAACTAGATGAATAATTATAAAAACGAGTAAAATTTAGGTATTTAATAAAAAATAAAAAATAGGTAATCATAGGTAGTTAACTATAAAAATGGTTCAGCAAAAAAAAAAAAAACTATAAAAATGGAAAAAACTCGGGTACTAGACTAATAGTTTTAAGTTATAAGTAATTAATTATAAAAATTAGTAAAATTTTGATATTAAATATGACATTTGCTCATACTAAGTTCAATTGTTAAGAAGTGCTTGGCCACCATTATCTAATTAAACTAACAGCACTCTTTAATCTTACGATAGCTCCTAAAAGGAGAAAGGAAAGGAATCCACAAAAAAACCAATAAAGAATTTCTAGGTGTTTTTTCAATGTAAGGATAATGTATTAAATGAAGCTTGTTTTTTAGTGTTCTTAGAATTCAAATCCATTAGGTTCTTAAAATTATTAAAAAAAAAATGGGGGAAAAAGAACAAGAAGGTCCATGAGAAAAAATACGACTCTTTAATGGAGATCGATAAAGACAAAAACCTTTAACGATAGTGATTCTTAGACTTACTTTGTAAATTGAATGAATTAAGTTTGGCTATTTGATTTTGAGGAGGTTTTGGATTTTTTAAGTTTTTTAACAAAGTAATGGAATGGACGCATGTTTAAAAAGTTATGTTAAGAATGATAACTGAATTTTGATAAAATATACAATAAATTTTGAAATCAATCAATTTAGTGTCTGAATTTTGAAATTAATCAACTCAGTACTTAAAAGAACTTTTTTTATATGCTAACAGTATATCCGTTAAATTTTTTAAGTATTAAATTGATCAATTGTAACGTTCAGGTATCAAATTAATCAATTTTAAAGTGCATGTTCCTAATTGCATATTTTATCAAAATTTAGGTTTTATTTTGACATTATCCCATGTTTAGATGAAAAATGGGAATTAAGAGGTTTCAGAAATAAAATGATTATGCTTAAGATGATTAGGCTTGTTTTGGAAAAGGAAAGTTAATTTGAAAAGATGTAATGACGAAAATGGTACCTAAACTTTCAGAAAAAAAAAAATTGAGTATTTGAAGTTTGGTTTTGAATAATTCGGTACTTGAACAAAGTTTTTGATGACTTTTTTTATACTTAAAGTTTGCTTTTGACCTTTTTTTTTTTTTTTCATAATAAATCAAGTAAAATGAGGTATGAAAAAAGTTTATGGAAAGTTTGTTCAGATACCAAAATTGTCAAAACCAAAATTCAAGTCTAAAAAAAGTCAACGAAAACTTTATGCAGGTACCAAATTGTTCAAAACCAAACTTTAGGTACCTAATTGTTCTTTCCGTGAAAATTCAGGTAATATTTTTGTCATTATCCCTGTTAAAAATCCATGATTTCTACAAAATATTTCAATTTGGTCAAGTTAAGTACCAAATTGCTTCAGGAACTTTGAATGATGTAATTTGATTATCTAGTTGACTAATGTATGAATACAAACATCTAAGCTATAAATGGTGAATGGTTTTCCTAATTTGGAGTTGATTGGTTGATCAAAGCAAAAGTTAGATTAATTGAACCTAGTTGGACTTTAAGAGTTAGGGAACTTAAAAGAATGCTAGAACAAAGTCCAAGTTTAATTGATCTAATAAGAGGTTGATCAAATTCAAGTTGGATTAGTGGAATAAGATAAGTTCGAAGAAATTAAGTATTTTTTAAAAATAGATTCTAAAAGTGCTTGTAATTTTCAGACCAACTAGAACTTGATTTCATTCTAAGTTAAGGTATTTAATGGAATGTTTAATGTCATAAATGATACTTGAATTTTGATAAAATGTATAATTAGATACTTGGACTTTAAAATTGATCAATTTAGTATGTGAATTTTGAAATTGATTAATTTAGTACATGAAAAACTTTTTATCACACCAACGTATCTTTGTCAAGGTCTTTAAAGTACTAAATTGATCAATTTTAAAGTCCAGATACCCAGTTACATATTTTGCCAAAGTTTAGATATAATTTATGACATTATCCCTTAATTGAATATTTTAAAGTGAGCTAATTTTATGGTTTATGAATAAATATTTGTCATTGTTTGTTGTATTGATCTTATGAGTTACTAATACTCATATGATGAATATATATGCCAACAAATCTAAGTTTGGTTTGGTTTGGTTTATTTAATGTGTACAAATTGTGTTTTTTTGGTTGAATTGCATGTCATGAGATATCTACACTTAATGTCAACTAGGTATGCAAATTCTATACTGACCTTTGGTGGCTTTTAAAGAGGAAGAAATAGTTAGGTGGGGTTAAAAAATGAATCGTAGTCTCCTATACCTTAACACGGGGTAGGATATGTAGGTTTGGATCAAGTAATGGTAGCTATTTGATTTGCCAATTAATTAAGAAAAAGTAAATAAGTTTGAGTTTCCATGTTGAGGTATATTGTTGATGGGCGATTTTGATCATATGCATCCTAGGCTTAGGACGACCTATTTAAAGCTTAACTACCCTAGTTTGGTCATAAAGTCACAAGCAAATCTCTCAAGTCCCTTGGTTGGTTAGGATTGCCCTTTGTTAACCTATTGCCTCATTTACTCAGCTGACTGACCTACTGAGTCTTCATCAGTGCCACTATGGAGAAGTCAGGGACATGCCTTAGAGGGTTAAGGACTACTAATCTAGCAATCACCGTGATCCCTTCGTGATCTCTTTGATCATTGTGATGGAATCCACTTTCTCTAATCGTGGAGATTTTCATTACATACATATATATATATATATATCTCACTCTTGGGCCTTGAAAAAAAAAATCTTTAATCATTTGGATTAACCCTGCCACATTTGGTAATATATGCTATCTCACATCTCTCTTCTTTTAACCACTTTCATACGTAATTAATTTGACTATTGAAGTGGTTAGACAAGAGTTCTATTAGTCGTGCTTCACATGCTCATTTCTTAAGAATCTCTATAGGCAAATTGCTCTAGGAACATATATTTAGATAAGGTGGGCCATATAACTAATGATTGATAGCTATGAAAGGTTGAGGACTTGATGCGGAGTGGTTACTCCCAGTGTCTATCACCACAATGTAGAGCAAGATACTACAACATAGATTATACAAGAATAGCTAGGTCAGGTTGAGAAATCAAAACAATATAATTATTGCGTAATAAGGGAAAAATGATTCTAGATATAACATATTGAATGAATTTTAATTGGTTTGTTTTGTTAGGCCTAATTGTGCATAAGAGCGATCTTTATAATGTGAGAAAAAAGAATTAGTTTTCAAGTTAAGCAGAAGTACTCATTAGACTTTGTACTTATCTCATGTGGAATTTAATGATTATGGGAGGTGGCTTTTACCTTAAAAAGCATAGACTAGACTATGCCTTTGAGTGAGATTCACATTAAAAAATAGTGAGGGCATATGTGAGTGGTTGATTGCTCTGTTAGCTTCTCTATGGAATTTGTAGAGAGTATAAAATAGATCATGTTTTAGATGAGTAAATGTTGTAACATTGGATTTATTATATTATATATATGTATAACGCTGTGTGGAAGATAAGTTTTGTATAATCTTATATGATTGATAGTGAATAACCACATTACTATACAGAGAGAGAGAGAGAGAGAATGCTTGTGTTTTTTATGCTAAATCTTACCTGACGACATCCAATTTATCAATTACATTTTCATTATTTAGACTAGAAAATAAAAGGGGAAGGGATAGATGTTGGGAAGAAAGTTTTCTCTTGAGCCCAACAAAAGACAATTCTCCTTAATTTGGAGAAAATTGGGATAAAAATCAATAAAATGATAATTTTACCCTTGAAACAAATACATACTTTAAAGATACATATGGTATTTCAAAAAATGAAAAATTAGGGTAACTTACACTTTAGATACCTATGTTTTAGTGTTTTTTTTTTCTTTTCACTTTGGGTACCTGTGCTTTTAACTTTTACATTTTAAGCGAACAATGTTAGAAAAATAAATTAGAATAAAATGAAACTAACACAATTAATTTATCATGTTAGAGTAAAAAAAAAAAAAAAACAAGGAAAACATATTTCCTTCTTCCCAACATCAACTCTTGTCTTACCTTACATCTAAAATCCCTAACCTAAATCACAAACCTTAATACACTATCATACCAAAGAAATTCGAAAACCTATAATACCCAAGCAAAACCCTAACCCATATGCGTTAAGAGGAGACAAAAGAAGAGAGAAAGAAGGAGATTTAGCAAATTACATCCTTTCTTCAGTTTCTTTTTCTTTTTTTTTTTTTTTGAATCTCCCATTTTCAATTAATTTGTTTAAGGTAATTTTGTCCCATTGTTAACTTTGAATGAGGAAAAAAAATTCCCTGTGCCAATTAATAATCTACATAATTATAATAGGTAAATTATACGATAAGATATTGATGTTTAGTGGTAAGTTTATTTAAGGTATTAACATTTTAAGTGATTAAAAAAAGGTATCAATGGTTAGTTAAGTGTATTATCAATGTTCTATACAGTTCACTTGAGGTATCAATATTTAGATTAATTTTCAATCAAACTCTTTAATTTCACAGTAATGTTCAATTATTATTGTTAAATGTTAATACATCTTTTTAACCACTAAAAATGTTGATGTCTTAAATGAACTTACCCCCTAAATGTTGATACTTCTTTTAATCACCGAAGCCATTAATATCTTAAATGAACCTACTGTTGGATTTTAGGGTTTCATAAAATAGGCTTACAAAGGAAATTTTAAAATTAAAACCCTAAAAAATCTAGGATCCATATGTTTAATGTATGAATTAAACATAAGAGGAATTTCAAAATTACCTCTCTTGTAGAGTTTTGAATTTGATGGTGGAGCGGATCAAAAGATATTTCAAGTAGTGATACCATTTACAATATCCATACATGAATGAACATCCAAAAAGGTCGAGATGTGTTTTAGCACTCAATAATGAATCTAATTCATGTGGGAATTCTCTCATAAAGAAACATGATTTTTCTTTCTCTCTTTTCGACGACTTATCACAAACCCTAAGAGAAGCTATCTATATCTATATATAGACGAGTGAAAAACCCTAATGAGAGATTTATTAGAAAATAATAATATTTAATAAAATACACTATTTTATTAATTATTATTTTTCTCGAATAATCATTTATTATTCTTAAACCATTTAAGAATAATAAATATATTAATAATTTCTACTAGGTTAAAATATAAACCTGTAACTAATTTTTTTTGTTATTTTATGTACGACCCTATGGTTCATCTAATGTTGGCAATAGGTCCTAAACATCTTTTAGACCTACAAGATATAATTGATTTCTAGTAAGACATTAAGCCTCTCCAAATTAAGTAAAGATCGGTGATCCAACTTTACTTATTAAATAATTAATTATTTAATCTGTTTGTCACATGATATCTTATGATTAAACATAAGGTGTGGATCAATACACTCTTATATTGTTTACTCACCTAATTCTTGAATCTAGAGTTTAACTTACTTAAACAAATGATATTGATAACTCCTTATTAGTTTATTCGAGTACAATTTTACTCATTAAGAGGCCCAAAAAATATCTTTCTCAAATTAATGAGATGGACAAATTCCTTCTTGAACACTCATATTGATCCACATAATTTATTCCAAATCCAAGCACAGTCTTATAATCACCAAGTTAAAGATGATAAGAGCTAAATCAAAACACGAAACTTGATATCTTGGAATCCATGGTGTCATAAAATCAAAGGACTAAAACATCCATGTAATGAGAAATACTTATCATATAGATTCCTATAGTACTCTCATAATTGGTCATTTCAATACAATATACTCATACATATATCTATGTGCTGAATTGATACCTCATATCTATTATCAATAAAACGTGTTTATCATTTAGGCAACATACTAGTCTTAATTCATTATTATTCCATATGATGAATGATTAGGGATAATTTATAATAAATTTATTTCTTATGTTATAGTTTTACTATTAAAATTACATACTTTAATGATATAAGGAATAACAAATTTATTTATGGAATCATTTTATCAAAGTAAAAAGGCCAATAATAACTTTGATAATTGAAATGACTCATATTATAAAGATAATAAATGTTCAAATGATATAAAATCCGTATGGCTTAAGGCATATCACTAGCACTTACACCAAAAAATTGATGCCTTTTGATGTAATTTACCCTAATTACAATTGCTATTGTTGAATTTGATTTTTATAGTTGAAATTCATCAAAGCTAATAGAGAGAAGTAGATAATTACTTAGCGTGTTTGCTCGACAATTCTCTATATGATTTAAAGAAACAACACAATACAATACATAGATTTGGCAATGGTGAAATGCACATGTTATCCTGAAGGAAAGGTTAAAGTGTCTTTTTATAAGAAATTGAAGAACCCCCTATAACTGGTATTATACCTAGCATCCAATACTACTCCTTGTTGATTTGGATGGATATATCTTGTTACTACTTCCTATTATATTTATGCTGCTAATAAATGTTGTTATATGATTCAGAATTGAATGACGGTTATTCCAAATTTCGTGAATTTGCATATTTACCATTGTGGGAGATTCACGAAAGGGTTGAATTTGATATATGATGGTGGACCTATTGAAGTAAGGACGAATATAGATCCCGATTTGATGATTTATTTCTTTGAGATCCAGGGGATAGTTAAGGAGTAAGCACAAACACACACTGCATTTATCTATCACTTGGTCCTTAACCTATTGTTAGACACCTATTGTTAGACAGTAGTCTTAGACCCATTGAAAACGAGAATGATGTTGTGGCTATATTTGAGTCACACCATTCTTTGGGACTTTATATCGTGATCCTATACATTAGTGTCTACCCATTCATTTTAGATGATGTGATGCCTCCTAGTTTGAATGCTTTGTCTATGAGTAGTAAAGAAAAATTTTTAAATGAGCTTGTAGCTATGGAGTTAAATCAACCCATAAGTAAGGGTGTGAATTAGGAATTAAAGTATTTGAGTGATGAAGAGAATGATGGCAATTTCATAATTATGGATTTAAATTGTTTGCAATATGATAAAGTTAATCCCAATTGTTACGTTGACGAGGGATTAGAGTACAATGGCATTGATTGGGGTGAAACTCTTGTTGAAGATGATTTAAAGAGCTTTTTTGATTCTGTGGAGGAGGATGAATTAAATAGATATGCAAATGGTACGGAGGTTCGCTTGATTCAAGGATTAAATTTAGAGTAAATGTAAAATTTGGAACTTGAACTTTGTAAGAAAATTCAATTTATTACCTAAACTTTAAAGTTGTCAATTTAATACTTAATAAAACTCTTTGTGTCTATTTTTATTTTCTCGTTGACAAATGTTTCTCTATTTACAAACATTGAAAATATAGTATATCATTGAATTTTTACTAATACTCTTAACACCATTTATTACTAATAAATTGCTTCTTTTATGTCAAGAAATAGAGTAAACAATATTAGTGAGGTGGTAAAAATAGTTATGAAAACTCACTTCAAAGTTCAAGTACCAAGTTGAATACTTGTGTAAAGTTTAGGTGCCAAATTTAACATATTCTCCTAAATCTACTAATGCAAATGTTGAGATTTCCCGATATTTTTGGTATATTTTTTTCTATGTTTATCCGAAAATCAGTTTCAATTGTGGTCCATTTTCAGATAAAGATCAACCCATATCTTTAGCAACCAAATTGTGAGAAAATCTCACACACATTCCTTGTACATATCCAATGAAATTTGTGAGGGGTAGAGATCTATATATAGGATATAATACTCTTTGATTTGGGTCAATAAGCCTACTCCTCCTTTAGAAAAATTACACCATTGAATAGTGAGTGAGTAAGGGTTTAGAAAAACCAAAACAGAAAATAAGACTTCCTACCGTGTAAGCTTCAACGTGAATGATTTACAATTGCAATGGCTAGAGGTATTATTCTCGATCCATTACACTTCCGCATTTGATCTGAATATGTCTATTTAGATTTTCAAAACATGTTTGGATTGATTCTTGAATTTACATTTGGTATCAAAGCAATATACTGCCTCTGTCTTGTATATCAATTTATCTTTATTTTGAATTTTTGTTTTATGCCTTGTTAATTGAAAATCATTAAGTTAATAGATTCTAAACACATCAATGTGTTTAACATGTAATGAGAATCGCTTTGCTTCTTTTTGAATGTTTGGAACTCGTTTATCTATAGTTTCAAATTTTTTAATTAATTGGGCATTGATATTTTGATGTTTATTAATCCCAATAAGGTTAGAAATTAATAGAAAATCAAATTTCTATGCTTTATGGGCTTTAAAACATTGGATTTGGAGTTAAAATTGGCTGGAAAATTGTCGGGTTTTCCATTCGGAGTTGCGGGTCAAAATTAGGTCATAGTGACCCGGCTGAAGGTTGAAGCCGACTCATTCATAAATATATATATATATAAAATATATATATTAAGATGGAAATGGGATGGTCTTAGACATTACGTATAGAAACTGGCATGTCTGATGTCTCCAAATTTAGCTTTGTATGGAAAGGGCTTGACATATATATTTTCGTCACTTCTAGGGTCCCTTAAGATGTTTTGGTTCCAACTTTAGCTTCGAATGTATAATATATATATTTTCGTAACTTCTGGGCCCTTTCAGAATTTTTGGTGCCAGCTTTAGCTTTGTATGTATGTATATATATATATATATATATATATATTTCATCCCTTCTGGGTCTTTTAAAATCCTTTGGTTCTTAAAAAGTTTTATTACTCAGTATTATGTGCTTAAACTATTTTAGTTATAGGAGTTCACATGCATATAATATATATTTTTGGTAATAATTTATATATGTTGAATAATTAAATTAAATTATTTAGCATAAATAATTGCTTGATATTAATTATGAGTTCTTTAGTGAATTTTAATGTGTTTAAATTATTTATTTATTTTGATGAATTGTATCTTTAATTTTGGTATTTATCTAAGCATGCAATACTAAGTTGAATAATTTATGCACATTAATATTAGTGATTAAAGAGCATATATGATTTAACTATTGAATAATTGTATGCATGTATCATTTGTTTATTTCTTGAAATTTTTATGTATAAATTAATGATTATTGTACATGCAATATTATGTAAAATAATAATTGTGCATAGTTATTCAATTCATTTGCATTATTTTAGGAATTTATTCGACTTATTAAGAATTAATGTTCGGTGATCAATATAATTTTAATTAATTGGAAGTGGCCACAACATCTCTAATTAATTAGAATTATTTAGTTTTAAGATCACATTAAAACATCAATTGCTGTTAATCATAAGTGATATAATAAAATCTACTCATAGGAATTTTGTTATATTTGTATGGTTAATTAGGATGAAATATCATATTATATTTCTTAATCTACCCACAGGAATCAAGAAAAGGAACATAATTCGATAGTTTTAACATAAGGCTATAGATGAATCTAGTTGAATAGGACTTTAGCCCATAGACAAGTTTTATGTTACTAGATTCATAGACTAAAACATGATTTACATTGGCAAAGCATGGACTTTTTATTGGTCTCAAATTATGAATAATAAGCAAGTGTGTTTAAATTTTGTAGCTATTCAAATTGCGTACATTTTTGATATTGAATGTGAAATTCCCAAATTAAGGGGTGACAACTACAAGGTATAAAAAGAGAATTCTCCTCCATTTGGGATAAAAAAAAAAAAAAAAAAAAAAAAAAAAAATAGATGGATATAGATTATGCTATTAGGAAAGATGAGCTACCAGATATTATTGAAACCAACACTCTAGATACTATTGCTCTTTATGAAAAATGTGAGAGATCTAATCGCCTTTTCGTGATGTTCATAAAGACAAAAATATTTGCTTGTATCTGTGCTTTTGTCGAACAGCATGATAAGGTCAAGGATCTTTTGAAAGCAAATGATCAATAGTTTGCTACATTTGACAAGGCCCTTGCCAACAATTTGATTATTCAGTTGTCATCCGTGAGGCTCATTAGGATAAGGGACGTACGTGATCATATAATGCGCATGAGGGACATAGCGGCTCAGCTGAAAGCCTTGGAGGTTATCATATCAGAATCTTTCATAGTGCACTACATTCTATGCACTCTACCCCAACAATATGGTCCTTTCAAAATCTCTTATAACACACACAATGACAAGTGGTTGATCAATGAACTGTTGACCATGTGTGTGCTAGAAGAGGAAAGATTGATAATGGAAGAGGGTGAAAGGGTGAACTTAACTGTTCCTAGAAACAAAAGGCAAGATGACGCTAAGAATAAGGTAAAAGGCAAGATTCCTCCTCAGCTAGTGATAAAGAAAGAGTCAAAATGTTTCTTCTACAAGAAGAAGGGGCACATGAAGAAAGATTGCTCTAAGTTTAAGAACTAGCTTGATAAGAAAGGTACTCCATTTTCGTTTGTTTGTTATGAATCTAATATGGTCAATGTTAATCATAACACGTGGTGGATTGATTCTGGTTCTACAATCCATGTTTCTAATACCTTACAGGGTATGCAAAACCTAAGGAAGCCAGTGAGAAGTGAAAAATACATCTATTTAAGAAGCAAGATGAGTTCTCATGTGGAAGCCATTGGCACTTCCAATTTAGTTTTAAGCAACAATTTTATTTTGCATTTGGAAAAGACCTTTTATGTTTCAAATTTCTCTAGGAATTTGATTTCTGTTTCAAGACTTGTACCTTTGGGTTTTTCCTTTAATTTTTTGGATTCTGGTTTTAGTTTATCTAATGAATATGAAATTATTGGTTATTATATGATGTCTAATGGTCTTTACTTGATTCAATTACAAAATAATGCTACTTATAATTCTATGCATGTTACTGTTGGTTAAAATGATGTGTTATGAATGAGGAATCCTCTAGTTGTGGCACCGAAGATTGGACACATCCCATTGAGAATTAAAAGTTGTAATGAGGGCTACTTTATATTTTAGATTTTGTTGATTTTGAGACTTGTGTAGATTGCATTAAGGGTAAGTAAACTAACAAGTTTAGAAAGGGTGCAAGAAGGAGCACAAACCTATTATAATTCATACACACAGATATATGTCCAAACATGGACATAGATGGTATAAAATACTTCGTCACCTTCATAGACGATTCTTCACGATATATGTATCTCTACTGACTTCATTCCAAGGAGTAAGCCTTGGATGCCTTTAAAGTTTCTAAGGCTAATGCAATGCTCTCTTCTGAAGGCGTTATCAGCCCGCCACGTGTCCTTATCATTTTAGACATGCTAAGGCTATAGATTCTAAAATCACAAATAGGTAATTCAAATATCACCAAATACTCACCTATAGGTAACTTTCAATAACCTTTTCATATTAAAATAATTGTCCTCATCATCAACTAGCATAACTTAAAAATCCAATCTAAAACAGAAATATTACATATAAAATGTCTCCAAAAAAAAAAAAAAAAAACTAAATCATCATATGTTTATTCTTCTCAAATTACTAATAACTAACCTCAATTATCAGCAGGATGGTCATAACTGCTACCGCTATCGCTCTCCCCATCATCAACAAATACGTCATAGCCCGTCAAGTCATAAATTATAGAATCTTCACCTGTACGTGTGGGAAAAATAAGGATTGAGTGAAAAACGCCTAGTACGCCAAACCGAAAGCACATACACATGAACATGCAAATCACAATATCATATACAACTTATATTCTAATGCAACAAGCATAATTTAATTATCTTTTCATTAGCCTGCAACCAACACAGTTTAAGACTATTGATCACTAATCCTAAACCCGGAGTAACTCATGACCCCAATGAAAACTATATTATCATAATATATACATATATAGATACATTCCACAATTAAGTTAGTAACGACTCATAATTTACCAAAATCATCTCCAAGTACAACTCTACTCGGGACACCGCCACACAAGGATCATCAGGTTACCAGCGTTAGTATCACACTATTGTCATGATCTTTACTAACCGCAGCCAAACACAACCAATACTCGTTTCAATTAAAATCAAGTATATGTTAAGTCTAATTTTGCAACTAATCCTACAAGCACAAATAAACATACATGGTAAGGTCGTACCTGGTATTGCTCTAACTTAAACCCACCAACAGAACTTCTTACAAGAACAGAGATCTTAATCTCACACGTATCGTAACCAACAATATGTCTCAATTAATTGAAATTGCCACACAATTAAACCCTAACCCTAAATTCCATAATCTGACTCAAAGATCTAAAACTCTAACCATAGATCTATGAAATTAGAATAAAACACACCTTCTATTCTTGGTTTACAATCCAATGGAACCCTTCAATACAACTATCTCCAAATCGCTTGATTTTTCTCCACAACTTCCTTCAATATATATGTATATAAAAAGTCTCTAATTAGAAATTCTATCACAATAACAAATAAAGTTCATTGATTATTAGAATGGTATGGATTCTTACGTACCTAGCACTTATAGATCTCAATTAGGAAATAGGAACCCTAATTCTCAATTCTCCTGAATAATAAACTATAATTATAATTCCATAATTTACGGATCTTATAATCCATAAATCTAATAAAACCCTTACCTTTCTCCTTGATTTGAAATCACAACTTCAGATCTAGATCCACCTTTGATCCTCAACAACAAATCTTGAATTCCCTTTGAAAGAACACATAAACCTAGATTATAATCTAAATGATATTTCTTCAAAATCATAAGAAATATAAAACCCTAATAAGAATATTACCTTTTTCTTTGAATCGGAATCTTCCAAATCTCCAATCACATTAGGGTTTTGCCACAACTCTTGAATCTCCTTCAATCCATAAGATAACCAGCATAAGAAAATATTTATCTAAAGGATTTGATTGAAAAGATTAGAGGAAGGCTACATACTTAGGGTTCTTGCTCCTTGAAAGCTCCTAGGGTTTCCAAAAGAATGGGAGGTTATATATAAGCTTTTAAGAGAAGTTGAAAAGGTTTGAAGACTAGGGAAATTCGTAAAACAAAACTCCACGTTTTAAAAAGCAGGCTTGGCCAAATTTCTCAATTTTCTCCCGATAGCTCAAAGTAGTCTAAAGGCCGGTGGCTTTCCAATATAGGCTGGCGGCTTACTTGCCAGCTTTGATTGTCTTCATCCGATTCTTCTCATGACTTCCTCGACTTCAATTCGTTTGTCCAATGACAAAAATACCCACTCAAAACATTATATTACATTGATAACCTTCAATATGAATTATTTATTTATACTTTATAGCTAAAGTGGAGAATTACGTGAAAATGGATTAAGATTGTGAGATCAGATAGAGGTGGAGAATACTACGGTAGACACATAGAGAATGGACAAGTACCTGGTCCATTTACGAAGTTTCTTCAAGAACGTAGGATTGTTGCCTAATACATTATGCCTAGTTCTCCGGATCAAATGGTGTGACAGAAAGAAGAAACCAAACTTTAATGGACATGGTGAGAAGTATGAGGAGTAACACAAAACTACCTCAGTTCTTGTGGACTGAAGCATTCAAGATGGCTGTGTATATATTAAACCGAGTTCCAACAAAGGCGGTTCGAAAGACACCTCTTGAGTTATTCAAGGGTTAGAAATCGAGTTTAAGGCATATATGCATTTAGGGATGCCTGTCTAGAGTGGGAGTTTACAACCATAAGAGAAGAAGCTAGACCCAAGGACCGTTAGTGGGTATTTCATTGGACATGTTGATAGGTCTAAAGGGTATAGATTCTATTATCTATCTCACAATACTAGGATTGTGGAATCGAGAAATGCAAAATTTCTTGAGAATGACTTGATCAATGAGAGTGGTCAATTTCAAGACATAGTTTTTGAAAGGGACAATTATGAAGCTCAACCCTTTAGTTCAAGTGATAGATTTATTGTCATTCACACCCCTCAAGTTGGAATGGGTGTTAGACAACTAGCTACTAAAGTACCACAAGCTGTTGATATCGATCCAATGGATCAAGTTGTAAATGAGGAACGACAAGAAATTGTTGAGCAACCAGTTTAGCAACAAATTGAGTAACAAGTTTCTTGAGAGGATGATGGTACAACATTAAGGAGATCTACTAGAGTTAGAAAATCAACAATTCCTAGTGATTATGTAGTGTATCTACAAGAATCGGACTATAACATTGGAGCTGAAAATGATCTTGAAACATTTTCACTGGCCATGAGTTCCAAGGAATCGAACCAATGGTACAATGCCATGAAAGATGAGATGGACTCTATGGCATCCAACTAGGATGTAAATGGGTCGGGTCATTCTGTCCCAAACCCGACCTGATTATAAATTGAGTGTCCCCGAACCCGACCCGACCCAACCCGACCCGTTAATCTATTACATAATTAAATGCATCATTTTATTATTTCATTAAATTATTATCATAGTGAGCATGTTGAGGAGGGCAAAAATTTCAATGGAGTTGATAAAGATCCTAATTTTTATTTAAAAAAATTAGAAAACGTTAAAGACAAGTAAAAATTATTAAACATGAAAACTGAATATATAAGGTAAAGTCAGTAACTCAAGACATGTCATTGCCTAAAATTATTAGAAAACTTACATATATCTATATATATATATAATACATCCAACTCAAAATAATAATAATAATATAATAATAATAATAATATGACACTACACGACGATCTATATATTCTTGATTTATTTATCTTTATATATATATAATATCTATTTTTTCTGAGAAAATTAATTTTTATACTTTGTTGTGTTGCATGGGAAAGAATGAATTTTGAAAAAGTGGGGAAGGTTGCACATGAAAATCGATTTTCTCTGGATAATTGGTCAGTGATTATTAATTGTAAATATAATTTATATCCTATCATGTGACTCAATACATGAATAACAAAATGATTATATGAAAAGCATCATTCAACTAATGAATAAGTAAATTCCTCAAACTAAAATTTTTAATTTTTTTAATTAAATCGGGTCGGGTTTTCCCAACGGATCATGAGTACAACCTAAAACCCGACCCTAAACCCTATAGGGTTTGACCCAATAGGGTTTTTAGCGGGGCGGGCGGGCGGGTATCCTATAAACGACCCACCCCGGTTGCATCCCTACATCCAACTGAGTCTAAGATCCCATTGAATTACCTAATGGTGTAAAAGCCATTGGATGCAAATGGGTCTTCAAGACAAAAAAAAAAAAAAAGAATTCATACGGCAACATTGAGAAACATAAGGTAAGACTCGTTACCAAAAGGTTCACTCGAAGGGAAGGAATCAACCATATGGTGACATTTTCTCTTGTATCTAAGAAAGATTTTCTCCGCGTGATTATGGCATTGGTAGCCCATTTTGATTTTGAGTTACTTCAAATGGATGTGAAATCGACAATCTTCAATGGTAATCTAGAGGAAGAGGTTTACATTAAACAACCTGAAGGATTCTCCTCTGGTGATGGTGAGCATTTAGTCTGCAAGCTAACAAACCTATATATGGATTGAAACAAGCCTCTTGATAATGGTATTTAAAATTCCATGAAGTCATCACTTCATTCAGCTTTGAAGATAACATCATGGATTAATGTATATACCAGAAGGTCAGTGGAAGTAAGACTTGTTTACTTGTATTATACGTAGATGATATTTTGCTTGCAACTAATAATAAGGGTTTGCTATATTAGGTGAAGCAATTTCTCTCAAAGAACTTTGATATGAAAGGTATGGGTGAGGTATCTTATCATTGCTATTAAAATCCATAGGGAAAGATCTTGAGGCATTTTGTGTTTGCCTCAAGAGACTTATATCAACAAGGTTTTGAGAGGTTTCGTATGAAGGATTGTTCATCAAGTGTAGCACCTATTGTGAAGGGTGATATATTTGATTTGAGTCAGTGCCTAAAAATGATTCGAATGGGAGCAAATGAAGAACATTCCATGTGCTTTAGCTGTTGGACACCTTATGTGTGCTCAGGTCTGCACTAGACCTGACATTGCATTTGCATATGCTGTTAGGATGTTAGGCAAATGTCAGCGTAACCTAAGTGTTGACCACTGGAATGCTGCAAAGAAGGTTACGAGATATCTTTAGGGGATAAAGGACAACATGCTCATGTATAGAAAGACTGATAATTTGGAGGATTGCTACTCCGATTCATACTATGCTGGTTGCATTAGTTCATAAAAATCAACATCTAGTTATATTTTCAAGTTAGCCAGTAGAGTTGTATCTTAGAGAAGTGCAAAGCATACCTTGATTTCTATTTCCACTATGGAGCCTAAGTTTGTTTCTTCTTTAGAGGCCACATCGCATGGTGTATGGTTAAAGAGTTCTATTTTTGGGCTTAGAGTTGTAGATTTTATTTCTAGGCCATTGAGAATGTACCATGACAACTCAGTTGCAGTATTCATGGCTAAGAACAACAAGAGTGAAAGTTGAAGTAAGCACATCGGCATCAAATATTTAGCCATAAGAGAATGTGTTAAGGAAAAGAAAGTGTTCATTGAGCACGTTAGCACTGAGTTGATGATTGCTGATCCTTTGACTAAAGGCATACCATCAAAGAATTTTAAGGATCATGTAGTACAGATAGAACTTGGTTCTATGATGTGATTTTCACTGTACATTTACTGTTTCAATGGAACTCTTATTTAGTTTGATGTTTTTTGATATGATTTTTGCGCACATATTTATTTGTTTAGTTCGAGAAATATCATTTAGTTTGGACCTAGAATAAACATATTGTTTAATCATTAAGTTTAAGGACCCGTATTGAGAGACTTGATATAATGTAATACGTAGAAGGTAATATTCGCTATAAGAGGACCTATTGCCATGATTAATATATTTTGTTTCTTGTTATGTTTGATCTTGGGTTAAATAGATCAAGTAGGAGAATGTTGGAATTTCCAATATTCTTGGGATATTTTTTTGTCATGTTCATTGGGAAATTAGTTTCAATTGTGGTCCATTTTCAGAAAAAGATCAACCCATATCTTCAATAACCAAATCAAGAGAAAATCTCACTCACATGCCTTGTACACATCAAATGAAATCTGTGATAGGTAGAAATCTATATATAGGATATGGTACCCTCTGATTTGGGTCACTAAGCCTGCTCCTCATTTAGAAAAATTTACACCATCGAATTGTGAGTGAGTAAGGTTTTAGAAAAACCAAAACAGAAAGTAAGACTCCATAACGTGTAAGCTTTCAATGCAAACGATTTACAATTGCAATGGCTGGAGGTATTATTATTGATCCATTATGCTTTCGCATTTGATCTGAATATATTTATTTAGAATTTCAAAAGATGTTTAGATCGATTCTTGAATTTACAGCAAAGACTTTTAAAGATTGTTTATGGCCTCCATAGTGAGATAGGGCATTGACTATAGATATACCTTGAATAAAAAACACAAAGTCTCTATACATTGTGTTAACAAGTGTGGTTAGCAAGTTTTGCATAAAAAAGTTAAAGATGAGGAGACATTCCAAGTTAAAACATCTGGTCCAAACTTTAAGAATGTACATATTAATTTTAACTTCACTCCACAAAGCACTTACAAGGATTTTTCGATAATGGTCCAATATGGGACGTAACTGCAATTTAAAAACATATTGTGAGAGACATTGTTGTAGGCATAGGCATCAATGTGGCATATCGTGTAAAGAAAAAAAGACTTAGATAACATTGCAAGGTGATTAAGCACAATAGTATGCTTTTAAGGGTTTCTGCATCGATGGTCACATTGTAATTAAATGCGATGCATTAATGGAGGTTGTGCTCTTATATTTGAGAGGATTTATATTTGGTTTAATACACAAAAGTTTGGCTTTTTAAGAGGACATCAACCTTTAGTGGGCATAGATAATTGCTTCTTAAAAGGTCCTTTGCTCATCATATGCTTTTGCAGTTGATAGAGATAGGAATGATAACATTTTTCCTTATTGCAATTTCCATTATTGAGTTGGAATGTGGTGATTGATGGTGTTGGTTTCTAGAAATATTAAAGAAGATGTTAGAAATCTTAAGACCCTTGGTCTTGTCTTCATTTCAGATAGACAAATGGTTTATGTAACTTGTTCCACATTATAGTCTTTCTCATTGTGAAATGATACTAATCAAATAACCTTGTAATTTATGTTGTGCAAGGACTTGACAATACACTCAAGAAAAAGTTTCCTAAGCAAGAGCTAAAGTATGCATTGTGACATATTGCTATAATGCTACAACATGGCCTAGATGAAACAAGAAACCCAAATACGATGAGTCAAAGGAAAAGGATAAAGCATTGTGTGAAATGTGCTTTTGCTAAGCATAATGCAAGATCATGCAAGGCCGATAGTATAGGAGAGATAGTACAAAAAACACCAAATGGAAAACATTGTAATGTTTTAGTTTTGCCCACGATTTAAATTATTTTTTCTTAAACATTTTATCTTTTAATAAATTGTAGGTACATGGTGGTTAAAGTGGTTAAGGAAAGAGATGTGGAAGGACAACTTTAGGTACATGTGGAATTACAATTCAACAACATCTCCAGTATTGATCTCTACATTGCAAACTACCACTTCTAAGCCCCCAATATAGTAATAATATTGAAAGCTCTATGTCTAATTGTTGCACATGTATTAAATTGAAATGTATATATTTTTTTTATTAGATTAAGATCATCCACAATATGCAAGTTGATTTTCACAGTCTATTGGTGATAGTAGCTTCATCGGTGAGAAGTTAGCAACAAGTAGTGTGAGTGGTGTCTTTAGAAGAGAAAGCCCGACAACTATATGTGTGCATCGAGTGTCACACCCCAAAAGGTACCTAAACGCGATAGCTAGCCACACTCAATATTTAGACGTAAGTATAACAACCTTAGTCATCCCAAAAGTCTCAATATCGGGTGTAAGGCATACTTTCACGATTATAGTGGACCAAACTTTGGATCATGCCGTTTAAGCAGTATGCATAATAGCAATTAAAAAAAATAAATCATGACAATATAAGCCATGTTTCATGAAAACTTATAGAGTCTTTATAACATTAAGGGGCATACCCCTATCAAAGATAACTTAGTCTAATAAAATCTATCTTGAAATAATTTACACTTTTGAAACTTCTCTTGGAATTCCATTTCTACTCCTAACTTGCACTTCTATCCAAATGATCTTGGCCTAAAAACATTAACTAGGTAAAATAACCTCTTGGTTCCAACCAAATGTACGAGAACTACAAAAGATATCTAAGAGAACATAAGCTATATGCTTAGTGGGATTTATTTCCACAATTAGACAGTCGACATCCAATAATCTAACAAGTTTATTTAGGTAACCATATGAGATGCACAAGCACCTTAGCAAACAATACATATAATTTTTCGAGAATCATATATTAAATGGATTTACCCCTCCATTCGGGGTTAGGTATTCTAGACCGTATAGGCCATTATCATAAACATAATTTCATGGTAGTTTTTATTTAGCTACTACCTTGCTTTCAAAAATATAATCCAACTTGTTTGTAGCTTTATTTCCAAGCTACTGCATAGCTGCCATGTATGTTTTAATCGGGTGTAGACGACCTTTTGCCGCTTTATAGAATTTATAGACTTTATGAATCTCCTTACTAAACATTTGTCCCACCAAAGGTGTAGTAATAAATGCAATGAACTCACTTGATGATATGCATGAATCAATTTAATTAAGTACTTATGGCATGATTAAATATTTTATGGGTGATCATAGAATTTACAGACAATCATTCTTATACTAGATCAAACATTTATTATAAATAATTCTTGCCTCGATATACTTAATCATAATTTCAACCAATTATGTAAATCACATGTATCTTTCCATTTTATCTTTTCCTAATTATAATGCCATCAATTTTACAAGCAAATTCATAAGTACAGAAATGTAAGAAATAAACTCACTCGGTCATTTGCACGGATATTTCTAGTCAAAGTAATCCTTTGGGTAAAGTAGATCAAACTCCATGTCACTTATATAAAAAAAAAAAAAAAAATACCAAGAATGAGTATTTCTTAGAAATTCTACTTAAACTTATAATTCTATCTCACTAAGTTCGCAAAAAATTGTATAGAGAGAAATTCCAAGTTAAAATAGTTATAACTTGATTATTTTAAGTCAGAATTTCGCATATAATATACCATTTTCTACCTACTCGAAAAGATGTATCTGTTTCTAAGGTTATTTTTATTAGAAAAAGTCTTTTGAGTCATGGAAAAGGTTGGTATAGAATTACTACAAAAATCCCAGCCTTTAAAAACTTCATTTTCAAACTTTCCTTTAGCAAAAATTTATATATTCATATGATTGAAAAATCCTTTGAATACACACACACACATACATATATATATATATACTCATATTATATGCGAAATTTAATAGTTTTGTCTCAACGATTATTTTTCATAAAGCAATTTATCTCATTGGTGTTGAAAACTTGAATTTTAACAATTTTTTTTCTAAATGTTTTGAAAGAACATTATAAACTCTTAGGTTATTATAAATTGGTATATTCTTATTTTGTTTTCCAATTTCTTTTCCAAATAAGTTAATTTTTCTTAACTTTGATTTCCTACAAAATTTTACTTCTAGTGATAAAAATGTAGTTTCCAAATCATTATTAAGTTATTGATAACCTATGTTAGTATGAGTTGTATATATTTTCCTTTAGAAATAGTTTTGATAAATAAGTTTTTTTTCTCTTATAATTTCATTTCTTAACTTCTTTAAAAATAAATTTTATTTCTAAAACTTTGTCTTTTAAGTCTTTTACCAATTTTTCTTGGAAGAAAAACATGTTTCAATATTTTCTTAAGTTGTTGATAATATCTATTGTTTTTTAATCTTATCATGTTTATATTCTTTTTATTTCTTTGAAAACGGGTTCATCATTTAGAAACTTGACAACCTCTATTTTTCTAAGTGAGCTTATAATTTAATAAGTTGATTTTATCTTAACTTATGAAACTTAGTATAGTTATATAAGTTTGCTTATCAAGGGTTACTAATACTAAGTTTCAATAAATTTTATGTGACTTACCATAATAAGAGAAAATGTTTATTTTGTTAGTTAACTTCTTTGAGAATATCATCTTTATTGTCATTTAAGAAAATCTTGATGAGTTTGAAAAGAAGTTGGAAAATGAATAATTTTCCTATGTATGTGATAAAAAAAAAAATCTTGATTTGGTGACAAGAGTATATATTAAGAAAGTTTGGTTTTGTTTTCCTTTATTAAAGATAATTTCCTCTTAAGTTTTGTTGGGACAATATCATTATGATATACATGTACATAAGTATGTAGTATGAAAAAGATGAAATATAAGAACATATAAGAAGCAAATAATAAGCAAGATAATAATATCAAGTATTGGAAGCTTCATTAAGGTATCCCGGTCAAGTATTGGGAGCCTTAGTTTCATCAAAGCAATTCGAGACTAAAAATAGACTAGTCCCAAAAAGAAAGGAAAAGAAAGAAAAGAAAAGTAATAATAAGAGCATTAAGAATAATAAAAGCAAGTTAATAAGAGTTAGTAAGTATTTAGGCTCTAAGAAATATATAGATAATATATATATATATATATATATATAAGGTTAAGTTAGGAGCATAACAACAATAGTAACAACATAATATTATCATAATAACAAGATAATAAAATCGAATTCTTGACATGTGCAAGAACAAAACATGAACATGTTGCTTCTATAACTCATGTGAGCTTTAAGAAACAACACCATGGTCATGCTAAGTTACATGACATGGGTAAAATAAATGGTTGAAAGTTTTACCTATAAGTGTTTTTGAGTTTAAAGGAAGTGGTAGATGAGTGTGGTATTATGTAGGTAGTAATATGTAGTAAATTGATTATGTAGAGAAGGATTTTGGAAGAATTTGTTTGTGAAGAGTTTTGGTAGAGAAAAATTGTAGAGGGAACTTGTGGAGTGAATTTGAGAGAGTTTTGTTATGTAAAATGAAGGTGTGAAACAAGTGGAGGGAATGAGGGTATTTATAGTTGAAGATGGAGGAAAATTGTGTGTAATAAAATAAATTGGAAAAGAAAAATAATGGAGATGAGAGAAGGGGGATTTGCGAAGGCCATGAGAGGGAAGAGGGAGAGAAAATGATTAAATTTGTATTTTGTAAGAAAAAGTAAGTAATGTGTAAGATATGATATAATTAGAGATGTATTGAAAAAGTAAAAAGCAAAAAAAATAGATGTATAGGTGGTAAAAATAGGTAGTAAGAAAAAGTAGAGATAGATGAATAGTAATGAATAGTAAGATAGGATAATGAATAGTAAATAAAACTAATAAGTTACCGGTAGTAAAGAAATAACGTATAATAGCGAAATCTGTAATTTTTAGTTATTGAAAAATTACGAAACTGATATTTTTAGATTTCTTATATTATTATGAGTCTAATGGTATTATTGAAATATTTTTAACGTCCGATGTATCTAGGCACGATTTTCGAAAACTAATTCTATTGGGATCCAAAAGATACTAGAAATTAGCGAATATGATATTTTTAAGCTTTCTTATATTATTATGAACTATTATAGATCATTAACTTAATTCCGTTGTCTAGGGTTTAAGAGCGCGGGATTGCCAGATTTAAACTCTGGGGTATTGGCATAGGTTTTTGTTGGCTTAGGGTTTTCGGTTGACTTCTGGTACCAGGGTTTGAACTTAAGAATTATCGTAAAATCTAAGGGTTTACATCAAGGAGAACAAAGAGGATGTAAAGTGTTTCCTTAAGGTGATTTTGTAGGGCAAGTGTGATTAATGATTGTAAATCATATAAATATAGTCTAAAGAGGTACTTGTTACTATCGATGAAGGATATGTGTACATGTTTTCTCAATGAAGAGATGAGGGAAGGAGAAGGTACATTTTTGCGTTTGTTTTTAAAGTATAAGTAAGTGGAATGGTGTTCATAACAAAATTATAGTAAGTGAAATGGTGTTCATAACAAAATTATAGTTTTTTCTTGTTATTCATCTTTCTCTATATGATGAACTTTATTAAATGAAATCACCAATGAATATACATTTTTTAATGGATGAGAATATGAATGTGGCATCTTGAATAGTGTAAAATAACCTTTAATTTGAAGTTATATTTTGGGCTTAATTTGTTGAGTTTGGTGAATAATTCCATGAATTTGGTACTTAATTTGTCAAAATCAAGATTTTTAGGACTTTGGAAGGTTCTTTTAACTTAAAAGAAGAATTTGGATAAGTTTCATGGAATTTGATTAAAGACCTATCAAAGTTTGAGGAGCTGTTGTCATGCCCCAAAGGGTACCCTAGACGGGGTAGATTACCACATCCGGTATTAAAGCTTAAAAATGACTTCCTGGAGTCATGCGAAAGCTTCAACACCATATGTAAGGCTTCTATCACAATAATAGGAGATAACGGTGAGATGTGTAATTTGAGAAAATAAATATAATAACAAGAATTTAGATAAACATTTAACTTTAAAATCTATAGAAATATGGTCTTTACATCATCTTAGGAGCATTCCCCTGATAAATCTTCAAGGATCAAAATAAAGTCTTAGCCTTACTTAAAAACGATACTAAAATCAAAAAGATTTTCAGAAGAAATCTATTATAAGATCTTCAAAAGGATTTCCCCCAAAAGCTTAATTTCATCCAGATATATGGAGCCCTTGGGTAAAAGAGGAATTGGTCCTGTGTCAACAAAAATCTATTGGAGGAGGGGTAAGCTTAACTAGCTTAGTGAGAATATTCTTAGGTTAACATACTCGTATCAAGAAAATCAAACAAGATATTAAAAAAACATATGAATGGATTAACGCCCTCCATTCGGGGTTAGGTATTTCAACCTCTTTAAACCCATCTTTATAATCCAATTATGTAGTTCTTTCGGGCTCCTACTTGCTCCATCCTGAAATAGTTCTCTCGAGCTCCTATTTGCCCATCCTCAAATAGTTCTTTTGGGCTCTTATTCGCCCATCCTTACAAACTTGTGGCTCCTGCGAAACCCGCTTGTCCCATCGAGGGCATAGTGGCTAATGCAATGTGACTCACTTTCGTGATATGTAAGAATCAATTAATATAATTCTTGACTTATGATTAAGATATTGTTAAGGCGATCACAGATTTACAGACACTCCATTATGATAATAGAACACAAATTTAATTAACAACAATTCACGCCTCGATATGCTTATTATTCTTTTAACCAATAGTATCATGCATATTCCATTTTCATCTTTTCATACTTCTAGTGCCTCTAGCTACAAGCACAAACAAGTACAAAAAAGTAGAAGATATACTCACTTGACCATTCTTGCCATAATCCTTCACTTGTAATAGTTCTCCAAATACAAATTCTCCAAAGCTTTGTCACCTCAATGAAAGAAATACTCCAAGTAAGTATTTCATGGAGGTTCTGCTTAACTTTCTAATTCTACTCTAGTATTTGCATTAAAATTCGGATGGAAGGGAATTCCAACTTAAAATGATCATGACTTGCTCATTTTACTTGTAATTTCGCATATTATATGTCATTTTCTACCTATTCGAAAAGATCTATTTATTTCTAAGGTTATTTTTAACATAAAAAACCATTTGGTTTCCAAAATGGTATGGTACAGAATCATCACGAATTTCCCAGCCTTCAAAAATGAAATTTTCTAAACTTTTCTTCATCCAAAAATCGACAATCAAATATATAGATATTATATAGTTGAAAATCCTTTTAATATATATATAAACTCATATTATATGTATGATTTTAATGATGTTGTCTCAACAATGATTTTTCATAAAACAAGTAGTCTTAGGAGTTTGAAAAAGTAAAACTTGATATGGCCAAGTCCATAAAGAAAAATAAGAAAAATTGTTTTGACTTGAGGATGAGAAGTCTAAAACTAGAAAGACCAGTCTTAATAAATTTGCATGAAATAAATAAATAAATAAATTGCAAGAACTATAAGAGTATGAATAAATAAAAAGTTATGATAGTGAGCTTGTAAGCTCTAAGAATATATACATTAATATACTTAATAATATGTAAAAGTTAGATTAGTTGTAATAATAAAACATAACAATATAACAACAACGATTATAATATTTGAATATTGTTAAATAAGAGATGAACATATTGTTGCTTTCATAATATCCATGGGTTTATAAAACATATACTATGGTCATGTAATGTTAACACGAACATGAAGATGGTCTTAAGAATTTTTACCCAAGATAAAATGTGGGTGGAAGAAGAAATGAAGTATTGATAATTGTATGTAGATGGTGGTTGTATGGGAAAGAAGAGAGCGTTGGGAAGAGAATTTTGGGAGAGGATATTTGTAGAGAGAATTTGAGAGAGTTTTGTTATGTGTATGAGATGTGTGTAAAGAATGAATGAGGGATGAGGTATTTATAGAAAAAGTTGGAGGGAAATTATATTTAATTAAATAAATGAAATAAAAAAAAAATTAATGGTATGAAGGGGAAGAGTGATTAAAAATTAATTTTAGAAGAAAAATATAAGAAAATTTTAGTAATATGTGATGTAGAATTTTTATGGGAAAAGAAAATTATAAGAAATAAGTATATAGGTTGTAATAATAGATAGTAAGAGAAAGTAGAGATAAGTAAATAGTAATGAATAGTAGTAAATAGTAAATGAGACAATGAAAATACCGGTAGTAAAGAAAATACGCGTAAAAACACTATATCTAATATTTTTAGGATTCGAAAAATTCTAAAACTGATATTTTGCGGATCGTCATCTTATTACGAGTTTAGATATGTTATCGGAATATTTTTACCATTTTGTGGGCTGAGATACTATTTTCGAAAACTAATCCCTTCAGGCTCGAAACGAGCTATTTTTGAGCAAAACTAATCATTTTAAGCTATCTTATATTACTTCGAACTATAATCCGCCATTAGCTCATTTCTATTGTTCTCAGGTTTCAAGTGCGGGATTACCAGAGTTAAAACCACTAGTATGCCTTAACCTTTGTTGACTTTTGAAGTTCTGGTTTGACTAGGTTAGGATTTACTCAAATTTTATCCTAGAATTGAGGGTTTACAATTGTATAGTGCATGAACAATGCATAAGCCCGTGCATTTAGTCATGCAAAAGTTGCTAAAAGAACATGACCTTATAATTTGATCGTGTTTGGAGATTTTTAGATGCTAAGAGATTCGCAAACAAATACTTAAGCTCATGCATAGGTTGTGTTGAACTAGAGGGTAAGAACCTTAATTATGAGAAGACACTACCAAAGTCCATAATTGTTCATGGGTTGTTTTGAGCCAGATTCTATTCGGATCTTATTTGTATCTTCAAAATTCAGTAGAACATGAGTTATACATTGTCATGTTGAGCTTGTGGTGATTTAAAGTTTAGGATTATATTAGGAGAAATTGTGATTTTGTTCCAATTTATAAAATGTAAATTACATTTTTAACCACATTAATGTTATTTCTAAATATAAATATTGCATATATATTTCATATTATATATTTTACATAATACACTATTAAATGTATTATATATTTAATAATATTAAACAAGCAATCTTTTACTTGTCTCAAAAGTTTTCCAATATGTTTTCCTATTTTATTAATTTAAATTCTTCTTAAAACTAGTGGACATGCATCAAATTTAAATAAAATGATATAATTGAGTTTAGAACATGCACAATCATTTGATTGACACAACAAAAATTTAAATATATTATAAGGGAAGAATGTTATAAATAAATATGGAATTAATGTAAAAGAAAGATTTTCTTTAATTAGTGTTATAGATTTATTAAAAATATATGTTATTTAAATCAGCATTGAAAAATAATTTTGAAATGAGATAATATGTATATTTGAAATTATTAAATACACGACCTGATATAATATAAGTAACTTTAATTCTTGCACAGCATTCCTCCATCTAAACATATTTTTCTTGTCCTGGGAAATCAAATGACTATTAATATTATTTATTAAAATTAAATGTTTTTAAAAGCGGTTCGAACCAAACCAAACCAAACCACATTTGAAGTGGTTCAATTCCAAACTTTGAACCCTTAAAAGTGGTTCGGTTCATTAAGGATTTAAACCGAACCATTTCAAATGAAATGAGATTTGGTTTGGTTCGATCCCTGAACTGAACCAAATCGAACCATGAACACCCCTAATCGCATGTGTTACATGCAATACAACAATGTATGGAATTATTGTATCATATTTATTACATGCAATAAAAAATAAAAATGTTATATGCATTAATAAATACGACATAACAATGGTATTTTGATTTTTTTTTTTATAATTAACATTTTAGTAAACACCAGTTTCACTTTATTTGCATTTATACAACTATAGCATAGTAGTTTTAATCATACAATGCAGAATATCTTCTATCTCACTCCGTAGAGAAATTCTATGTTCCAATCATTAATTTTGATAAAAGCGATCCCATCATTATTTAATGGCTCCCACTATACCCAATGATGAACTACTAAATAGTTAATATTTCAATTACCATATTTATTTTAATAATTAGATGGTTGATTGGATAGTACAGTCAACAGAACCAAAAAAGCTCTCCACTCCTTAATATATAGTTTGATCCGAATGTCGATAATTAATTTAATAAAATTTAAATATTCTACATATAATAATGAATTTAGGATTATAACATTTAACAAAATAACAAAAGAAAAACATTACATATACACCAAAATATTAATAAGTGTGTGTGTGTGTGTGTAAAAGACAACACATTCATATGGGATTTAAATGATAAATAATTAAAACTCAAAATTTTATGACCTAAAATAATGATATATTACTATTTATTAACCTTTCTACGTTGTACTTAATATAAAAAGTATTGAAACAAAAATAGAAAAGGAAAAATCATCTTCATTATCAATATCTATTATATTAAAGTCCATAGCATTATTATCATTTGAATTTTCAAATTTACAAAGTAATCATCAACAATTATATCTATCTCCTTATATCTTACGTTAAATTATTATTTACAATTTTCAACTGACTATATATATGTAACTTAAGGAAACCATAGAATTTTGAAAATTAAAAACCTAAATGCCTTAGCCTAATTAATACCTTTATATGAATATAAACCAATTGCTTCCTATGAATTCTTTACCTCTACATATAATTTCTTCGATTATCTTTAATGGCAACCAATTAAGTGCAAGCGCATTATAATTTACTGCTTTTAATCATGCTTATCCACCTATAATATATGGCATAAATTAAATTATGTTGTATTGTCAATAGTATTATTTAAAAATAAAGAGTTAGGCGTATAAATTTAAATATGAAAACTTTTTTAAACTAGATATGTGCGTGTACCTCGCAAAAATTATAACCCTACCTTACATTAATTTGGTCATTATAAACTAAGTCAAAACAAGAAATTTACCTATCCTTGCATGTGTATCTATTGGCTATACATTCTATAGGAAGACATGGACTAACACAATCAATCAAACCCAATTTGATTATACCTAGGCACAAAATGATCCTAGTTACCCTATCAAGCATCCTTTGAGGGTGAATCAAGAGAACTAATTTCGTCATACCTAGGCACAAAATAATCCTAGTCACCCCATCAACCCTCCTTTGAGGGTGAACCAAGAGAATTAAATTGACCATACTAGTTTAATCCATGTTTTAGCGGATCTAAGTGGGTCCTCGGTGAGGATGTATTCTTATGGCAATGTTTCAAGTCAAAATTTTAGGTGCTCCAATGTTAGATTAGATGTACACGGATTACACTGATAAACCGACGAAGAAGGATACGGAAAGGTCACATAAAAAGGTATAGCATAGAGTGTTTTTTTTCGGTTGGAATGCGAAATTTTTTTACCTAGAGATAGGATATACAGAAAAAAAAAAAGGGTTAATAATAAAAAAATACCTGAACTTTTATAAAATGATCATTAGCTATATGAAATTTCACTTTAAACAATTTGATACTTAAAAGTTTTATGGATGTTTTTCATACCTAAAGTTTGATTTCGACATTTTTATACTTAAACAAAGTTTTCACGGACATTTTTCATATGTAAAGCAAGTTCAATTAGGTATGAAAAAAGTCCACAAAAATTTTATTTAGGTACCAAAATTGTCAAAACCAAATTCCAAGTACCTGATTGAACTTTTTGGCAAAAGTTCATGTACCAAATTGTTCAAAACAAAACTTAACTAATCTTTTTACGAAATTTCAAATACCAATTTTAACATTAAACCAAAAAAAAAAAGACAAAACAAATGAAATAAAAAGGTTAAAAAGAGGATTTCAAATTTGAAGAAGTTTGACGATTTATAAATTATAAACCTTTTATTGACTCCAATTCAATGACCTTAACTGTGCCTCCTTTTAATTATCCGTTCAGTAGTGGTCTCAAATTTAACAACATTGCTATCTTCATCATAAGTCATGCTTACTAGCATTAAGGTTCCATTAAGATGTCAACTTTGCTTGTTGTTGCCCTTTGGAGTTCATGGCATTAAATATTTAAACTTAATCAATTTATCAATTAACTACCTTTGAGATGGTTAATTTCACTAATCATTGAACTTTTGTTTTAACTAGATGCAATTAGCTCTTTTCTTTTCCAATTATTTATTATGGACTATCACATGTCATAAACAATCATTTTAATGAAAATATTTTGCCTATCATACATGGAAATAATGAAATAATGAAGACGACATTCGCAAGTCGAAATAAGTAGTCTATAATTATAAAAATATATATAATTTAAATAGAATATCTTTATCAAAATAATCGTTTGCAATATGTTACCATCCATAATTGGTAAAAAAGCCAGACATTGAACATGGGTTAACACAGTTATTGTAAATGACCTTTGGAAAGATAGATACTGACCGTCACAATTTAAAAATACAAAAGCTTAACTGAAAAATTGGTTAAAGTTGTCTACCAATATATATATATATATATATATATATATATGGTTAAACTTCAGATACCAAATCTAATATGACCCTCTTATTAATTGCTGGATAGGAAAAACAACTAAAAGAGCCACCAGATTATAAGGCTCATTCCGTATTTTCCAACCCCACGATCCATTATACCAACCACTGAGGCACTACTACAAAGTTGGGTGGGAAGTAGCAGAAGCAGAAAGTGGCCACTTCAGCTAAAGAAAGTGGCTGATCAGTTGGATAGAATATGCAATGATTTCAGCATTGAATGCAAGCAAAGAAGAAAACACTGCCCATTATGCTATATCCTGTAGCTTGCAGCTTGCTCTTGTATCTAGCTATATCAAACAAACATGCCTTATTTGCAATTGAGTGTTTAAGCTCCTAAATCTTTGAAACAAATGCATCATTGTAATATAATCAAATACACAAAGCTGTGGTCGTGTTTGCTGCATCAGTTTCCAATCCTTATTCAAATAACGGCGGAACCTAAAACTACAAGGAAATTCAGAATCCATCCTACATCCCATATCATTATACTAAAAGGAAATGAGAACCACTCAAAAGTACAGAGTGCAACTAACCATTTGCTCCTAGAACAGGGCATTTCCAGACATGGAAGATCAGCAGCTAGGACTCCTTAGATCTAGCACTAGGTACGATGAGGTTGTATCAATGGAGAAGGAATACCGTGCAGCATTTTGCACGCCCACTGCATTTTCTACACAGCATATCTGCTTGGGTGGACTTTGCAAAGGCCTCCAATCAGGCTTGAAAGACAAGAACTACTGGCAGAACTAGTTTTGGCCTGATGCTTCTCTCGAAGTAAAGCCAATCTCATATGTTGTATTTGTCGTACAGAATGGATTTAGAATTTAAATTATTTAAGAGTTGTTGTAATAATTCATATAGAAGGAAAGGAAATCTTTTTCAGTAAAGACATGACCATAATCATAATTTACTAGTGGTGTTGTTAGTAGCAAGGTACTTGGTATGACGACCCTGCGCAACAATTTTGCCATTGCTCTTCTTCCTCAACTCAACGCTAGCCACACCCACTGCTTTCCCCACCCGTAATACCTTGGCCTCGATCTCAATTTCCTCCTGGATGAAACAAACCACTTGCTCTTATAATACCAATTCCATATAATTACAAGGAAAATCTTGATAAGTTTTAAACACTTTGTTTTCTGAAGATCCCATTAGTGTGCATCTTCAAAACCAGTTAAGACCTTTGAATAGATAATTGCTATCTCAAACTTCGTATTTCGAGCGTATTCCTACCAATAACATGCATACATCAAATCCCCTTAAGTTTGTTCTATCACAGCAAGTGTGACCATGTTATTCTTGTAATAGAAGATTGGGACAATAAATTTCCATCCAGTTTAGGTTTTTTCTTTTTCTTTTTTTTTTTTTTGAAACCTTAAACGATTGCCGAGACTTCTGTTAACATTTTAGCAAAATCATGGTAACAATCAATTAAGGAAATGAGATTTGTAACTCTATTAGTGCTATAAGTGAAATAGTAAAAAAAATAGAAGCATTTGAGCGTGCAGATAAGAATTTCGGGTGCGGATACATACATCGAGGAAGGCAGCATCCAAGTAGGAGATGTTGATCTCGACGGAAACACCGGTGGTGGGAGCACCCACGGTGAGGATGACGGCCGATCCCACCACGTCCACGAGGGTAGCAGTGGCTCCGCCGTGCAACGAGTTACCTGCGTTCTGTCACGCGACGGCGGAGTGAGAAATTGGATAGGTAATACACACCACCACGACTATACGTGTAGAACAAAATATATGAATTTATACCAAGTAAATAATAATAAAATTTACATACAAGCAAACGAGCGGGGACTTTGAGGGAACAGAGGAGACGACCGGGTTCGACGGAAACAACAGTGAGGCCTTGGATTATCAGAGCCTCGAAGAATTTCATGGAGCGTCCGACCCCGTCCACGTTTGCCGCGTTAGCGTGGGTTTCGCCCCCTCCCTTCTCCAACCATCTTCTCACTGCTTCTTCCATTTTTTTGCCCCCAATTTCTTATTTAATTTAATTTAAAGGCAATCGCAGGTTGACTTTTCCGTCTCCTCTCTCTTCTCTCGCCTTCGTTTTACCCTCGTTACCAAACCTCCAGCTTTATGGCTTCACTCAAAGAGTGAAAAGAAATGGAATTATGGAAAATAGAGGAAATTCTTGGATCCACGATGGCGCTGTGATTAATATTATAAAAAAATTATATAAAAAATCTATGGTTTTCAACCAAATTAAAAAAAAAAAAATGAACGGTTCAATAATATAACATAATTTATCTCATTAAAAGGGTCATAAAATCATAGAAATTTTCTTTCCTTTTTCTTTTAAAAAAAGAGAGAAAAGTAAGTAAAAGTAAATAGAAATGTGTGACTAATTGTCATTTAAAATTAATTTTCATCATGATAAAGTATAGTGTGCTAGCTCCATTTCTTATTTATGTATAATCAATTGAATAATAGAAATGAAAATATTTTTCTCTATTTCCTCCACTTTCCTTTGATTATTCCCAAAAATAGAATAAATTTCACTAGTGGTATCTAAACTTTTACTCATAAAAATACCTACATAAACATTACAAACCTAAAACCCTTTAATCTAGGAGTTTTGGTTTGGATACATCTTAATAAGGGTCGATTTCTACACAAAAAATCTTATAAGTTGTCATCAAGAGCATATGGACGTTTCAAGATTGTTGAGAAGATCAGCAACAATGCTTGTCGTCTTGAACTTCCAAGAGATTATGGAGTGTCAGCTACATTCAATATTGTAGATTTATCTCTATATGTTCTAGAGGATGAAGACTTTGTTGAAGAGCCATCAAATTCAAGCGTGAATCTTCAACAACCCTAGGAAGATGATGAGAATCAAGTTAAGGATCCTATGACAAGATCTAGAGCTAAGGGGTTACAAAACTTAATTCAAAGAGTTTTGAATAATGAGCCATTTGAAGATGTGTGTACCTTTTTTTATAGCTATGGGATCCATTCTATAGATGAATATATGTCAATTTGTGTGCAAAGTGAAGAAAATAAAGGAAGAAGCAAGCGTGTCATGCTCGTTATCGAGGCTGTGAGAAGAACTATTGCAAATCAACAAGGAGATCCAGTTAATGATCACACCCCTACTATGGATGGTGAGAAAGTACAATTTGAAGATGAACATATCACACCCGTGATGCCATCAGTGATCATCAATGTCATGCCCAGGTTGTCATCTGTGATAGATAGTGATGAAAAGTGTTGAGGAGGTCACATCTAAGATGCCCATCATGCTATATAGAGTGAAAGGATCACGCCCCACGTCTTGGTTGTGGTGTAGCCTATGATGGCGACACGAATTTAGATTAGTTGATAACTCTCTTTTGTTTTATTATATATTTCTTATTAAATTTGATTGGTTATTACTATTTTACTCTTAACCTAAGCCGTAGGTATTAATGTCATGTTTGATATGCAGAAATAAACCCATAATGGAATTGTGGCTCTAGGTTTCATTCCATTTCTCATATTTGGATGCACCTTTAGAAGCTAGAATTGCGATTCTGACTTAGAAAGAAGGCAGAATCGCGATTCTATTTTAATTTTATTAATTGCATATAATATAATTACACTTTTATCCTATTACATATTCATAACTTGCACTTATTGCTAGAGATATTTCCGACAAATACATCATATAGCCATTCCATTCCATGCATACCTTCAAACATAGGAATGGATTTTTCATTCTAAAATTCAATCCATTCCATTCTAAATCATTTTAGTGTACCAGTAGTGATATAAAGAGACTTTCTTTGTAAACATTAACAAGATTGTTAGTTTTAATAAAATTCTTCTCTCTAGGAGTTCTTACTCTTAAACCCTAGCTCTTATCAATTAATCTTAATCATAATGAGTGCAAGCATGAGTGAGATATTGTGAGTCCTATCAATAGCTTGTGAGTGTTAGATCCTTCTATGCTTTCTTGTTGCGTCATATCTAAGAGAAGTGAAGAACCTGTCTTTATAATCAAGAAACCCTAATTCTTGTGTTAAGTCTTGGTGATTTCTATAGATTAATTAATATTAATCTATAGATACACTAATGATTAGTTTTCTAGACGTATCACTAGATCATAAACTCCCATAAGGAATTTATACACATGATCCTTTTCTAATTCTTCTAGCTTGTGTTTAGTCATGGCATAACCATCCCCACTTGGATAACATAGGATAGAACGAAACCCTTCCAGTTCATCCCAAATCACACACAACTTGGTGTAATATGTACCAAAAGTCATGTCTTGTTGCTTTACATATGGAAATGTAGATTTCAGTTGGTATTGCCTAGGTATATATTTTCCATCGATATCTTTCTTTGAGATCATCCCAAAACTCTTTAATAGATTCAAAATATGGAATAAAAGGTTGAAGATTTGGATTAATGGTATTATGGATCCATGCATTGATCATGGAATTACATACCTTTTATGTGTATGATTCATCAAACTCATGGTCTTCAGGTTTTTGAATTGAGCTATTGGCGAAAGCCAATTTATTCTTCACCTTTAATGAGTTTTTTATGACCTTCGACCAATTGTTATAATTAGCTTCTTTTCTCAACACAACATTTGTTAACATGATCCCAGGATTGTCTAAAGCATGGACATAATAAGTCAAACATGGATCAGTCACTTTTAATTCTTGTTACCGCTACTTTCATCTTTTGACATGATGGAAAACTTTCAAGAAAGAGCTTCGCGTGAAACGACAAAAACCTTAATTATAGTATTTTTGTCCCAAGACGTTGCTCTGATACCATGATAAAAGATGAAGAAAATTTGTCTTGTATTTTATTAATAAAACCATCTTATATATAGGCAAATACAAGGTGTAAACGAAATATATGAGAATATTTACAAGCTAACATTAGCCTAAAATATTGCTATAATATCTAAAATACATACCGCTACAATATTATGCCTAAAATATTGTTACATAAATATTGATATTATTAGATGGCACAATGTCTTAATATTTCCTAGACATCATTTATATTGCTCAAGTTACATATAGCATTAAGGTACCCAATTGCATATTTAAACAAAGTTTTTTTTTTTATTAAATTGATCAATTTGAAAATTCAGATATTAAATTGATCAATTTTAAAGTTTAGATACCTAATTACATATATTTCCAAGGTTTTGGTACCATTCAATGATAGTTACCCTTTCATATAATAAGAACCATTTTTATTAGTATCATATAATGCAACATCATGCTTTGTAGAGGAAAAAAAAACATTTTTTATGTGAATTTTTATCCTTCTCAATTTTTATGCATATTAATGTTATAAATGATACCTAGATTTTGATAAAATATACAATTAATTATCTAAACTTTTAAAATGATCAATTTCGTACATAAACTTTATAATTGATCAATTTAATACTTGAAATAACTTTTCGTGCATACCAACAATACCTTTACCAAGTTCTTTTAGTATTATATTGATCAATTTAAAATTTTATATATTATAAATTGATCAATTTTGAAAGTTGAGGTACTAAATTGATTAATTTTAAAATTTATATATCAAATTAATATATTTTATTAAAATTTAGATATCATTTAATATATACTTTTTTGTACTGAAATCTACGAGCAGTTTTTTCTTCCCTTCAACTCAAGCAAAACTCACATCCCTTGGCTCTATCCACAACAAAAAAATCATCGGTGAGCGGCCTCCCTAAAAGCTAATCATTTTCCAAAATTTTATGTAATGTTTGTTGCAAAATGATTCTTTGGGAAATTCATTGAAATTAATTACTTAATTAAAGTAGAATTAAACTTAATTACCTAAAATATATAAATCACGTTAATTAAATGGGATATCATTCCTGTGGATAACTATGCTATTTGCCGAACTAAAATGCACACGATTCTTCATTTAAGTCAAGATATGTGGGTCCCACTAAAATAAATGATAGCCACATGAAATGGAAATGCCTACCAGGATGAATCACAGCTACATAAAATAAAAAATTATTATGGTCAAATCAAACCATGTCGATATTGATACAAACAGAGCCCGGCGGACAGGAAGATTTCGAGTGCACGTATATCGCAAAAAATAAATAGCAATATGCCGAATATAACCAACATCCCTTTTATAGCCCACATATAGTTATGGTAGTTAAACTTTATATGACGATTTATACTTATTAGTTATGTGTAAATATTCATATCTTATTTTATAGATGTAATTTTATAACGAAATTTTAATAATTTCTTTCATCTAACTTTTATATAGATAATTTCTTTTATACGAGAAATAGACCCACCTTATTTATTGCTATTGCTGTGCTTTTATCTTTGTAATACCAATCTACTAGATGAAACAATACCACCTAATCAATATTCTAGAGTGACTTATAGTCTATTTCAAACAATAATGCCTTTTATTTTAATTTTTTTAAGTATAACTTAAGCTAATATAAATCAAATATAAAATTTGAAGACACATCAAAAGTAAATGATTTCAAACAAATAAAAAAATATAAATATCCATACAAAAGAATGAACGGTTTTGCCAGAGTCTTGCAACACTTCGTTATAAAACAAAAGACAGATCTTCAACCATATTATTCATAATTCATACATTAAGGGTGTTAATACAAATATAAATACTTTAAAAGATGATGGACAAAAAATTAATTACATAGATGTAAAAAATATATAAATATAATATTTGAAAATAAGACAAGTAACCAGCAATCATTTTAATACATTCTTATTCCTTTATGTAATACATAATTTTTAGCCTAGTTAAAGTCCAAATTTACATGGACTAACCCAAACCCATAGGCTATTTTGATTCTTAGTAGTGAATCTTGCTTCTTACTTCCATTATGATTATCTAGATCTGGCTACCATTATTGTTTCGTTTATCTACACAATCCTTCGAGTATCCATTCATGACACTCAAGTTACTTCGAGTAACTTAATTGATGTTTGACTAATCTAGCCCACATTCATATCTCCAACTAATGTAGATATGCTAGGTGACAATTAGGGCAGGAGGGTGGTTAGAAGGATACACCACCTTTAGACCCATAAAGGGTAGAAGAATCAGTGTAGAGGATGATAGAAGTGATTTCGATGGTATAAGTATAATAGAAAATGAAAGAGAAAATAAAAGTCTCAATCAATCTTTATTCAATACTCATACATGTAGTGATAAATTTATTTTTTATTTAAAATGAATGGATAGCAAGATTCTATAGTGTTGATATGTTTTCAAACGGGATCATCATAAGTTTTTTAACATCTCATATTCATATTCAATTATAATTGCATCATTAGAATACTTAATATATCAATTACTATATTTGTTTTAACATGATTAGCCATTGATGGACCACAAGTATTCTCAAAATAGATAATAATATAAGAAAGACTAATGAAATTACTATATAAAATATTATAATAAAAATGTGCAATGAATGAAAGATTTTTGACTTAAATAATAAAGATAAATATATTATATGTAATGAAATATAGGTATGTTTCATGTGTTGTAAATGATGAATAACTAATAAGTATATGATAATAGTCTTGCTAAGAAAAGATTACCCCATTTTGACCGTTGCAAAAATTATTTTGAATCTTATATTCTATTCTTCAAATGTTTAATTAATTTTTTTATTTTAATTTTTTAAAAAGAATACATTTGAATAAAGATTCCTTACTACTTCATCCATATATTGCCAATTGAAGCTTTTGTTTTCTTAAACCATCATATCTCGTAGGACTTTTGAAAGATCATTAAAGTATCACATCTGTATTTTAAAGATCTCGTTTCTATATAACTTTATCACTAATGGCTCGGTCACTTCTTCATGATGAATAAGGAAGGATTTGAATTCCAATTCAATAGGAATGTAATAGGATTGTAATAGATAATACAATGTTCACTTTGTGTAGAAAATAAAACATGTAATTATTGGAGTAACAGATAAAATATCTATCATATCTCTTATCTTTATTAGAGAGAGAAGACAGTTCTAATATTTTAAAGTCAAAGTATTTACAGTAAAGTTGGAAAATAGATAATTGAATTGCAATTCATGATTATGACGACATGAATTACTATTTATTATTTTATATAATAACAATTCATTATGAATTATCATTCATTTCAAGTAAACGTTAAAATAACAGTTTGGATAAAACAAAGAGAAAATGAATAATAATTTATCTCAAATTAACGGATTGTAAGTTTCTTTATATAAAATTTTTCACATTTTTTTTAACTTCTATGACATGGGGCGGCGTGTATAGGGCCTGCCCATGCCTGTGACCATGTTTTTCCCGCGCTACGAAATCTATGTGCCTGCGAATCTATAAAATTCCACTTGCATCGAAGAATGATACATTAAAGTTTTGTCCGGGCGAACAGAGAGAGTGGGTTAATTAAATGATTTTTTAATGTTCTAGCATAGCCCTTCTTTTTTTTTTTTTTTTTTTTTTGCCTTTAACATCGCATTTAAAAGGGAGTTATAGTATATAAATATTGTACATGCAGGTGTCAAAGACAAATTTGACATGTATATTATTTTGAAGGTGACATATTTGATATTGCATCATTTACTTCACAGAATAACTAATTCTTTTCTTTATCTTTCAAATTCCAATTTATGATGCCAACGTTCAAAGAGACTTTTTTTTTTTCCTTGAAAATTTTAAATAGTAAATTATATGGTAAAATACCTTATAGATAAAAATATCGATTATGTTTTATATGATTTTATCTATATAATGATTATACTACTGGTTATGAATGAAGTTCTATACATAATATATATAATTTGCAATATACAACGCATTGATAATATAATTTACAATAAGTGTTAAGCGTTATATGTGTCATGTGCTATATTATCAACAACATGATAAGGGAATATCAATTTGGTATCCAAATTTCTCCATTTATGCAATTAGCTACTTGAATTTTGATATTTTTGTAATTAAATCACATAATTAAGGTATTATAAATTACTTTAAAAGTTTTATATATAGCAATTGATACTTTTAAAATTCAGATAGTTAATTAATTATAAAAATAAATAAAGTTTAAGTACTAAATATTTCACTTACCCTAAGATAATAATGTATTATAAATAGTATTATATGTCATGATTAAAGACTCAATTATATATACAAGTTTAATATATTTGTATATTGATTATATATGTGACTTTATACATCATTTTCACTTATAATTTTTTGTATTATTTTGCATAGAGAAATTGATAATAAAAATTGAGTTTTGAGAAAAATAGTCACAATTAGTAATGTCTTCCTTATATTCTATCATGTGTCCGTCTCTATTTTTACACAATACACTTAACAAAGTAAAAATAAATAAATAAATGTTAAGGATCTTATTTTTAGGATTCTTAATAAAAGACCTAAAAAGTTTAAAGAAGTTTTCTCATTTTGTGGGATCTCAAAAGATAAAATCTTTGACTTAAGTTGCTATATCAAGAACCCTAAAATGGTGATGCTCTTTAAACTAATCCTTCCACATAAGCAAATTAGAATATTGAAAAATGGAATACTCAAATGAAATCTGAAATACAATTAGCTCGAAGAGAAATCGTACACCACATTAAAGTAAAAGGAGGTTATAAAGAAGGGAAAAAAAAGGAGAGAAGGCTTCTTCTTTTTGTTCCGAAAATGGATGCTTATAATCCTCCAGAAGAAAATGAAACAATATGACACATATATAATTTAAGTATATATTGCCATTATATACAACTAAATATGAAAAACTTCATACGATCTAAATCATATTATTGGAAACCTATAGACAGAGATCTAATGTAAAATTTATCATATACGTTTTACATTCTATATGTGTGTGTGTATACGGTATTTCATTTTTTATTAATTATGATACCTTTCCTTAGTTTTACTATTTTAGAAATATCCATGCGTTGCCCATGGACATACCTGCTTTTGAAAGTTGAGGGATTAAAATGCTATAAATTCCATTAATTAATTTGAAGCAGAGCGAATGCATATTACTTACTCGACTGTCTTTTTAATCACAAATGGTGGTGGCATGATAAATGAGTCACGGCACGCGTGGGCTAGTATGTGAATTATAGACCTAGCACGGTAGGCGAAGGAAAAAGATAAAAACATAAGCATATGTGGGCTAATATGCAGCACGCAAGGCATGCGAAATAAGTGGAGCAGCATATCACAACCTACAAGGCATGCGAACCAGCACATGAGCTTTTTTTAATAGTAATATAAAAATAGTGATTTATTTTTAATTTACTTTAAATTGTATTAAATAATTACTTTTATTATTTTAATTAAATGTATTTATCTTCTTAAAAAAAATATATATATTATATATAGTATATTTTATTTCTTTAAAATAATTTCAATTGTATTACTATTAACATATTAACTTCAACATTATTTAGAAAGTAAAAGAAAATGAAATTATAAAATAATATTGTAATAGTAATTGATTTATATGTTATTTTAATAATAATATAAAAATAGTGATTTTTAATTTTCTTTTAATTTTATTTAAATAAATTATTTTTATTATTTTAATTAAATATATTTGTATTTTTTTAAAAATATAATATATTAAGTATTTTATTTATTTGCTTAAAATGACATTATCTGTATTACTATTAATATATTAACTTCAATATTTTTTAGGAAATATAAGAAAATGAAATTATAAATAATATAGTAATCAATTTATATACCTTTTTTAAATAATAATATAAAAATAGTGATTTTTTTTTAATTTAATTTAAATTGTATTTAAATAAATTATTTTTATTATTTTGATTAAATATACTTGTCTTCTTAAAAAATATAATATATTTTGTATATTTTTTTTTAAAATGATTTCAATTATATTACTATTAACATACTAAATATTAATTTCAAATTTTTGTAGGAAATAAAAAAATAAAATTATCAAATAATATTGTAATAATAATTAATTTATATTAAATTTAAAATTGCTTAATTAATTTATTTAGAATAATTATAAATTTTTAAATAAAGAAAATTAATGAATGAATTGAGATCAATGGAAAAATAAATTTTTGTTAGTAATATTTTTTAACTACAAAAGAATACAAGAATAGTGAAAAAAAAAAAAAAAAAGTTATCAACCATATATCCTCCCTCTTAGGAACCTTCTCCAGCCCCACCCCACTATTTTATCTATGTCTGTTGCTACAAATCCAGTGGTGACAATGACTCTCCCAATCCCTAGTCGCTGTCCTTGGGCCACCAAAAGTGTGGGTTCCTCTGTTCTCTACTAATAGCATTGGACCAATCTTTTAAGCACACACATACTCAACAGTGGTAGCTTTTAGCCTATGGCGGTACGATATGATGACTCCTTCGCCCGAATTGAAGTTGACTTTGATGAAACTGTTGAAGTTAGAGAAGCCAAAACATCCTATCCCAATACGGAAAGCATTGGCATCATGTGTGTCATTTTCTTCTACCAACTGAGAATATTGAAATCATCCCCCTCATTCCCCTTTCCTTGTTGTGGTTGCGGTTCCGGTTCCTCCTCATCGAGTTGCCAGACCCCATACGCCAACATGTCACTAAAAATTTCTCAGGAATCTGCATGGCTGCTCCAACATCTTAGGTGATTTGTTTACTTCTCTTTGAAAAACCCCAAGATGAGTGACTGCTGGATCATTGTGGTTGGGGTGATGATGCATTCATTTGATCACAACACCGGTACAAGTCTTTAAGAAAATTTGTTGCTGTAGTATGAAGACTTGTAACCTCTGATTCAAGATCGGCTACCCCAATATTCTTATAGAATTCTTTGAGGAGTGCTACAATCGCACGGAACTTATACCGTGGACTTAGCATTGTTGCAACATGGAAGAGGGGGGAAAGGGATGGGGATAAAATAATCCTGGAGCTTACTGGTCATTGTAGATACAGAGTGGCTGTCAAATTAGGATCGAAACTATAGTTACTCAGCATGTCTAATATGTCCACCAAGTAAGGAAGTACCCAACTGCTAGTGAGATAATCAAAACCAAATAAATGTTGTGTTAGGCCAAGAAATGCCTTCAAGACCTCTTTAAATGCATGCGTTATTTGTCAATCTCTACTGTCCATCAGACCAATGGCAGGACTAGAGGGATTGAGTAGGGTCTTGTACAAATAAGTTAGAGCCCTTCTACACTTCAATGCTCGGTTAAGCATTTTGAACTTAAAATTCCACATAGTTACACGATAAAGTACAAGCATCTTTTCCTCTGAATGTTGTTCCTTGACAAACTCTACATAAATCTGTTTAAATCTCTATGAAACATGAGGACAGTTGATATAATATCTTATCTTTTCAATATGTATGTCAAGGCCATAAGCTGTAAGGCTTGCTTGTACTACCAAATTGAAAATATGACAGATACATTGGACGTGAAAGAACTTTCCATCGCACACCAGCTTCAACGACTACTTCAGATTACGAATGGCACAGTATTGTTCGATGCATTGTCAAATGATATACGAAATAGAGTCAATATATCGTACAATTGGATGGCTTTTAATATGTTATTTGCTATTGCTTGGCCAGTGTGTCTTTCCTAGAACGGCTTGAAAGTAATAATCTGTTTCTAGATTAACCATTGTTCATTTATCTAGTGAGCAGTTTCGTATATATGCTGGATTACATTATTATTGGGAGATTTCCACACATCTGAGGTGAGAAAGACACTGCACAAGCAAAATCGAGTATATTATTTAAATTGAAAGTAAACATCATAAATCAGTGTATGATCTAAAAAATTACTCAAACAACAAATTATTTTAGAAGATTATATCTAGAACGGAGGTTTGACAAAAGCTCTTTAAGAGCTTCATGCCTTCTATCAAAAAAGCTCATTATATCATTTTTTAACGTTTGTCAGCTCACATGTTGGTATAAGAGTTGCATGGCTCTTGTACTCCAATTGTCAAATTTTCCATGACCAACTGCATAGAATGATATATTTGTAGCTACCATTCATTCCATTAGCTAGTCTCGCGCATCTTGATGATTGAATTACCACGTTGCGGGATTGACATGCTCAGTATGGAAGTTGTTGTCATTGGTGGAGTCATCTACCACAACATGCCCTTTGGACATGTGTGCTTCTATGTGTTGTTTTAAGTGTCATGTGCCATTGCAGGACTTAGATGACAACTTATTGCCGCAAGTTTGATAAATGACATATTTAATAGGTTCTCCACTTGATGTGGATTCTTCGATTTCTGTAAAATATTTTCACACAGTAGCTATATTTTTCTTAAGACATCTCGAAGCATTACTAGTCATGGCAGGTCATTATTACTCTACATTAGGATTGATTGTTTAGTTGGAGAGAAAGTTGCTACCTACAAATAGAAAATAATTTTGGATATTTATGTAGTAATGATAAAAAAAAATTAAACACAACGAAAAGTTACCCCTCCATCATTTCTACTGGCCATAAAGGTGGTTATGTGACTGTTGGTGGAGCTTATAAATACCCCGCTCCAGCTACTTCTTGTCCGAAAATATATACTGGAATCAGTGGTAAGGACATAGGTACTACATATTCAAGGTTCCTTATTTGATTCATCAAGGTATTCAAACCCTGCGTAGTGTTTCCAAAAATCCATGAGCATTAAACTCGTTGAAGTTGGGAAAATTGTCAAAGTGGTTTTTGTTTCCATCCATATCGATATTTAACCGAAAAGTAAGAAAGTGTTAAGGACGTTTGAATTAAAATGGGCATGATAATAACTAAATTTAATGCAAAATGGGTGGAGTTACAGTCTGGAGCCTAAACTCAATATATAATGCAGGCATGTCCGACCATCTTTCTTTTTTTAAGGACCACGTGGGTACGTTGTCTAATGGCGTGCCCGGGTCAGCTATCTGTTTTTTTTTTCTTTTAAAGGCTAACATGGGCACGCCGATGACCAAAGTGCCTACATCAACCATCGGTGTGGGCACGTTGGCTAACAATGTGCCCACGTTTGGCCAGCAACGTGCCTACGTTTGGCCATCTTTTTTTTCAAAGGCCAATGTAGGCACGTCGTTGACCAACATGCCTACGTCAACTGCCAGCATGGGCACATTGCCTAGCAACGTGCCCACATTCGGTTATCTTTTTTTTTTAAGGCCGATGTAGGCACACCGATGGCTAACATATCCACGTCAGCTGCCAATGTGGGCACATTGGCAGGAGATATGCCCATGTCTGATCATCTTTAAAAAAAGAAAAAAAAAAACATTCCCACATCAGTTCTATATATACCTTCAACCGACGTAGGCACATTGATTCCAACACGTATCATTTTCACACCATCACACTTGTACGCACTTGTCATTTGCCAATTGTATTAGAAGTTCCTTCTGCTTTAAGTAATAGGGCATCCACAAAGTTCATGCTTTCATACTAAAGTAACCGCACGACGCTGCTACCATGAAAGAACACCTACCTCGTCTCGTCCTCGTCCCATCTTCTTCACCCAGTCGTCACCCATATGATGATAATAATAATTATATCCACTTGTCCACCCAGGCTATGAGAGCACGATACGAAATTGAGTTCTACTCTTGCTCCATCCTTTTAGGTAAAGATTATGACATGGGCGAGTTAAATCAGTGGCACAACTTCACTAACGCCTTACGTGACACTAGTTTGGTTGCACTCATAGACCTTCCGAACAAGACATATATCAATCTCATTCGTATGTTTTATTTAAATGCAACTATAAATGATGCCATAAAAGATGACCATATGGTTTCATTGGTGGATAGTCAATACAAAATTTAGGAATCTATCACTACTTATATGTTTGTTTGTGTTCTTTGTATTACCCCGAATTATCTTAACAGTCTATTCCATCAAGCCAACGGGGGTAATAAGTTGCTTAAAAATTGGGATATGATCAATGCATTCTAACGGGTATTTAATCGAGCTATCCCTCCAGTATGTGCTAGTAGGAGTCATTCTAACCACTTGAAGCACCTCAAACAAAAAGATCTCTTACCAATTTATAAACTAATTCATCATATAATTTGATACAATATATATCCACAGGCGAATTCAAATAACATCTCTGTTGAAGATGTCTACCTGATGAACGAAATGATGAATCTCCGAATATTAGATGTCAGCTATTTGATGATACAATGCATGTGTCGGGGCTCGGGAGAAAGGATACCCATCTTGCATATGGTCGCCTATCACACTCGTTCTGAAATCGTAGGGATTTGACCTTTCAAATTATATGAAAGCAAAATCAAGGTCCGAATTCACAAAGAGCGACATAGCAAGAAGATTGGGTTTTAAGTATGATCCTGAAGCCAATCGATATATTAGAGATCAAGGTGGTGCAGCACAACCAGGAGATGAAAATGAATCAAATGAACAGAGCTTTGATCTCAACTTGGATGATCTCACCCTCCCCTTTACATATTATGATGAAGGAATGGGAGACGGACACGAACAGTGACAGGGTCAAGCTCAAAACAGCAATGATCCGGATCCAGTACTTATAATATGAAGGACATAATGAATACTTTAATATAGATAACTGATGCCCAAAAAGAACATAGGGACTTGCTCAACTCCATGAGTAGCCACATGCACAATTTCTTCGAATGGCAGGTTATCGACCAATGCATCCTCCACGACTACCCCCATAAGGGCCACAACCATTGTATCACTATCAACCCCCGAGTGATGCTGATGATCAAAGCGGTCAATAAGGCGGTCAATCGTCACATTCGCATCATTTTTAAAAATGTAAATTAATTGCTTTTATTTACTATCAATGTAAATAATAATATAATGCATATTATTGTTAATAGAGTTAAAAATATTGCTTTAGTAACTATCTAAATTCTATTTATGTTAAATGTTAAAATCAATAATTTACCGTAACTAATTTGAATAATTAGTTTAATTAAAATTCCAAAAACCATCAGAAAAAAAAACCGCAAGTGGAAAATAATTAAAAAATCGAATAAACTATGTGAAATTAAACTTGATTGAAGGCATACAAATTGGCACGCAGAGGCATGCAACACGACATGTGAATAAATGGCCTAGTACAGTACGGTATGCGAAAAAAGAGCATGTGAAGCACAGAACACTAGTATGAATGGGCACGGCAGGAAAAAGTACGCGGCACGCAAAGCACGCAAGATTTGGCACACGACGCGACCTATTTACCATGCCTGAGTACACTAGTATATCTAAACAAATGGTTTGAAAATTAGTACATAATGGTTTGAAATCAAAGCCTATTTATTTTTCAAAGGGAGAGAAAGGAGATAGATAATGAGAATAATAGGTGTTGTTTTAATAATATATTATGGATTGATCATTACTTATATTAATCAAAATATAATAAATAACCACCTCTATACTGATGAACATGATTATGATGAAACACTTCCACCAGAATTTGATGATTTCCAATTAGATTTAGTTAGTTAAATTTTATTTACGATAAATAGATTGTTCTAGTTATTTGTGTTGGAAAACCAAATTTATGCTCCTAGCAATAATACCTGAATTGAATAGACACTAAGTCAACATCAAATTAAACTAAATCAATCTGTTGAACAAAATAAAATTTAATTAACTATAATAAATTTATTGAGGAGATCATCATCTTTAGCTAGTCTAAGATCAAAAGAAAGTTAAGGGAAAAAAGAAAAAAAAAAGATCAAAAGAAAGTTTTTTTCAATAGAGTCAAAATCTAATCAAAATATTGACAATCAAAATGAGGTTAGAATTGCTCAAATAGAGCAAGATTGTCAAAATTGGTCAATACCTAAAGAAAAAAATTAAAGAAATTTATCAAATTGGTAGTTTTAATTTAAAACACGTTTGTATAATCAAAACGGTAGAAAAATCTTTGTCTCTTTCAAATAATAAACATGAAAGTAATATGATTGTTTTCTGAAGCATCAATAAAAAAAATCAAGAAAAATATAAATTTCTACATATAGAGCTTGTTCAAATATATATAGCACGACTTTATAGGATAGGTGTTAATGCTCAAATTTTAGAAAGGTTAAGAGATGCAAGGAATAATGATTTTCATGAATCTACTTTATCCTTATTTTAAAAAAATTTACATCATGGACATAGTATACAAAATGTTATCCAATGATCCAAATATCATGAATAATTTTGTTTTGGCAAAAAAATATCATGAATAGCTTAGTACTACATTTTCAATTAAGGAATCCGAATTATAGTGAAGTAACTAAATATATAGTTCATGTTTAGAATTCATTATAAATGCACAAGTTCTAAAATAGCTCCAAAAACTAAAAAGATGTCTCATAAAGTAGAAACTGTTTTGTTATTAAAAAAAAAACATAAAAAAATCAATAATTTTACTCTAAAAACTTTAAGTTAGGAAGAAGTATCTCTTCCAAAAGAATGGTTTCTTGAAGAACTACTTACTTCTAGACCTAGTGTTTCAAATAATCGTTCTTCTCTAGTTCAAGGTTCAACAATGGTAGTATTAAAATTTAATTCCCTAGAATTGCAGATAGAAGGCCTTTTTGCACCTTAGGTACAATCACCTAGTCTTAGTCATTCCCTAGTCTATTTGAATGTGTTGATAAACTTAAAAATTTAAGAAATATGGATCAAAGTCCTCATAATAATAATTAAAGACCCTCATCTAAAAATAAAATAGATCTTATAAAATTAAAGGGTGTAGATTTTAGTTCTTCATTTCTAGAACAGTTTATCAATTAAACTCAAATGAAAGAATTAAATGTCATCAGCATAGAACAACCTTTCGAAATTGACAAGAATTCTTAAGAAAAATTTTTATTTTGAAAAAATAGGAAAAATTATTTTAACAATTTTACTAAAGAAGAAACTTATTCAATACGAGCTATGTGGTAAAATGATATGCACCATAATCTCAAAAGAAATGAGCCATTTTTCAAATGGTTCTTTTAGAACTTTGGTTAAGAGAAAAAAAAAATTATTCAAACCTTAGATAAACCTACACATACATGGATTACTAAACAAGTCCTATAATCTCAGTTGATCCATCTCTTTAAGAATTTGAAATAAAAATTTCAAATGAAACCTTAAATACTTCTCTCTTCAAAGTAAGATCTGTTGAAAAAACAAAAATTAGCAGTTTTAGAGCCTAAAATAACTATACTAATCAAATACTACATACTATTAATCAAAAACTGAAAGGATAGAAAATTTGTTAATAGGAAAAATGGAGAACCCACAAGACAAAGGAAAATAAAAATAAAATAAAATCATTTTCAAGACACTTTTAAAGTAACCAGTGAAAGTTCTTCAAAATCAGGCTCTATCATAAATCCTTATTTAACAAAACTAATTTATTGTTTGCAACTTATTTCTAATATTTAAAATTTTAAATTTGGAAGAAGTGAAAGTTTATTAGAAGAAATATCAAATAAATTAAAAAATATTGGAACCAAAAAAAGAAACAAATACTATTGATCAAGAAATTGAAGATCTAGCTAATCAGTTTACATAAAAAGGTCAATATAAATAAGATAAAAAATTATTTAAATCACGTAATTATAGACCTCAGAACACTACAAGTGGAAGCCAGTACCCACAACCTTCACCACCAGACACTACGTTTGAAGAAAAATTAAATAAGGATATTAATGAGTTTACTAGGGAATATATTAATGGAATATAGATGGTATGACTGAATATCAAATATTAGATGCTCTAAATCAAATGGTGATTGCTTCAAATTCATACAAATAGTTACTAAATAATACTATTCATATTATTGCAAAGATGTTAGCAACAAGACTCACTGCATGCTAAAAGGTTGGTAGGAAAATTATGTTACAAGTCGAAAGAAAACATATTTTAACTATAAAAGACAAATCCAAACGTTCTAGTAATATTGAAATAGAAGATGTTGTATCTACACTTCTTTTTGCAACCATGAAACACTTTGTAGGTGATCCAACTCAATATAGAGAAAAAATGAGAAATTCTTCAAAACTTAACATGTCCGCTCTTCAAGGTTTTAAATGGTACAATGATGTATTTTAGCTAAAGCATTTACGAGAGAAAATTGTAATTCAGGATTTAGGAAAGAAAGATTTATAGCTAAACTCCCTAAATTGTTTGCAAATAAAGCAAAAGAAAGAATACCTAAGGCATACAATACTCCTATATAACGTCTAACATATGGCCAAATAATTACACCAATCAAAATGGAGGGATTAGTCTCCGTAATGATTAAAACTAAAATCAAAACTTCAAAAGAAAAAGGAAGCATAAGAAAAGAATTGGGTGATTTTTTGTTATCAATATGTATATGAAAAAAAAAACCTCCATCCTTCAAACAAAAAAAAAAAAAAGAAAAATTATCAACATCAATCAAAATATAAAAAAAAATTATAAGAAACAAAAATACTATAAGCCAAAAAAGAAAACTTAGAGGAAGTAAAATGTTATAAATATAGTGAAAAAAGGACACATAGCTGCAAAATGTTCAAAAAATAAGAAAATAAATACTCTAGAGCTTTCGGTGAAATGAAAGAAGAACTACTCAAAATTGTAAATAAAAGCTCTTCTGAAAGTAGTGAATCCAGTCATGAAGGAGAGATTATATCAAGAAATTGAAACTGATTCGGAATATTCTAATAATATTTAAGACTATGATTGTTGCTTTGACAATATATGTATATGTAAATAAATTTGTGTTGCTAATGAAGAAAAATTTTTGTTAGAAATGGTTGATCAAATAAATGACCCTAAAACAAAAAGAATATTTATTAAAAAGAAGACAAATGATACTTCAAAAAGAATTGAAGATGAATCAAATGAAGAAATGTATTCTTTACAAAAAAAATTATAATTGATTTACAAAAGAAGAAGAAAAGTTCATAACCAAAAACCATCTTCAAGAAGAAGTTTAACAATTTAAAAAGAGAAATCAAAGATTTGAAAATAAAATATAACTATTTTGAAGAAAAGCTTAATCAAAGAAATGTTAATCAAGAAATTGCAAGTAAGCCATTAGAAACATTTAATGATCAAGATAATGATGAAGACTATATTAGTATAATCCATTGAATTAATATACAAACATGTTATATAAATGTTGTCTTAATAATCAATAATGAAATATCAATGGAACTAACTACCCTATTGGACATTGCCACAAATCAAAATTGTATTAAAAAAGGATTGATTCTAACAAGATATTATGAAAAGACTGTTATTAGCTAGTGGTTCAAGATCGACGGCTTATTCACTTCGCTATATAGAATAAGGGGGAATGAAATTCCAATTCAAATGGAATGTAATAGGATTATAATGATTATTATAATGTTCACTTGGTATAAAAATAAAAATAAGTAATTATTAAGGTAAAAGGTAAAATATATATAATTTCTCATGTATTTATTATGGAGAAAAGATAATTGCATAGGTGATATTTTCAAGACGGTGGTATTTATGACAAAGTTGAAAAATAACCAACATTCATTTGGTAGAATGAATTGCTATTCCCTCAAGTGAACACCACAATAACAACTTTATGTTGAATGAGAGGGAATAAATAGCTATTCATAAGTAAAAATTAGATATAAACTTTGGAATGCTAAAATTATTCAAGACAATATTAACTTTAAAACTTCATTTATATTAGTAAAAAAAATATAAGTAATCCAATGATTTTAAGAATTCCTTTTATTACCATGTTGTATCCATTTCAAATATCTTCTCAAGGTTTAAAAACCATAGTTAAAGAAAAAGAAATATTCTTTAAATATATTTTTCCCGTGAAAGAAAAAGAAATCAATTTGCTAAAGAGGAAATGATTAATAAAATAAAACAAATTGATTTTCATAAAGAAGAAATAGGAGAAAAAAGAATCACCTAATAGTTAAAACAACGAAATATTCAAAACAAAATAAAAGATATTCAAAAAAGGTTTGAAAAAGAAATTTATGCAGAAATTCCTAATGCCTTTGGTAAAGAAACGTATCGTAAAATAACCATATATAAATAGATTTAATGAAGAACGAATTCCGCTAAAGTTAGACCAATTCAAATGAATCAAGAACTATAAAATATTGCACAAAAAAAAATACAAGAATTAGTGGATAAAAAATTAATTAGAAATCGAAATCTCTCTGTTGTGTCTTGATTTTTATCCTCAAAATCAAGCTGAGCTTGAAAGAGGTACTTCAAGATTGATAATAAATTATAAACCATTAAATGTTATTCTCAAATGGATTAGATATCCAAAACTAATATAAAAGATTTACTGATAGACTATTTGGAGCAAAAATATTTTAAAATTTGATATGAATTCTGAATTTTGGCAAATCCAAATAAATGAAGAAGATAAATACAAAACCATATTTACTATTCCTTTTGGACATTATGAATGGAATATAAAACCATTTGGACATGAAAATACTCTATCTAAATGACAAAATATTTTGAATGAAATATTTTCTCTATATATAAATTTATCGATTATTTACATAGATGACATACTAATTTTTTCAAAAGATATTGATCAATATTTTAAACATTTAAATATTTCTTTGATATTACTAAAAGAATTGGACTTGTAGTCTCGACTAAAAAGATAAAACTATTTTAAACAAAAATAAGATTTTTAGGTCATGACATTAATCATGGAACAATTAACCTATCAGTAGATCCATAGAATTTGCTAATAAATTTCTTAATAAAACTGAAATGACCCAACCTTATGGCATTTGGTATGCAAAATGGACGTGAGTGGAATCACGAATCTAGCTTCCATTCCCTTTCCCAGTGTTTGGAAGCATTTTTAGAAGCCGGATTTACGATTTCTTGGAATTGACGATTCCGGCTTAAAGGGAATTCGATTCCGCTTTAAGAAGGCGGAATCGCGATTCCTTCCACTCTTATTAATTATATGATGTAATTATTTTTTTATCCTATCATGTATTAATATTTTGCATTTATTACTAAAGGTATTCTCGACAATTACACTTTTAGTCATTCCATTCCATGCAATCTTCCAATCATAAGAATGGAGTTGTTATTCCTAAACTCATTTCATTCCAATCCAATCCATTTCATTCCAAATCATTCCTATGTATCAAACATGATATTAGGGTACTTAAGGGCGTGGTTGTTTTACCATACACATCGCCTTTAAGTGACATGTGCAAGGCTTCCATTAACTAGGTGAGTTGTTAACCAAGTTTTAATTATGAAATCATGATTAGGTTCTTTAGTAAGACCATAACGTATCGATCAACAATTTGCTAATGATTTAAAAACTATTATACCATCATGTAGAAAAGCACTTTAAGAAAGAGTAAACAAAAAATTTAAAGTCTAAAATAGTTTAAGATAGTAGCCATAAAAAGGGAGCAAGGCTCAACCCGATTATAAGGTTTGGCACTTGGCCCACAAACAGCAAAATAATTCAAAGTTTACAATTATCCATTGAAATAAGAAACATAAACATCCAAATAGTTTTCTCAAAATCCATGTGGTCCTTATTCATCTATGTCACTTCTAAACTCCTCAATCCCAAAACTATGGAGTCCACGAATTGATCATTCTTGATACCTGAAATAATGAAAAGTGAGAGGTAAAGTTTAGTACACAGTAATCAAATACGTACACAAATGTCACGCATGCTTAAGCTAATGCAATAAGCACAAATTAAATTTGATTAAGCTTTAGGTCAATAAACAAGTATTCTTAGCATCTTAGAAATATAAACACACAAGTGTACTCAAGACTCCCGCCAAACAAAAGGGATAAGGTTCTCTCAATAGATCGAGCATCGAAGAGGAGGATTTGATAAGTTTCCTAGAACTTATTAGAAAAGAAAAAGAAGAAATAGTCTCATCTAGGTCATCTCCTCATGGACTACCAGCAATGAGCATGGTCTATTATAACAGTTTATACAGGGTCCCATATGTCGTATAGCTGGTTGCAATTTCGTACCTACTCCTAGTCAACTGCCCAATCTCGAAAATTTCCCTATCAACTACCTATAGATACCAACCACACATTCCATGGAGGCCTAAGCGACTAAACTACCACATCATCCAGAAGTTGCGATCAGACTTGCAACTTAGTCCAAAAGTGTTACTTTTGGAGTAAGCAGCCAAGCAGCAACTAACTCCCACTTAAGTTGAGTTTAACCGAGTCCGGTTATTAACGTTACCCTATCAAGCAACATACAACTACTGTGTACCTGTCAATTGGTTTGAGCTTTCAAATCTCTTTCCAATCTTGATATCCAATAACTATTCATGGTTGAAATTGAAATCAATTCATGATTGATTACCTTTAATCTTCTTGTATTGTTCATTATATCTAAGTCTCCTTAACATAACCATTTTACTTAAAGATCATGCTTAGATGGTTACTTAAGTCTAAAGAAGAGATTAGATTAAGTTTCGTGCAATTTAGATGAGCATTGACGAAGGAAAAAGGGGCTAAGAAAGAACATGACTAGTAGACAGGGAGATGTATCACCCCATATTCCAATGTGTTCTTCTTTTGTTTGGGAGTCAGAGAGAAGCACAGGTAGAACACAGGTGTATGCATTTCCCCATGTTCTTCTGGGTTTCAAAGGGTTTTTAAGACCAAAGAGAAGCAGAGATAAGTACATGACCTAGTGTACATGCCATACTTTTCTGGGAAAACTTGTTTCTTTGTGTTTTAATGACAAAGAGAAGCACGGGCAAGTACACGACCTCATGTACATGCCATGCTTTTCTAGAAAACGTGATTCTTCAAGTTTTTGGGGACAGAGAGAAGCACAGGCAGGAACACGACCCTCTATACATGTTGTGCTTTTCTAAAAAACTCTATTCTTCGAGTTTTCGAGGATCAAAGAGAATGCAAGCAGGTACACACTATTTTCATCTCCCATTTGTTAAAACATGATTAATCAAAGTTGAAAGCCTAAAACATCTAGTTTGATAGCAATCACCAAAATTATCATGTTTTCTTTTAAACTTTATAACTCATAAGCATAAACTTTTTATTTTAGTAGCTTTAACATTAACAGCATCAAACTCATGTTTAATTTATTCATCTCTCTCTCCATAAATTAGACATGTACATTTCTTCATCTTATACCTTACTAGCACGGCTCTATTCCTCTATTATCACATCTTTATAATACTAAGAGTTGATTTTTGGTCTTATCTTGTTGTTGTAGCTGTAAGGTGTTACTCCAAAGCTTAAAACACCTCCAAATCAACTTCCTTGCTATCTTCACTTCCTACTACTTCCATGTCAAATCTACATCTAAAACACTATAAACGTTGCATTTCAATACTTGAAATCCTCAACCTTACCTTATCACGAATTTCTATGAGTTTGTTGCTCTTCCCCTTCTCTTAATATGCCTTCAATGTCATCATTTCCTAACATGAAATAGATAACCTTAGCTAATTAATGTTAATCCTCATTTAATCTTACTTAATTAACAATAAGTGGAGGCTAGGGTCTATGTATTCTCATCTTAGGGTTGTAGTAGGTTTCTTAAAGAAGAAAGGCAAAAAATAAAAGAATATTTATATGGGAGCTAGTAGGGTAGGGTTTAGGGTTTAAGGGTTTCTATTAGAGTACCACATGATACGATCTCAACCATCCATCTCCATTAGGTTTTTATTTGGTAGATTTTACCAACTTGAATCCATTAATCAAACTTACTTTAATTTTCATTTTAGCTAACCCACAAATTAATTTTATCCATTCCGTTCGTTTAAATTCCTAATTATTTTCTAGCTATTATAATTGAATTTTGAATTTTATGGATAGTGTTTGGATCATTTCAGAAATCAAAGATAAAAAACAACTCCAAAGATTTTTGGGATGTCTTAACTATTGTCAAATCTAAGAATTAAATGTAGGCCATTATTCCAAAGGCTTTAGAAGAATCCACTAACATGGAATGAAGAAATGACAAAAATTATTAAAGAAATAAAAAAGGAAATAAAAATTCCTCCATAATTAGGAATCTTAAACTTTGAAGCTAAACTTATTGTTGAAACAAATGCTTCACATTTGGATATGGAGGAATATTGAAACAATTAATTGATAATTAAGAACAAGTATCAGGAATCTAGCAAAGTGCTCAAAATAATTATTGAATTGTTAAAAAAGAAGTTTTAGCAATTGTATTTAGTGTTTTGAAATTCTAAGATGATCTTTTAAGCAAAAGGCTTTTAATAAGAGTTGATTGTAAACCATTTAAAGAAATTTTACTCAAAGATGTTAAAAATTTAGTTTCAAAATAGGTTTTTGCAAGATGGCAAGACATTTTATCAGTTTTCAATTTTGACATCAAATTTATTAAAGGAGAATCCAATACACTTCTTGATTTTTTATCCAGAGAATTCCTTCAAAGAGAAAACATGGCCCACAAACCTAAACCTAAGACTAAAGCTCTCTCCACCTACTCCAACAAAACCAAACAATCCCAAAGCTCCATCTCTAACAACTAATTCAAAAACTATTTCTTCGTCTTCATCAATAACATATCAATCAATTTCAACTCAAAACCAATTTCAAATTCTATATCCAATATTCCAACCTAAATCAGTCTATATTTAGGTAAAAGAATATTTAATGAAAAAAGGTGTTGAAACTTCATTTACTATAGAGCCAGAACTTTCAAATAAATTTACTAAGGAAAATCCTTATACTATGGTTCAAAATTATTTCCCAAAAGATTTCCACTATCAACCCATTTATCTTAAAAAAAACATGCAATTTTTATGAATATGCCCTTGTTGAGACAAATGGCATAAAAATATATCATGTTCTAGGACCTAATGAAGGAATAGCTTACTCCAAGTGCAAGTTTCTCATAGTATACCCTTAAAAAGAATGGGGACAACATCCCTTTACTCCAAAGAAATTTTCTCAAATATTTGTTCAATCAATGTTTTATTATTACAACTATATTGGTGCTTGGAAATAAAAGTTTTATTTCAAAAATTATTCTCATTCATGGTTTATTCAATTCAAAACTACTAAAAATGAGTTTCCGAATTAGTTTGTAACTTGGTTTGATTATATGGTCCAAGTGAAAGAATTTCACAATAAAAATTCATCAAGGATTTGAAATGTTATGCATGCATGATAGATGATTTGATCCCCTCAAGTTATTAATTTTTTGTTCAAAATTTAATATTGGATGGAAAATGACCTTGTCATATATCCTTAAAAATAATGAGTTTGGTTTTACCAAAAGAGTTTTTAGAGTCAAGTGGTGGGAAAAATTCATGTTAATATGGTTGATGTTTGAACCATAAGCATATTTTGATCAAGAAAAGAAGAGTCATAATAAAACGACGAGTGAATTCTTAAGGAAAAGCAATTTTCAAGCCGATTTAGCTGAGACTTCAAACCTTATTGAATGCAAAAGGAAGATTCTTGATAGCTTCAAAAATCTCAAAAAAGTAAAGAAGCTAGCAATTCAAGTATTAGCAACTCTCTTTATCAAAATAAATATGATTGTTATGGATTTAACCAACTCATAATAAATCTTAGTATGAATAATTTTGTTCGATTATTATTGCTAACAAAAGACTATTCATGATAAGATTCCCTTTTTCAAAAGAATGATGGTCGATGCTTGAAGACAAAACAACTTTTCAAAAAGTGCTACAGTAAAAAGTGCTTTAGCACAGTATCACCTACGCATCAAGACAAATTATTTTTCAAAAATAGATCCCCGTTGTTTAATTATTCAAGTATAAATAGAAGATCGATTCAAAAGATAGGGCATCAAAGAAAAAAAATAAAAACCTCTCTTATATTATCTCAAAACTCTCTATCCTTGTAATCTTTCATACTTTTCAAACTTCCTTTTTAGTATCTACTATTTCACTATACTCTTTATAGCCTTATATCAATATCATCATCTCTAGACTATCTGATCAAATTTATAAGTTTTTCTTGTAATATTTTTCAAAGTTTTATATCAATTTTTATTCCAATTTTAACCTGTGCTTTTTTCTTTTTTTAACCAAATCAATATGAATTGTTCGTTCCAAATAATTGAGAACAACTTGATTTATTTCTAATGACTCAAGTAGAATGATATATAAGATTAGGAAAATTTGACATTAGAAATAATGTAAAAGCTTTAAATAATCTTATCTTATTGAAGAAGAAGGAATAGAAAACTTTTGTGTGGAATCATTTATTGCAAGAGATCATTTTTATAAATTGTTATTAGGATCATTTAGTAATCGTTTAAATTGGTTTAGAATAATACATCTTTATTTACCTAGGTCGACATATTTTAGAAATAATAGATAATCAATGGGAAGCATTTCTTTTAATAATAAAAAAAAAACAAATAATTGAAAGACTATGAGAAGTAAATAGAGATTTAGAATTTGAAATAAAATATTTAAAGGAAACAACACAAAACATTTACGCTACTCCACATTTATTACTATTAACTTATAAAATAATAAACCAAAAACTAAAATATCTTCCTCAAATCGATAGAAAAATATTATATCATAGACATAATGTAATGAGATAATGTTTATAAATGTTCAATTATTACTACTGACAAAAGACTATTCATGACAAGATTCCTTTTTTTCGAAAAAATGGAAGCGGACGCAATCATGCTGTTCTTCAATTACTCGGAATAGACAACTCATATAGATTTGGTTAAAATAAACAAAACATAAATAGCAAAAAACAGGCTAATAGAAACAAAATTTTTACATAAAACTTTGAAAATATTACAAAAAAACTTACAAATTTGATTAGATAGTTTAGAGATGAAGATATTAATACAAGGCTATAAGAGTGTAGTGAAATAGTGGATACTAAAGAGGAAGGAGAAAAAATGAAAGATTACAAAGATAGAGAGTTTCATGATAATACAAGAGAGGTTTTTATTTTTTCTCCAATTTCTTCTTTGAGAAAATCAATTTGTTTTATTTTATTAATCATTTTTCTTTTAAAAATTGATTTCTTTTTCTTTTACAGGAAACATGTCCTTTGATTAAGACTCTTCTTTTCTTGATCAAATTGTGGATGTCAACTTTCACTTAGTGTTTTGAGGTCTATAATTATGTGATTTATAATTTTTTATTTTATTGATATTGAAGTCTTCAGTAAATTGATTAGCTAGATCTCAATTTCTTTATCAATAATATTTATTGTATTCTTTTCTTTTGGTTTCAATTTGTTTAATTTATTTGATATTTCTTCTAACAAACTTTCACTTCTTCCAAATTTAAAATTTGAATATCAAAAATAAGTTTCAAAGAATAAATTGGTTTTGTTAAATAAGGATATGAGATAAAGCCTGATTTTAAAACTTTCATCGATTACTTTAAAAGTGTCTTGAAAATAATTTTTTATTTTTTTTATTTTCCTTTGTCTTGTAGGTTCTCCATCTTTTCTATTAACAAATTTCCTATCCTTTCAATTTGTTGACCAATAGTATTTAGTCTTTGATTGGTATAATTATTTTGGGCTCTAATATTACTAATTTTTTGTATTTTCAACAGTTTAATGAAGGGTAAGCCTTTAAGGTTTCATTTGAAATTTTTATCTCAAATTCTTAAAGAGGTGGATCAGTTGAGATTATAGGACCTTGTTGAGTACTCGTGTATATATAGGTCTATTTATTTGAAAAATGACTCATTTCTTTGCAAGTTATTTTGCATATCATTGTACCACATAGCTCTTATTGAATAAGTTTTTTCTTTAGTAAAATTCTTAAAATAATTTTTCCTATTTTCTTCATAATAAAATTTTTTCTTAAGAATTCTTCATCAATTTCGAAAGATTGTTCTATGTTTATGACATTTAATTCATAAGATAATTTTTAATAAAATATGCGTCTCAAAGTTGAAAATTTATGATTCTAAGTTTAATACTTATGAGACATACTAGGAAGGCGTGTTGGTCCTATCACGAAACTCATTCGGCCGTAATATTATCCTTAGATTAATTATAAAAAATTAGTGTAAAAAAATATTAAAAATTTTAATCATGATTAAAATATATTTGAAATGTAATCGACCGGTCCTATTATATTTGTCAAAGGACAAAAGAATTTTCCGTCAAACACGTAAGCAAAAATGGAAAGGCGTGTTTTGTTGTGACCTGTGTATAGCTGGGTTCAGTTTTTGACTCTTATCTCCATTTCTTGACTTTCCAGTTATGACAGAAAAACTTTTATTTTCTACCTATGATTTCTCAATAACTTACACCCCTCCTCTCCTCCTTTGTTTTGTTAGGATTCAAACAAAAACAGGAAGGACACAAAACCCGGAAGAGAAGTGCCTCAACCTCAAAACGCAGGATGTCTAACGAAAAACCGTTCTAGGTAATGCATGGCACATTCTTTATATCATGTTTCCTGATTTTTGTGTTTCCAAACTGCCGGTAACTTCAAGGACATGTTGATGACGGTAAGTGGAAGAAATCTTGGACAGGATCATTTTCATTGTCATGCTATTCTGGTAATGATGCCATAATGTCTTGAAATTTCCTACACGTCATATGTATATTGCTTGAGTTTCATCTAGCATCAGTTCTCGTCTGTCTTCATCCTGTAAGACGACACTTCTAGGATCCTTGGATGCGAAATGCACTTTCCATTGCTACTGGAAATCTTGTTATTTTACTTTAAAACCTTTCATTCCTCTTGTAATTACCTGACATGTCTTGTATATAAGGTGCCTGCCAGGGGAAGATTATTTGATGAAGTAGGACATCCATGGAGAATCCAGCAAGCCAATACACTGCTAGCTCACCTGGGAGACCTTGACGACATTTGTGCATACGGATACAAACACTTTTCGAGAGGTTGTGCAGCGTTTAACTGGACCTTCAGAAAGCAATGCATCCCAAGAAGGATTGGCAGTAAAAGCTGTAGGGAATAAGAGGGCAACGCCTCCACTGCACGAGAGAAGAAAGGGTTCCAGGAAGAAGCTTGAGATAGTAAAGCCCCCCAATCATTTCAGACCCGGCACATCGGCTGACCAACATTCCCACTCTCCTTCCAAATCAACCAGTTCAAATGCCAGCGCAAGTCCATTAGGGACACCTACTTCCAGTTTTTCAAAGCTGTCCATAATGGAACCACAAAGCAGAGACGTCGAGCTCAATAACCAAGAAGAAGAAAAGGCCATAAAGGAGAAGAGATTTTACTTGCATCCCTCACCCCGGGGAGGATCTGGATCAATTGAACCTGAGTTGCTTAACCTATTTCCTCTAACTTCCCCCAATTAGCAACAGCTTCACAGTTTGATTTCTTCTCTGTTTCGTTATCTTTGGCATTCCCGCATGATTATGCTAAAGCTGTTTGAGGCCTCACTATTTCTTGGAGATTTAGTAACTTATGATTCAAAACTGCCGACAACCTCTCTTGACTAATGAGGTATCCATATATGTTGAGAACCATAGTTGCATTGACAAATGTATATCAAAATAAATCTAAAAATTATATCATGTTTGGTACGTAGGGAGTGAATTCTAAATGAAATCGCAATTCCAGTTTTTATTCTCCTTTCTTGTATTCGGATGCATTTTTAAAAATCGAAATCGTAAATTTTTAGAATTGAATATTTCAATTTAAATGGAAATTTGGATTCGAAGAATTTACAAACTAGACTTTAATATATGTTGCACATTTCCTCCATGGATTAGGGACCTTTTTTTATGGATGATTCCATATAATAGGAATGGACTTCTCAGTCTGTCTCTTATTTTATTTCAATCCACTCCATACCATACCATTTCCACATACCAAAATCATATGCAGTTTCTACTACGCTCCCCCGTCTACTCTACTTTGTCAAGTGAATAGTTTGAATTGCATGTAAAATGACTTCTAATATTGATTAGATATTCAAATCATCACACGCAACACGTATACATAAATAGTAAAACATAGTATCAACAAAGTTTGGTTGGGAGGCAGTTTTAAACATGAATAGTAGCATATTTTTAGAAACTATCCTTAGCTTTTGCTATGTATCTGAATTTGATTAATATTTGTTTGTATTTCTTCCATACGTGTTGCATGTAATACTCAATAAAATTTGTTTCCGTTTTTTAGCTGGTATATTCACTCACAGTCCCAAGCCAAGTTCATTTTTCCATATGTTACTGTTGATTAACGTTGCCTCAAGATGTCATTGTCATCTTATCTAGGATGTGTCGGACGTTGTTGCTTAAAGAGAGGTTTCCGGCAAATGAGCAGCTTCTCCTTGCTGTTACTTGTTATTTGGATGATTCGTGAGTCCCACTTCAGCAGCCTTGCTAGGTCCCTTAGGGTTTTCATATGCTGACCTTTACTCCTCATCATTATCCATCCCTAGTTATATGAATCACACGTTAGCACAAGTTAATAACAAGGTCGCGCTTGAAGTTTCAATTTGACATAATCATGATCAGCAAAAAATATTTCCAAGTCTATTGTTCTGGTTATGTTTCCGTCATATGTGATATGTGACGGTAAACAGATCATTAGACTATTAGTTATATAGTGCAACTAAACCCTGTCATATAGTGCAACACCTCTGGATGCATGTTACGCAAAAACATAGAACATACAGGCTATGAGTTGCATTTGCGAATAATAGATTCAGAAAAAGAAACTTCAACGACACACTAAACACATGGTTCTCTGAGGTTTTTTCACAGAGCCTACCAAAAACTTGACGTCAATGTGTAATTACATCGCTAAGACCAAGTTTACAAGGGAACCCTCTCTCTTGCTGGTGAATTTTCATTTGAAATCTGGTCTGCTGTATCCACTCGGTCAATTGCTGCATCGTGAAAATTATCTAAAGATAACTTTTCAGCCCTCTAGGAGTTATACTGCCAATTTGAGATAATGCAATTTGTTCAGATCCTTCACCATGATGCATAAAATCTGAAAAGGGCAGTCAGTCAACCGCTAAATTGTGGTAAAGTCAATATTTACAAGATGGCATGTCTGAATGTGAGAAGCATCAAGTACCTCTATACTAATTCCAATGGATCATATTATTGAACACTACACCCAAACACTCAAGCTTTATTCCAAGTGAAGCTTTCATAAAATCATAACACCGGTTAAAATTCCATCAACATAGTTCGTAAGCACTGTGATCCTCGATTCCATATAAAACCTGTAATCCACGATTTCATAAACTTTGGACATGTTTTTTAATCACATAGAATTTCAAAAGCACCATGGCCATGACAATTGAAGGAGTTCTAAAGAAAGTGAAACTACCCGCAAGAGAAAAAAAAAATGCTGTTCTAATGGGAACAAGATAAAAAGCACAAGCCCCAGTGGTAGACCACCAATGACACCATGATGGCATGTCGCAAAAGAACTAGTAAAAGAACCAGGAATTAGCCTCTAAATACTTTGGTTGACACAAAAATACACTTTTTCATAAAAAAAAAAAAAAAGTAGAAGCTAGTTACCATCCACACCAAGGAACTTCTGACAATACAAATCTTTTCCTAATAATATTCCATTATATTTTACGTGTCAAAAATATAAATCATGAGAAATCTGGTTTTTCCAACAATCTGATTACCAGAACAAGGGTCTAATCTTTTGTTTTTTATTGAATACCTCGGGCAGCTTATAATGACAGAAATTAGGATACTTACCAGAATTTCTGCAATAGGTCCTTTCTGTATAGTTTTCTGCCCTCTAAAAGTGGATTCATTTTAATGAAGCATATTTATAGGCCCTTCCATTAATCCCAAAGGTTTTAACCATCTTCCATCTAACTCGGTTTTTTTCCCAACTTCATTTGAATAGTAAGGAAGTATCCTCGCCTGCTGAAGTATAAAAAAGAAGTAACCAAAGGGGTTAATCAAAACAAGGAAAATGAATGGTTTTGAAGTATAGTGATCACATATCAAAGAATGACTAGTTGTCAAATGATTCAACAACTGGAAGCCGAGCTGGCCAATTTCTTACCTGTCATAGCCCCAAAAGCGCATTCAGTGGCTTCTTTAGTCTTACATTTACCCTTAAGCCAAGACTTGCGGCAGCTACTGCTATAAGGAAGAAACAAGGGCATCTATGTCTTTTCAGTTCATTTATGATGACATAACTGTAAAATTAAGGGTGAGATTCAAATGAGGGAAGGCTCACAGTGGATATCTACATAATTAGAGATGAGAAAAAGGCGTTTTCAGCAGACACACATTAAATCTGTATGTGATAAAATCAGAAATGGATTAAGCAGCCAAGAAGTTAGAATGTTTACAAGCCTGAGTGCAGAGACATCCATCAATTCTTAAGAGAAACAAAAGTCAACAAAATATAGCCCACCTTGCCAAGAGCACAAGGATTATTTCTTATAACACAAGACTATATCGTATTATGATTGCAAAAACTGTTGAGATGAGCAACCTATGATTGGTTGAAATTATAAAAATATGGATTTACGTCATATAGCTACCTCAACTCATTTGGTAAATTAACAGAAACTAATAGCTAGCAAATTTAAATATTTTTAGATGGAGACATCAGACTTCCGTAACTACAGCAAATGTTTTAGAAGGAATCAGTATTAATCTGGTTGAGTTGCATATTTGAACCATAGAGGCACTTGCAAAAACAAAATGCATGCATACACATGCAAAAATTGACAGCACCTTCCCTCATGGTTAATCAGTACACAAAACCACATGAAAGGGAAAAATTAGCCTTCTTAAGGACAGATCAAGAGTGCAATATATACTCCTCTTTTTAAGAGGAACTACAAAAATTAGCACAGGATAAGAACTCAAAGGAGTAAACATTCCATCAAAGGATAAAACATTGTGGCTATCATGGAAAAGAAAGGGGGGTTGTGTACGTAAAAGGGGATGTAATCAAGCTGCATCAAGAATGCCTACTCAAGCAGGCCCACATTTCAATTGAGTCCTCTGAAACTTAGCTTCACCCTTGTATGGCTTGGGTTTGACTAAGCACGGAATGAATCTGATGCTGGAGCACTCCACTCAAAAGCATTTTTCTTCAGTAATGAAGTAAGAGAATGGGCTATTTTGCCATAATCTTTTATAAATTTCTAGTAGTAACCCTACACTCCAAGAATGAACTCCTTTGATAGAAATTGGTATTGGCCATTCGAAAACGCTCTTCACCTTACTCGATCCATGCTATACCCTCGGCTGATATTATATGCCCCAAATACTCCAGCAACTTTTGAGCAAAAATGCACTTCTTACCAACTCTGCCCACCAAGCTCCAAAACAATCTCAAATTACCAGTTGTTTATTATATTTTCTTCTCTATCGTCTTCTGATACCTTCCCTCTATCATATTTTTCTCTCTCCATTAACTAACTTCTAACAACTTGGCCAAGTCAATGCCATACACATCACACTTAAACACTGCCATTAATACTCACACAAAACAACCATATGCGCATACACAACAATCAGCACCCTACAACATGCACAATACAGACACAAACACCCACACCATACAAACACTTCACAAAACATATCAACAACTGCAATGCAGCCTAACTCCACATGCACCACTACACTAAACAACAACACACACATAATACACCAAGACACCACTAGAGCCATCACCCTCTTAACATTGGTCAATGGATTCTAGGGGTTTTATCAATCAAGGTTAACGGCCTCTAGTTCTAAAATTTTTAGACCAATACGGCATGTGATAGAAGTCTGTTCAAATATCTAGGTAAATTTCACTGAAACCCACCATAATGCAAATTCTGAATCTTTTTTATCATAGAATTAAATACCTTCTTGAACTAGTGAGATCCACTAGATTTGCATATTCACCAATAAAACAACAATTTATTTGATGTGTACTAAAAATGAACTTAATCCAAGTTATATAAATAAATAAATAAAAAGGATGAAGAAGAGGAAGGAGATAGTGAAATTTAGGAGAGAATTTTTTTTGTATATTATTTACACATAAGCATGTACATAAATAGGAGAAGATAGAAGAGTCAAATCCCAAAAGAAAAGGAAACTAACTTAATTAGAGAGATTGACCAAATCAACAAAAAAGAAAAAAAAAATAATCTACAAAAAAATTAAAATAATAAATTTCAATAATTTCATTATTTCAATAATTCATGGTTCCTAACACTCCTCTCAAGCTAGTGCATATATGTTGACCATGCACAACTTGCCATTTAATTCTTCAAAGGTTGACTTTGGAAGACTTTTAGTCAACATGTTAGCTACTTGTTGTTTTGTAGGCAAGTAAGTTATGCAAACACTTCTATTATCTATCTTCTCCTTGATAAAGTGACGATCAACCTCTATATGCTTTGTATGGTCGTGGTGGACAAGATTATACGCTATACTCACTGCTGCCTTGTTGTCACAGTATATCTTCATCGGAGTCTCAACAGGTACCTGTAGTTCTTTCATCAAACGCCTCAACTAGATCCCCCCACATAGCCACAAGCAACTGCACGAAATTTCTACCTTTGCACTGCTCCGAACTACCACAGATTGTTTTTTGCTTCTTCATGTCACAAGATTTTCCCATAAATAAGTATAGTATCTACTAATTGAACGTCTATCATTGACTAAACCAACCCAGTCTGCGTCTGTAAATACTTCAATAAATTTGATGTTTCCTTTCTTGAAGTACAATCCTTTACCTGGGACCCTTTTAGATATCTCAAGACTTTGTATTCTGCCTCTAGATGTCTCTCCTTAAGAAAATGCATAAACTGACTTATAACGCTGACAACAAATGCAATGTCTAGTTGCATATGAGAGAGATAGATCAATTCACCAACCAAACTCTTATATCTCTCCTTATCAACCCCGCGGCCACCATCCATAATTCCCAACTTCTGATTAAGTTCCATAGGTGTCTCTGCTAGTCTGCATCCCATCATACCCGTTTTCCACAATAAGTCTAGTATGTACTTCCTTTGTGAAATGGAAATTCCAATACTGTTCTTTACCATCTCCATACCTATGAAGTATTTGAGAGTTTATAGATCTTTTAACTCAAATTCCAAGTTGAGATAAGTCTTCAATTTATTGATTTCATCTCGATCATTTCCTGTTATTATAATATCATCAACATATACAATGAGAATTGTGATCTTACTAATATCTTAATGTTTAAAGAAAACAATGTGGTCAGCTTGTCCCTAATTGTACCCTTTGATAGTTACTACCTTTGTGAATTGATTGAACCAGGCCCTAAAAGACTGCTTTAGTCTATAGAGGGACCTTTTCAATCTACACACCTTACCTTTCTGTCCTTCAAACCTAGGAGGCATGTCCATATAGACTTCTTCACTTAGTCGCCATTTAGAATGCATTCTTTACATCTAATTGCATTAGGGGCTAATCTAAATTTACAGCCAAGTCAATCAAAAACTCTTATAGGATTGAGCTTTGCAACCGGGGCAAACGTTTTTTATAATCCAAGCCATAGGTTTGAGAGTAGCCCTTAGCAACAAGACTTGCCATGTGTTTGTTGGTACTGCCATCCGCATTATACTTAGTAGTAAAAATCCATTTGCACCCAACCATGTTTTTTCCTTTTGAAAGATCTATGAGCTCCCAAGTTATATTATTTTCAAGAACCTTCATTTCTTCAAATGCTGTATGTTTCCATTCTAAAGATTGAAGAGCTTCTTGTATATCTCTTAGAGGCTTAGTCTGATCCATATTGATGACAAAGGCCTGATATGAAAGAGACAACCTTTCATATGACACAAACCTGGAAATTGGATGTTGAGTACATGATCTAGTTCCTTTGTGAAGAGCAATAGGAAGGTCTTCTTCTCTCAGAGATTGAGATGGATATAGATTCATTGGCAGGTCAGACTTGGAACAATTATAAGTTTTAGATTCTTGGCAACCTTGGATATTGGATTTATCTACTCTTGAAGAATTCTTTTTAAATAAACAAGCAATTCAGGAGTCTGATGTAATTTTGGTTCATGTGTTTCAAATGGTTCATGTGTTTCAGTCATCTTCATGAGACTTCTCATCAATAGGAATGTTAGATACATTAGAAAGGGATTTAGATTGATTGGAATAGTAGCACAACAGGGTTGACATTGGATAATTTTGGTTTTAGTTCACATTCTACATAATTTAATGACTCATCTTCACCTAGACTCTTCCCCTAAAGATGAAGGCTTAGATTAAAAAAAGTGTGCATCTTTAGACATAAAGAGTCGTCTAAGAAGAGAGAAACATTTGTAGCCCTTTTAAGTGGATGAGTAACCAACAAAGACGCATTTGTGTAAATGAGGATCAAGTTTAGATGGGCCTTGGTGATGAACATGAACAAAGACTTTGCACCCGAAGAGTTTCAAAAGAAGAGATGAGACAGAAAACATAGGAAAAGTAGTTTTTACGACTGATAGAGGTGTTTGAAAGTTTAGGACCTTTAAAGGCATTCAGTTGATCAAGAAACAAGCAGTCAATATTACTTCACCCTAGAGATACTTAGGAACACTCATGGTAAACATAAGTTTGAGCCACCTCAAATAGATGTTGGTCTTCTCTTTTAAAGGCACCATTTTGTTGAAGGTATCCGGACATGAACTTTGTGAATTATACCATGATTGACTAGGTATTGTCCTAAAGTAGAATTGAAATATTCTCGGCCATTATCAGTTCTAAAAGTGTGTATGGTAGCTTGGAACTAACTTTTAACCATAGCATGAAAATTCTAGAAAGTCTATGATGCTTCAGATTTATTCTTTAGGAGATATGCCCAACATACTCTAGTGTGATCATCTATAAAGGTAATGAACCACTGCAATCGCGTTATGTTTTTTACATGGCAAGCCCCTATGTATTAATGAGAATGGTCTAGATTCTACATATGGTTTAAGAGCATATGTGATCCGAGCATGTTTTGACGATTGACATATCCACATTTAAAGGAACTGACATTTTTATTGCGAAATAGACTAGGAAACAAGCGTTTTAAATACAAGAAATTTGGATGTCCTAATCTAAGATGCCACATTATGATTGCATCATTATTTGAAACAGGAAGAGCAATGCTATGAGATACTTGTTTATTCTCAAATGCATGATTCACATATATATAGAGTCCATCCTTCATTTTAGCATTGCCAATCATCTTCCCCAACTCCTGTACCTGAATAAGACAACCAATAGAGGAAAATTTAGCAAGGTAATGATCATCATGAGTCAATTTACTACTTGACAACAAATTACATGACAACTTTGGAACATGTAGCACAAATGTTAAGGTAAGATGATATGTAAGATAGATTGACCCAAAACCTGCAACAAGGGAGAGATCATCAGCTATTCTTACTCTAAATTGATTATGGCAAGAGTATATGAGTAAAATAGGGAAGAATTACATGTCATATGGTCTGATGCCCGGAATAAAAAATCCAAGGAGAAGAGTATTAGAATCATATTTGACACTAAGGGCATCACCTTAGACGGCTAGAGTACAGGCTAGAGTAGGTGTTTTGTTGAGAAGTTGATGAAGAGTCTCTAGCTGTGTTTTGGTCAGACGAACATTCAACATATCATTTGTCGTGGATGGTGTTTCTAGGACTAGTGCAGCAGTGGTGAGCCTTGCCTTCCTTTTAGTTTCTATTCTTCCATTCTGGAGGATAGCCATGAGGTTGGAAGCGTTGTCTAGAGTATGCCCTGCTTTGTTGCAGTGGTTGCACTAGGGGCGATTACTAGATCTATTCTGCCTAATGTCTCCCTTTGTTTGATTTATGGGATTAAATTGCCCTTTTTTGAATAGGGCAGTGGTCTCAATATGACGTTCCATTGCTGGAGACCGGTTTAGGTTCTTTGAGTTCTCCCAACAGCACTCGACATTGATTCTCCACACGTCTAACCTCAGCAAAAGCTTCTCCAATGGAGGGGAATGGCCTCCTATCCAAATTCATTCACGAACTTCGTCTAGATCTCAATTCAGACTAGCCAAAAAATCAGTCTTTCCTTCTCTAGATGAGTCCTCAATTTCGCATGATCCTCTATCTCTCCCTAGTCGGCTTCATAGAACATGTCTAGTTGTTGCCATAAAATCTTCAAGGAATTATACTAACCAATCACATTGAAGGAGCCTTGACGGATATCCTTGAGTTTAAACTTGATTTCGAACACTTGTGAGGCATTTTCTAGATCTGAGTAGTTTTCTTTAACAGCATCCTATATAGCTTTGGCAATTTTGAATAATAGGTAGGTTCGGCTGATGTTGGTCTCCATGGAATTGATCAACCATGCCATCACGATAGAGTTGTTCAACTCCCAAGCAGCATACGTTGATACAGTTGGATTGGGTCATTAAATATCACTAGTGATATATCCCAACTTACCTTTGCCTTGAGTGACCATGAGAACTGATTGGGACCACTACAAGAAATTCTTGCCATTGGGTCTATGATTTGTGATTACTAGAGGGGAATTGTCACTATAATTTGTAAGAAGAGAGGGATTTTAAGGATAGAAACTTCTGACCCGAAGATTTCTGCCATGGTTGAAAAAAAAAAAAATCATAAGTTTCAAGCAAGCTCTGATACCATAAAATTATGGAGAATTTTTTCTTGTATATTATTTACATGTATAAGCATGCACATATATAGGAGAAGATTAAATCTCACAAGAAAAGGAAACCAACTTAATTAAAGATATTGACCAAACCAACAAAAAAAGAAAAAAATAATCTTCAAAAAAATTACAATAATAAATTACAATAATTTCATAATTCCAATAATTCCTGATTTAAAGAAATTCATTGTACGTACCCAACCTTCTAAAAACCATCTCAGTATTAGATTCTACTCTAAGCAGATAGGACAATGTCTACCAAAGGAATGGCAAGAAATCATTAGATACAAGCACCAATTTAGAAGAGCAGTCTTATAGATTCTCTAGGTGTATACGAAAAAAGGTAAAAAAAAGGGGCAATTGAGCCAGTGTTAAAATTTTGAAAGTTTACAAGTGATGACAGAAAATATTTTGGTTGCTTTGCACAATTTCAAAAGAAATTAAGGCAACCTACATCTCCATGATCCAATAAGTGGATAATATTACAAAGCTAAAGGCAGACTGATGCCTTATTCACAAAGATTTCTGTAAAGTCCTAAAATTCCATCTTAAGAAAGTATTGAAGCTCATGGTATCATCAGTAGACAACATTATCATCTCCCAAGATATAGTCTGAAGACACTACCATATAGAGGCACTTAATAGAGCTTCATACTTTCTCGAAGTCAAGTACCAACAGTCTTACATAATATGGGTAATCCCAGGTTATTCGCATGAGCTATCAAGTAAAATTCATTTCTACTATGGAATTCTTAATTGATATCAAAGGCAACAATCTATTCTATATGTTAGCTTGAAAGGTCTAGGACAATGATATCATTATTCCCATATATGTATACTTCATTTCCTATAATTTCTAGCTAGATAATGATTACAATTATTTTTTCACCAAGGGCAAATTGATCATGACTTTATTTTTATCAAAGGAGAAATGTGTAGGTTAATAATAACAAACCACAAGAATAATGCATCATTTATACATTGTTTAGTTCCTCAGTTATAGCAATGGTTGTGAACCAAAATTGATTTTTCTCCAAAAGGTTATTCGCATATATCATACATTATTTTTTAAATCGGTTCATTAAAAAATTAAAAATTCCAAGAGCATGACAACTCACCATACATGAACAATGATGTGTGAAGAGCATGAGCCCTAAATGCAGATAACTCAATCAAAAAAATAATGTGTATATCACATAAAAATGAATTTCTGCATCTTCAGGAAATTACCTGCAAAATGAGAAAAGGTTGTGAGAATTTAAAAATATCGGTCCTGTATTATTTCAAATAAAATACTAACATGAACAGTGATGTGTGAAAAGCATAAGCCCCAAATGCAGATAACTCAATCAAGAAGATAATGCGTATTTCACATAAAAATGCATAATTTCTGCGTCTTCAGGAAATTACCTGCAAAATGAGAAAAGGTTGTGAGAATTTAAAAATATCGGTCCTGTATTTTTTTCAAATAAAATACTAAACATGAAGCAGAAAAATATCCATACATTTTTCCAAGATTGTGGCATATGCACACCTGAACAAGATAAGGATTGATGTCTTTAATTAGTAAGATGCCATTTTGTGCAACTGGAATATCGGTGCTCAAAATGAGTTTAATCAAAATGCTAATTTAGTCAACAACGGAGTCGGTCTTTAATTTGTAGATCTATGGTATGTAACATGGCATAAATAGTGCCTCTTTGTGGGTGTGAAGAGTCCCCAGCTATGAACACATTCTTTTTCCTTTCTATTTCAATCCAACTGCAGCCTGCAGGCTTTTTCAGGTCTCTTGTCCTGGTAAGCTTTCTCATCTCTAAAACGCCATCCCACCTAGCATCCGCTGCATAAAGATTTGACATGACAACATAGTTTCCAATGTTGTCAGCTTCGATTTCAAACAGATGATCTGCCACAACCCGGCCCAATTCCACTTTGTGATGTGTCCTGCAAGCACTCAATAATGTACTCCAGATATTTGCATTAGGTTTTACAGGCATCTCAGTTACAAATGTGTAGGCATCATTTACTCGTCCTCCTCGAGCAAGAAGATCCACTACACATGCATACTGTTCCGTGGCAGGGATCATACCATGAACCTTTTCCATGGTATAAAATATCTTCAACCCTTCATCTATCAGACCAGCATGGCTGCAGGCAGATAACACGGATGTGAAAATTACCCGATCTGGTTCAAGGCCCAAGTGAAGCATCTGATGGAACACCTTGAGTGCTTCTCCCATACCATGCATGGCAAAGCCGCTGATCATTGAAGTAAACATAACCAGATCCTTGGATGGGCTTGCTGCAAAAAGCTTGTAAGCACATTCAAGAGCACCACATTTTGCATATGCATCTAAAAGAGTGCCTTCCAGCACAGCATCCTTAGAACAATTCCTGACAACAAATCCATGACATTCCTTTAGCAATCTTGTGGAGTTTATCTGAACACATGCAGGAAGAAGGCTCATTACTGTAACCTCATCTGGCTTCATTCCCTGATACTTTAGTTCATAAAAAGAGTTGAAAGCTTGATCTGGATTCCCATTATTAGCATAAATTCGAACCATCAGATTCCAAGTGGTAAGGTTCGTCTCGCTCATCCCATTGAATATCTTGTGTGCATCATCATTAGATCCACTATTCAAATAACCAGATATCATTGAGTTGCAAGTGACAATATTTCTTTTATCAGATAAACACTGGAAGATAATGAGTGCATAGTCCATATCTCCACATTTGGCATATCCATAGATAATGGCATTTACTATAGTAGGCTCTACATCATGTGACAGAAGACCAGACCTGATTGAGTAGCCATGTATTTCTTTTACCTTGTTTGTCTTGAAAACGCAAATAGAGAAATTTATCAAAATTAGGATGGTAACTGAGTCTGGTTTTTCCTTCTAAGAACATCCATTCCAAAATATCCAGAAACTGTGATTGATCTGTTGTCTCAGAAAAGGCATCAAGTATGGAATTCCAAGAAATCAGATCTCTTCTTGAAAGCGTTAAAAATGTCTTCAATGCAGCATAGTTGTCATCACATTTTGTATAGAAATTAATGAAGCTGTTGGAAACTGCTGTATCATCACACAGGTAGGGCGTTTTAGTACATAAGCATGAATCTGCCTGCCAAGCTGCAGGTTTTGTAGGCAAGCACATGCAGGAAGGACACTGATTAGAGTGACAGAATCTGGAGCCAATGTCTCTGCTGATAGCAATTTAAGAAACAACTTCAATGCCTTTGAGCATTCGCCATTTGATGCATATCCTGCAATAGCTGAATTCCAAGAAACCAGGTCTCTTGATTCCATCTTCCTAAATAAGCAGTCTGCCTGTTCCATCTGTCCAGTTCTTAAATAAAAGGATATAAGAGCATTGCATAGATTATTATCCAATGCTAACTCAGCTCTCCGCAGCACGTAAGAATGGATCTCTCTTCCCAAGCATTTTTGGTCCAAAGAAGCACAGATTGGCAGAATGCTTGTGATGGTCACGCAATTCGGTTCCACGGGGCCTCTCAACATCCAGGCAAACATTCTGAATGCATCTTGTGTCAACCTGTTCTCAGCCAAACCAGCAATAATGGCATTCCAAGAAACACATCTTTATCTTCAATGGAAGCAAATACTGCGTATGAATCATCAATAGCACGCAGTCCACACTTAGCATGCATCGAGACAAGCGCATTCCCCACGAGAGTCTGTCTATCCAGTCCAGTCTTAATGGCGAGACAATGAACACTCCTTCCAACATTCCAATCCCCTAACCGACCACACACGGGGAGAACAACTGAGAAGGAAACCGAACTCAACCCATAATTATTACTCTCCTGTGCCAATCGGTTAAACAACTTGATAGCCTGCACATCATGGCCATCCTCCTTAGAGGCCGCAAGACCAGTCAAGAAAGTATTCCAAACCACAGTGTCTCGGACTCGACAATCAATGTGATCAAAGAAGGCATGGCAATCAGATATGGCTCCAGTTTTGGCATACAAGTTGAGCAATGCTTTGGAAATAGAGAGGCAGGAGAGGTCTCCCTGTTTCAAAAGGGAGGCATGGAAGGACCGACCCAAGTAGTAGTTTTGGTCAGAAAGGGCAGTGCATGATTTGAGCACAGCTGACACCACAAGGTGGTTGGGTTTGAAAGCTACGGAAGATCGAAGCTTTTCAAGAAAAAATCGAACAGCTTCAGTGTGTCTTCCATTGGCACACAAGTCTCTTATAGTCCAGCTCCATGCTTTAAAAGTCGCTTCTAGCATACTGAAGCATTTTATCAAACGACTTGTGGGCGAGTTATTACATCTAAACTATATCAGACCGGAATCAGGAACATGTTGGTTTTCACGCATTGGGATAACATCGGCGTTTTACACCATGAGCCGTGATTGGGAAGAGTTATCCGAGCAGTAGCAATCGAAACGCTTGAAAAAAGAAAACACCAGTGAAATGGGTGCTGTTATGCTTTATGTCCGAAACAGACGTTATTAACCGTTATTAGTTGGCATGCCGGATAAACGTATGTCTGGATGGTTTTTTTTTCATCTTTATTTATATTTTTTTTTAATATAATATATATAAATATGTTTAATTTATATTTATATTTATTTATTTGATTTTTTAATGGGAACTATTAATTTTTTTATCAGTATCTAATTTTTTATAAATAATTTATTAGAAAAAATTTTAAAAAAAAGTTATCTATATCTGTAATCTGCTATCAAACAAATAAACCCAAGAACTAAATATGTCATGAGCCTAGTTGAACTCATTCAATTTACCACTTAGGTATTTCTATTTATTTTTTTATTTTTTTATGGCATCTGCCATGTCATGTAATACGGGATGAGGCAATATTGATAAAATCTCCTGTGAATTGATTAGTATTGTATAAGTATTAATAAAAAATAATATATTAATAAATTTATAAAAGCTATATATTATTAATGTTCGATATAATATTGATTTGTCTCATAACCTCCTTCAGCCAATTAAAATGCAGCACACGTTTTACATGTAAAATAATTCTAAGGTAATGATGTTAACTTTGGTGATTATACATAATTCATGCATCGGCCAAAAAATAAATATTTTGATTGGTTAGAGCAAATATTTTCATTATATGTAACGCCTTAAATTTAAGGTCATTTACAACCCGTCATGTGTGTATATCAGATATGGACATACAAAGGCTCATAATCTATTATGACTAAAACAGATATAATTAATACTCCAAAATCACTAATTAATTAATGAGTTCAAAATTTATAAGCTTACTTACTTGTAATCATAATCAACCACATAAGTATCTATTTATATTTTTTAAGAGTTTAACTAACATTTACTGTATTAAAGTTACAAAGGTTATAAGTTATCACTACAAGATATTCTTTAATAAACTCTAAGCACCTACTACTCTTCAAACCAACTACTTTAATTTTTCCACAATCTCTACTCATCATCTAGAGGGTCTTCATTGCTAGCAATATTCCTAGTCTACTAACCATATGCACCTAGCAATACAATGATCTATACATCCATCGTCTGTACCTAAAAAAGAAAAAAGGTGAGTCGGGGCCCAGTATAACAGTATACCACATATATACACACATGATTCAACAAGCACGAATTCACATATAGACCTAATATTAATGCAACAACCAACATTTTATTATTTTTTATTTAAGTCGGGCAAGTAGTTAGAATAACTCAATTTCCCAACACACATAAATATAATATACGTATACAATGTTGGGTACTCCCTAATATTCAAGAGTCCAAAACCGAATATTGGATACTCCCTAATATTACTGAAACCAAAACACCTAGATCTATCCAAATCATTTACATACATAACTCCACTTGAGATATTATCACACATGATCATTGGGTTATCGTGATAATAGTGTGGATACTCTTTACTTATTACCAGCAACCACGCAAAAGCAGCAAGCATATTTATTTAGCCGGATAGTTAATTAATCCATTCGAGATTCTATCCTACATAAGCATAAGCAATAAGCAAGATATACACGTACTTGGAAAGTCATTTCGTTCCCAGTATCTGCTTCATGAATTACATATATATAAGTTGTTTTGAAACTTCTATATGTCTAACTTAAACTCTCATTATATTCCTATCACTCTCGACCTTACCACATTACTACCTACATTCTTAAGATCTTGAAGTGTACTTAAATCACAAAGTGAATAGCTCAATGAATCCAATCATTTTTAGGTTAGAAAAATGTGACTTTTAAGGTGTTTTATGATGCATAAACTAGTACACATGTAGGTATATGGGTTGATATCACTTTGCTGAAGAAAACAAGTCATAAAAAGATCAACGGGGAGGTCTATGGGCAGAACACAAGGGATTCACAACCTTGTGGTATTTTCTAGGCATATTTTTTAAATCGCTAAGAGGAACACGACCAAAACCACAAAGTCATGTATATGTCGTGTTCTTTCCAAGTTATTTCTTCGTTGAAAACATAGAGAGAAACACAACTTGATACACGGGCTCGTGCTCCAATTGTGTACATATAGAAAACATTATTTTTTGCCATTTAAGAGGTACATGACTTAGTGCATGGTCGTGTATTAAGCCGTGCATTTCTACATATCCTCTTTTTATGAGAATTTCCATATTTTCAAGCATAATGTCACTTTAAAAATTTCTCAAACACATTCTCAACCCTAAAACCATACCCACATGCACACTACCTTTCTACATTGCATTTAATACTCATGAATGGCAAAAAAACACATATTAAAGTTGTTACCTTCTTGAAAATTTTAGTTTTCTTCTTTTATTATTACTCCTTCACTATGCACTCCAAAGACTTTACCAGGGCTCCTTCCCTAAACTCCTCCATTCCCTTTGGTGAAGGTTGCTATCATTATTGTTATCATATGTGGTCGTTACTCATGTGTTGTTTGATTGAATATAAAAAGAAAATAAGAAAAACCAATTACTTATCATAGAATATTACTGAAACTTTTCGAGATCGGTGGAAGGATGTTGAGAGGGAGAGGAATATTGTCTGTCTTCAATACATACGTGAAGATAGAAAAAGAATAGATGGCAATTACATCTCAAATCTTTATTTAAACTTTTCTACTAACTAGCGTATCCTTTAAAGGAAACCAAAATTACTAACATACCCTTGCTTAAAAATCTTATTATTTACCAAAATACTACTCCTTAATTATTAATTAACTTTTAAATTATACTTGGAGTATTTCATTATCGATTTTTTTTTCTTTTTTTACTTTATATAACCCTCACAGTTAGTACTTAGATTATGTCCATTTGTGTAACTAACTACTTGAACTTTAAAAATGTTTATTTGATACCTTTTTTTATCATTTTTACAATTAATTACTCACTAGATTTTAATCGGTTAAATGAACTTTATCCATTTTTGCAATTAATTAGATAAAATTTGACTACCAAATGTGGCGATTACCCTTGTTATTTTTGCATGTAGCACATATTAACTGCTCAGATTTCGCTATATTTTACAAGTACTTACATAAACTTTACCGATTTTTTATAATTAATTGGATAAAATTTAAGTACCAAATGTGCCAATTATAGTCTTTCTTTCTGCATGTAGCACACATGTCACACTTTGATTAGCTAGAAGTGTGATTGGATAAATAAACACACATTATATGTTGTAGATGTAAAAAATTATCGTATGAAATAAGAAGGGAATTGAATTGAAACTTAGTGAAAATATAATAATTTTGTAACAACTATGATATACTAGTATAGATGAAGCAATTATTAGAATAAAAGTAGAATACCTATTATACATCAATTATATTTATGACAAGGAGAGAATGGTTGTATAAGTGGTATGTTTATGGCAAGTGTGTTTATGAGATGATTGTATGAATCACTATACATTATTTTGTATAATAAAAACACACATATGGTAATTAAAATACAACAATATACTATAAAGGCAACTTCACATGGAAGAAAGAGAATCAAATAACTAGTTCTTCCTAGTCAAGATGTAGTTATGGTTTTTCGACAAGATGAAAGTTTAGGTAGTATATTGAACCTCCAAATATTTATAATCATATATTATAGTGTAATTTAAAAATGAGAATAAATATTGGGTTTGCAATTTATCAAACTAAAATAGGTTTGATCACGATTCTAGCTATTATCACAAATTAATTATTGCTTAAGGATCTGGGTAAAAACCAATGCCCAAATAACCAGGAAACCAAAAACCCTAACACTTTCTCCAAATCCTTTCCTTTTTGGAGTAGGTATTTGGAAAATTTGGCAACCAAGGAATAATTTAATCTTCAATCAAGTGGGAAGAGCCATACATTTAGATGGAGAAATAAGAGCAATTGCACATAAATTATGGGCAACAACATAACCAGAAGGGAAATTTTGAAAGCCGAAAGATAAACATCACTTAGAAACCCCCTCCAGCCGAATGGTACAAACAAATACAGACGGCTTTGTGAACCCATCATTGGCGAGTCAACAATTGGAGCTATAATCAGAAATGACATGGGTGAATGGGTTATGGACATAGTGAAAAAAATTGGGAGAATCGACATCCTTGCAACAGCATTAGAAGATATTTCAATCGGACTGAAGATGCATACAAAACAACATCAACAAAATTGGAAATCAACTTAGACTCCTAAATGGCTGTGAAATACCTAATCTTAAACCAAAGCCCCAAAATTAAGTACTTAAATCTAATTTCTTCTTGCAGGGAAGACTTGTTGAGGCTTCAGGAGACCAGGCTTCGTCATTGTCATAGAGAAGCAAACATCATTGCTGATATATTGGCTGCAGAGATTCAAATCATGGAGGAAGAAGAAAATCTTTTGCGTGCTCCAAACAAGCAACTTTTGAAGACTATACATATGCATCAGCTTGCTTTTGGCCATGTAAAACCCCGAAATTTTTCTTTTTCCAAAATTAATAAGTAAATAAAAATTAACTCTAGCATCGAAATGAATTGATTCACTGTTATGGGTTATCGATTTGCAAACAATAACCTAGAGATAAATGGGATAATATAAATTAAATTCGATAGGATTTTTATCATTTTTAAAATATAAAAATGTTATTACAATCTAATTTAAAATTTATATAACTGGTGAACTCGAGTAGTCCTAGATGTTTTAACTATAAATTTTACCAATACCCAGTCGCGGAGGCATAAACCCATACAAATGAATCAAAATGGTAAATTAGCTCGTATAAAATTACCATGAACTACCGATCAAGGTTATACTACTCTTAAAATTTTTCTTCCTTTTCTCCCTAGAACCGTAGCTCTTAGTGGATGGGGTTAGTCAACTTCCATACTTTATGAGACAAGACATATATATGTACAATTGTGATATTCATCTTATAGTAGAAAACTTAACTCATTGCCGTCACCGCACCGAAAATAAGTACAAACACTAGTGCAATATTCACTTACAAATCAGGAAGCACAAGTCCTCATGAGTTATTGTGGGGAAAGTTCCTTCAAGAAACTAAATAAGCTATACCTACTCAACATCTTTTCTTTTCCTTGAGTGCATATAAGACCAATATCCCTTAAACAACCGAGAGTCCTAAATAAAGAAAAACACCAACAGCAAACATGAACACACCCTCATCTTAACATCACCATCTTCTCCTTTCCTATATTGGCTCTGTGAACCCTTTTTTGTTCCAAAGGCTAGGATGCTAACACGAACAGCCATCATGTTCCACTCTCCTTAAATAGACAAGGTAAGAAACGATCAATCTTTAACAACTTCTTTGAGTGAATGTTTGAAGATTTCACGAGCCACCAAACCATTTGTTGTTCCGTAGGACTCGACCACTTCGAAGTATAAAGGGGAAGTTCGCTACTCAACATCTCAAATCAAAGGTGAAATCTTAAACTTGCCACTAGTAATAGTGAGGAGTAGGGAAAACTAGTTAATATGTATATTCTATGAAAACCAACTCATGTTTAGATGGTACATGTTCACTTCGCATGACATGAGTAGGTCCCTAACGTAGATCAAGTAGATATATATATACACACGTATGTGTAGGAGTAACACATAGTAAAAAACCAATATATGTTTAAGAGAGCTGGACGTGTAGTGTGTGTGTGTGTTTACTGATAGCATGTCTGTTTCAATGTGTGTGTGTGCATATATTTATATAACAATAATATTAATAATAATAATCAGTATGTGAGATACATTTATATAATAGGAAGGTGAAAAAAGAAGAGAGAGAGAAAAAATATATATACACACATTTAAATAAGTTAAGATGTAAAGAATATATAATAAAATATATAAAAATAAATAAATAAATAAGGAATAGCATAAAATATTGATGATAAATAAAATGAGTCAAATCCATTATATATATCGAGTAGTAGTCGAGGTAAGCTTCAAAACTCTTTCTACAAGTAAATAGAACTCAATATGATTCCAATATAGTCCAATTAGAATTACATTATTAAATCCATTTATAAGGTTATAGAACTTTTATCGTGTATATGGTCTTATAAAAAAAATCTATAAGAGTTGAAAGTTAGCTAGGCCCTGACTTTGGTCTCAAACGAGTTATCACGGTGAAATTTAGGACCTCAAAATATACTAAAAAGTGTTAGAAAATCAATTAGGTCGTTTAGGCACTATAAGATCCTAATTAATTTCTACATATTAATTTTTCATTATTTATTATAGGCGAGGTAGACTCCATCACAGATTTCCTCGAGAATTACTACGATCATATCTGATATCATAGATAGGTGTGTAACTATGACTATACACATGTTTGTGGTTGTAATGTAGTGCATCTGGTTAATTATATCCAAATAATGAATTGTGTTGGGGATTGGGGTATCGCTCGTTGTTTTGATGATTGAATGATTGCCAATCTACCTGAATAAAAGTCGAACGCTTGTTGAATTAAATTTTACTTGTGAATATGATGATTGTCTGAAAAACTGAGTGGCCACCTAAAACTAAACATAATAATAATAGATAATAAATTAACCTACCAATCGTTGCACGACTACATTATTGCATTGTTATACCATCAAAGGTACGTATTACTTTTCGAGTATATAGAAATGTTGGGGGTAACTAATAAGGAAAAGTGGTTAGCATGAGATTTCTAGTAGACTGTTTGGTTACATAGAAACTAACTGGTAAAGTAAGAAGCGTCGCCTATGGTATCGGCCTTATGAAAGTGAAATACTATAGGAAGAATCTAAAGTATCAAGTTAGTAAGCTATGTCTTGCTGGTATTACTCCGAAACCCCGATGGGAGGGTATAAATCTACATCTTGTTTAGATTCCGGTCATCCAGGCTTGTATTTGTTCCTTTGTGTGACTGTAGCATTGCATATGTCTGAATAATAAACTTATTTGTAATCTTCTCGTGTGTGTACTATTTTGGTTATCTCACTAAGCTATGGCCTGCTTACCCTCCAACAATCTCTACTTGTTTCGGGTCAACCCATGCCTGGTATCGGTTCGCAGTCTCATCCCAATATGTTGTCAAAGTCCGCTTAACGTCTTTTACAAGAGTGGGAAGGAGTTAAGAAAAATTAATTTCAGTATCATTTTATGATTAAGACAATGTTTTAAGAATTATGCCATAGTTGTAATCGGACATTATGAGTAATAATGTAGTAGTATTATTATTGGCTATATATATATGTGTATGATTTATATTCTTATTTTATGCAACATGATCCTGTATGTGGGAATCACTCTCCTTTGGGAATTTTATCCGTGTTATTCTCATGAATCATATTTAATGCCATGACGTAATCTAAATGGATGCTTATGAGGGATTCATGTGACATATCATGTTTACGGTATCCTATAGGGCGTGACTGATCAAGCCAGGAATATTAGAACAAATGTTTTTGTTAAAACCCTTCTTATGTAATTAATGATGATTCGCTGAATCTCGAACAAGAGTGAAGATATTTCAGGCAATATAAAAAGGTCATAAATCCTGTTATATCTTTTATGCCACTAAATGCACTATTTTACTGAAAAAAAAAAAAAGAAAAAGAAAAGGCTATTACTTAAGTTGTTATGTGATTCTCAATGATGGACATGGACTTCAACGAAGGATCCCCTATGTACCTAATGCCTGCAAAAGGGACACGAATGAATTACAAAGGACATCAAAGGTGGTCCTGGAGCAAGCATTTTGACATTAAAGTCTTTACAGGGTTTTTGTGTGCTTGTCCTTTTGCGTATCGGTTTAATATATATAAGAAAAGGTTTGTCTTTTTATGATAATTCCTTAAGGTTATTTGCACGCATGCCTGTCAATGCATGGCGGCATCCAATGAGGTGAAAGGGAAATCATAGAGGCAATGCAGTGTCAACTTACTACTTCCTTTATCTTCAACCATTTATGGTGTGCCATAGGCTTCGCTATAATAAGGCCATCAATACTAGTGTATTTCAATTTACACATACCGACAAATATCAAGAAATAAAACATTTACTGACCATTCACTTTACTGAAATAGTTAAATTGTAATGGAAGCATTATTATTCAAAATAAAATACAGCTATAATATGATTTTTATTTATAATTTTTTTATTTAAATAAAAGTATTTTATAAGAAAGACAATACCATTATTGAATTGCTATTCATAGGAATGAGTAAAGAATTATTATCTAATGTTTTTATAATAGAGATTTCTTATGGAATTGTATTATGATAAACTAAACGTCATAATAGCTTTTTATCAGGAATAAGACCACGATAGAATTACTATTAGATAAAGTGAACAATCAGTTACAGAGATGAAAATAAATTTAGATTGGTCATGAGAAAGATAAAATTTATATCATGAATAATACAACAAATAGATTTGTTTCTTAAGATAACTAGTTATTTGTGTTTCATCTAATCATGGCATTTTATTCATGACAATCAATTATTACTCTTTAAATGGAATTCGGTAAAGAGGTGTGTTCTAATGATTCTAGCACCAGCATTTGTCATACTACACAAGGTCAGCATAAATAGACGTCATCATAGGTCGGTTTGGGTCCAAAATTGGACCTGAACAACCAGTTCCGATTCCAAAATTGGTAAAATTGGATCCGAATCTGTGAGAGCCAGTCCAGTACCGAGGTCCTTAGGAACTTTGGTCCGGTTCCTTTGGAACTGGTGACCATGAAATTAAAAAAATAAAAAAGAATCAATTAAATAACTTTATGCAATTTAAGTAAGAAAATAAATTTAAAAAACAAACTTTTAACTTGAAATAACATTGGGCATAACAATACTTGTTTATAGCTCATTGGTTAAAATAATTTTTCAATTATGCATTTATTTATATACAATTACTTTATTTTTTTAGTTGTCATGTTAGTAATATAACGCTATAAAATATGCAAAATTCAAATAGGTCTTGCAGGCACAAAAACAAGTCCTACTGATAATAAAGAAAAGTTCACTTTAATTAGAAGTCTATATAAACTCAATAAAAATCATATATTCATTATTTATATTATTAATAAAAACATATTAATGGCATGAATAGGAAAATAAATGTTTACCAATTTAAGTGAAAATAGTTTAAATATTTACTTTTTTAATTATAATTCTATTTATTCTTTTTTCCTTTCTTATTTTCTATTTTTTGTAGTGTAGAACCATAAGAACCGCCCATTTATCGGTTCTCTAGATGATTCTTGAACCAATGGTTCTAAAACCGCAAGATCATACGATTTTGGGAGGTGGAGCCAGCTACACCCATTAGAACCGACGGGTCCTTAACCAGTTTAGACCCATTATCCCCGAGCAGATTCTTGGTTCAAGAGCCACCGATGATGAATAAGGTCGATCCCAATTTGAAACTGATCCATGATGATGTCTAAGCATAAAATACCATGACAATTTCTTCTTTTATTTGGCTATAATATCTACATTTTGGTTCCTATTTACCTTAATAAAACAACGTACCAATTTCTTATGAACAAACCGTGTAAACTCCTTAATTTTACACAACCAAACTTTGATAATTGGTAAGAACATGATGTAAAATCTTGAATAAGCTCTGAGAAAAGTCACAACGATCACTCTCGATTTTTCATGATTTAAAAATATTAAAATATGAACAGTCTAATTATAGTTTAAGAAATTTGAATCGTCATTAACAAAAATTTTCTTAGCTCATTGCAATCATTGAGTGATAATAAAGCAACAAATTAATGATTAAGCTCTCACAAATTTAAAAGAACTACCAAACAATTTTAAAAATTAATAATAATAATAATAATAATAATAATTCAAAAATAGAAAATATGCCATAAAAATTCTTAAATAAGAAATAGCGTAATCACCAAACTAAACCTCAACTTCAACAAACAAAAATAAATATATCTTTAGATTCATCAAACACGTAAAATCAAATAACATCTAACAAGTAAATTTCTAAAACAATCGCAAATAAATATTTTCTATTGAACTTATAATTAAATATAATCGAAACCCTTTAAGGAAGTTAATAACACCACCTTCTTTAGTAAGTAAAACCCCTTGGAAGTCACTCAAATCATATAAATAATTTATTATATAAGAAAATATCCAAAATATAAAACAAGTAATTATAATAAAATAGAAAAGCTCTAAAATTAATACCCATAAAATATCCTACATTACTAATTTAATTGTGTGGTTATCTTAGGCACACAATACATAATAAGTATATGACAAACTATTATTACCATTTATAGTAGTAGTATTAATAATATCAAAAGTATATTGTAACTAACAATATATATTGTAGTAAAAATAAAAAAGATTATTTTGTCACATGATAAATAATAATATCATACTCGGTCCACATATTAAAACAATTTTGATAAGTTAACAATATTAATTATATAATACCATAATTAGTGTATTACTAATATTACATTAGTTGTGATAAGTTTTCAATTGATAACAATGCTATATGATTTATAAATACATTATAATCAATATCGTAATTTTAGTGAACTATTGTAATAAGTACCATTATAATTTAATAATTAGGGAAATAACATATACATAATCATTATATCAATATAACTTACAGTACAACGAGACCCAAGGGCTAATTATCTAGGGAAGCTTACAACTATTAGCAAGATCTATGTATTTGACAAATCACTTGATACGACAAATACCATATCAAGATAATTATAATAACAAACAAGGAAATACGCAAAAATCAAGAAACATAATAATATGATATTAATTAAATAATGTAGAGCAAGATCGTATCAGAAAATTTATTGAATTGTAGTAAAATAAATTAAACACATCACAAACCCTAGAATTCGAATCATAATTGAAATCCTAAACCATATCAAATCAGACCAAAATCTTAGATCGAATCAAATAAATTTTATAACCCTATAATATCATATAAATCAAATTGAACTCGGATTATCAAAAATTTGAAACCCTATAAATCCTAAACGGGATCAAATAAAGATTCAATAAGATATCAGATGAATTAAATGAAGCTTGAAACCCTAAACGCAAATCGTTTAGCAAAAACATATCACCAACAAAACGATCTAAAAGCTTAATCAATTTGAAAACCTTATGCTAGACAATTTATCTGTTTGATCTCTAACATGAAAATTGCTGCAGTACATCCAAATAATATCTATTAATCAAATAATAAGAAATAATTTCCCATAATTTAAAACCCCTAAAATTCTACGATAATTTAATAGGTAAAATCCAAGAATAAAAAATGCAACCAGAATCTTAAAGTTAAATCGAGTCAATCTTAAACATTAAAAACCCAAGGCTGGATCAGACAACTTTTGAGACCCTAAAATATGTAATAAAATTAGAAAAATAAGATGAGCTTGAATTATGAACCAAAATTATATTGTATGACATAAAATGATCAGATTTATCAATATTTCAATCGTTTCAAATCTTTACAGGATCAGTTTCTGTGTCCAGACCGACACGCAAAACAAAAAAATATCCCGACAAATAATTTATTCTAAAAATATATTAAAATATTCATAAAATATTATATACAATTTTTACGGCTCATAAAAACGTCAGTTTAACTATTATATGCATATTTTATCTCTAATGGTAATTAATTTGTCACTTCATTTTACTTTTTATTATCTATTACTATTTGTCCATCTTTACTTTTTCTTACACTACTCTTACACCAATCTCTTACAACTTACACACATATTTCTTACATTTACATTACCAATACTATTTTTACTTAACTTCTATTATACTTTATTAGACTTTTCTTCTTAAATTATTTTTTTTTCTCTCCCTCTCTTCTCTAAGTGTAGCCGCTACCCCCTCTCTTTTCCCTCCATTTTCTTTTCTTTCTTGCAAATTTTTTTCTTAAGCTCTCTCCTTATCTTGATCGTGAGCTTCACACCTCCCTTCTAGTGCCTTTCACAAATTTTATCCATCTTACATTTAAGTAAACAATAAACTCTTTCTACAATTACATTATGTGACATGAATATATATGTGTCTTTATGCTTTCCATACATAAATCCCCATGATGCAAATGCTAGGGAGTGGAAATACAAGATAACATTATAATCATGTCTTAATATTTATGTTCATGTTATGATATAATTACCTTGTTTTTGTTGCTAACCAAACTTTCTATATATTAACATGTATATGTAATACTTATATTATTTAGAGCTTATTGCTCACTAATATAACATTTATTTATTCCATGCACCTATTTAATTATGCACTCTATTTATTTATTTGCTTATAAGACTAGTCAACTTCTAGTATTAGACTTGTCCATAAAGTCTCAAGGAGTCTTAAAATAAAAGCCAAAACTCCCCTAATTTTCTTGTTTTTATTTCGAATTTTATTTATGAGACTTGAAATATTTCAAGTTGGAAAACCTTGATAAAAATCTAAGACTACCATATTTCATTTCGTTATGCTCGTTTTGTTTTATTTAATACGATGACTGCTATAATATTTTAAGTCTCGAGCAGTTTTGATAACAAGATAAGACTATCATTTTTTTTTTTATACCTTTATGTTATTGTACATTTATTTCTAAATTTCCTAAATTCTTAATATTATTCCACACTCTTAATATTATTGTTACTAATTTTCTTTTTAGCCTCATATACACATGTGCTCATAGTGATGTTGTTACCATGTCAAAATGAATTTTTCTAAAAACATAAATATTGATAATTCTTTGTTATACAAATATTTCCAAAAATCTTATTATTAATACATGGAGAATCACACCATCAAGAATAAAGATTTAAAATAAAACATCCATCTAAATTTTCAAAATGCCAAGACTAAGTGAAATTTTTAACCATAGACAAGAAAAAAATCCATGTTTAGTAAAAATAATTGTTAAATAAAATTTTGAAAGTAAGTATAAAGCATTCAAAGGTTTAAAATAAATTTTCTTTAGGCTTCATGTTTACCAAATTTTCGAAAGAGAAGATTTTTGCTTCAAGTAATTTAGATAAAGATTCATATTTTAGAAAACAATTAGTTAAATGAAGCTTTACTATGAGTTTAAAATATTCAAAGATGCGAACAAAAAATAAGACCATGATTTTTATTTAAAATTCATATTTATAAATATATAAGAATTGAGATTTTTACGAAAATCCAAAAGTAAATTTTGAAACTAAATTAACCTCCTAATTTTTTTTCCATGACCCCATGTAAAATATGGGAAAAATTTTACATCTTGAAATTCTTTTCTCAAAAATACATGAAAACCCTTTTCATATAAAAAGAAAATCTAAAACAAGTCATTTACCAAAAATTTTCTTTAAATACCAAAACTTAAGGAAGTTTTAAAGAAAATATAACTTGGAATAATTCTTTTCTACCAACACCTAAAGTTCATATTTTGAAAATAATTGGCTAAAAGAATTTTATTATAAAAAATAAAATATTCATGAACTCAAAATAAATATAAAATTATGATTTTAATTAAGTATTTGTAATGATAAAAATCAAGAGTTGCATTAAGTTATCTGTCTAATTAGTTGTTTTGACCAATTATGAGCAATCTTGTATCTTAAGTAATTATTTTGATGAAGGTATCCTACTTAAACTATACAAGTAGACGACGCACCCATGATACGTGTGCAAATAAAATAGCCTAATATATATAAATTAAATAGATATATTGTTTTGACAGGTTGGAAAAGGACAACCTTAATTAGTTCTAGAAATTAAGGAATTAATTACAAATCATAATTACAATTATATTTTCCATAGGTAACTTCATCATGTTTGGTAACTACCATGCAATTATAATATTAAAAACATTTACACTAAAAATATTTACTGTAATGCCTTAAATTGAAGGCATTACAAATCGTCACTATCATTCTCTTATTAAGAACATGCCAAGGCTATAAAACGTTATACCATAATTATATTAAATATAATCATCAAAACTCACAATTGGTTTCCTTTAAAAATCCCATAAAAATAATCTCTTTGAAATCATGAACTAACAAAAATCCAAAACTACATGTCATCAAAACAATTAAAACCTAACAAACTAGTCTCATAAAATTTCCAACAACTAATAACATCCAAATATAAATCCATAAAGTCTTCCATATCTCTCCCTTATATCCAACGCTTAAGATCTACGAGTCTTCAGCTGGATAGTCAAGTCCACTATCACCATCCCCATGATCTATATATAGATCATAACCAGATAGATCATAAACAACATCATCTTCACTTGCACTTGAAAAATAAAGGAATGAGCCAAAACGCCCAGTACGCCATACCACAAACAAATACGCATGAACATGCAATATATGAATATCACATACAATCTTAAACTAATGCAGCAACCACATATTATTTTATTTGATTAGTGAAACAAACAACACAGTTTAGAACCATATGCATCTAGTCCTAAACCCGGAGTAACTTATGATCCTAATTCACAACCTTTATATGAAAATAGTTTATATACATATATATTGATGTTAGATACTCCCTACACATCTTTGCTTACCGCCATATGGACCGAAACGACTCCTAATCTACTGGAATCATTTCCAAGTGCAACTCCACTGGGGACAGTGCCACACAAGGATCATCAAGGTGCCTTGTTAGTATCACACTCTGCATGGTCTTTACTACCCAAAGCCACACACAAACAACACTCTTTACAATTTATATGTCGAATAAGATCTAGTCAAATTTTTTTAAACCTATACGCACAAGCAACAGACAAGGTAAGGTTATACCTTTTTCAGCTCTTTCACAACTTCAGTATCACAAATCCTTTACAGTACATATAAACCCTAATTCACCAAAACTTGAATAACAACATACATCATATCAACATCCAATTCCACATTCATAATTAAACCCTAACCCTAAATCCACAATCTCAAAACATAAGATTTTTAATATTAGATCTACAAACCTGTCTTCTAGAATGACCAACAACAAAACCCTAAAATGCAAATTTCTCCAAATTCTTTAAAAACCCTAAAATCCTCAATAAAAAATAGTACAACTATCATAAAGGATTCCATCTTTTAACATAACAAAGATTGGAAGGATTCAACACTTACCCAAAACTTTAGATTTCACACTTCCTTGACTATAGAGTCAAGATCTTCAATTCACAACCTAAGGTTTTGGTCTCCATCGAAATCGTCTCCAACAACTTAATTTCTCAAAATCAATATGAAACAACCTTTAGAAAACAACATATAATCATAAACTCAACCAAAAGAGTTTTGAGAGGGATTCTTACCTAGATTTTACCTTAGGTTGAACTATGAAGAGAGAACTAAGGACCTTAGGTGTTATATAAGTCTTAGGAAACCCTAACACAAATGATGGATGTTTATTTCGTGTGAAATATAGGCTGATACCAAGTTAGTGGCTCAGGGGTGGCTTTGATTCAAAACAAGGAACAGAAGCACATAAGCCGACTGTAAGCCGGCGACCTTTAGTTTCAATACTGGCGGCCTTCATATGTAAGTCGGCGGCCTTTGGCCGACTTTCACCTATACGCTACCATCTTCACAATTTCATTCGCAAATCATCTGAATCTCCAAAGCTGACAGCCTTGTATTCAAAGCTGGTTACTCCTTTACTTATTCTTCGCAAACAACATCCTCGAGTCCAAATCCGTCTGTTAAAGAATAAAGTTAACCTCTTAAATAATCTTATATTAAAATATTACCCTTCATTATAGATTAATTATTTGTATATTACATTTACACTAAAGATACATGCTATATTAATATATAAAGATACTTACTTAGGCTAAAAAAAGAAAAGACTATGTCTATTTAACCCACATTTAATTATATTCAAACCCCATTTAATTTCATGATTTTAGAGATACCAAAAGTATTTTTTGTCCATATGCTAAAAAAAAGAAAAAGTTATGTCTATTCAATCCCTATTTAATTTTATTTAAACCTTATTTAATTTCATGATTTAAAGGATATAAAAAAAATTTACGCCCATATGCTAAAAATAATATATAAAAAAAACATGCATACTAAAAACATTTACACTAAAAACACCAAAGCAAGTGCTTTTGCTTTAATAGTATAGATAGCTATGTCTATTCAACCCTTTATTTAATTCTATTCAAACTCTTAATTTCATGATTTCATGGATACCAAAAATATTTTACGCCCATATACTAAAAAATGAAAAGACTATGTTTATTCAATCCCTATTTAATTCTACTCAAACCTTATTTAATTTCATGATTTAAGGGATACCAAAAATATTTTACGCCCATATGCTAAAAATATTATATTAAAAATATTTACACTAAAGATACCAAAGTAGGTGATTTTGCTTTAATAGTATAGATAACTATGTCTATTTAACTCTTATTTAATTCTATTCAAACTCTATTTAATTTCATGATTTCAAAAATGTAAAAAAATATTTTACACCTATATGCTAAAAAAGGAAAAAACTATATCTATTCAACCCTTATTTAATTTCATGATTTAAGGGATACAAAAAATATTTTACGCCCATATACTAAAAATATTTACACTAAAGACACCAAAACATATGCTTTTCTTTAATAATATAGATAATTATGTCTATTCAACCCCTATTTAATTATATCAAAACCCTATTTAATTTCGTGATTTAAGGGATACCAAAAATATTTTACTCTCGTATGCTAAAAAAAGAAAAGACTATGTCTATTCAACCCTTATTTAATTCTATTCAAACCCTATTTAACTTTATGATTTCAGAGATACCAAAAATATTTTACACCAATAGGCTAAAAACATTATATTAAAAACACTTATACTAAAAATATTTACACTAAAGAATAGTATAGATGAGTTTTTAATAAATATTTACCATTGCTTATGTTAACTTCATCTTCCAACATATCATTTTCACAGCTTTTTTTTTTTTAAGTCCAAGAAACGGGGCAAATAGCCCAAAGCTAGAAAAAACAACACTAATAGGGGCAAAATCTTGAAAAAGAAACACCAATATTCTCTTCCTACAAAATTTGCCTAGCAAAGCTTGGAGGATTTTCAAAGAACAATACTTTTTACATGTATTCTAAATATAATATTTTCAATTTTTTTTCATTAAAATAATTATTAGTGACACACAATAGACAAAACAATAAGCAGTATCACTAATTTAAAATGGATAAATTACATCATAATGTATCAATTTAGGGGTGGTTTATTTACGGTATCAATGTTTTGAATAGTTAAAAAGATATACTAATGTTTGATGGAAGTTCATTTATGGTACCAACGTTTTAATGGTTAAAAAGAAGTATTAACATATGACAAAGTGAGTCAAATATGATATCAATATTTGACCATTGATGGAAAATTAAAGACGTTCAATTGAAAATTAATCCAAATATTAATACCTCAAAGCAACTTTAGAAAATGTAAATACCTCATTGGATACTATTGTGAAATGTTTATACCTCTTTTTGATCTCTTTTTAACTGTAAAAAACGTTAATACCTTAAATGTATTTACGACTAAACGTTATATGATACCCCTCAAATATAAATTGTGGAACTCTAATCACAGAGGCATTTTTTTAGTGTAATGGCTTCAAGTTCATCGGGACTTTAAAGTTAAGCGTGCTTTGTGTAGAGAAATCCTAATATGAGTGATCCCTGGGAAGCGCTAGTACCAAAAGAACAAAACCATGCAGCGTGTGGTCAAAGCAGACAATATCTTGGTGGGCGAAGTTCCAAGGCGTTACAGGTGGTATCAGAGCAGTTCACCAACTGGGAGTAGAGGAATGTATCTTCACTACTTAGTGTGCTTTTAGACCTGTATAACGAAACTGACGAGACATTAGTTCTATAAATGAAAGAGTATGTGATAACCCTTAACTATAGATTGTGGAACTCTAATCACAGTGGCACATTTTAGTGTAATGGCTTAAAGTTCATCAGAACTCCAAAGTTAAACATGCTCTGTGCAGAGCAATCCTAGGATGGTGACCTACTAGAAGCGCCGACACCAAAAGGACAAAACCGTTCAGTGTGTGGTCAAAGTGGACAATACCTCAATAAGTAAAGTTCTGAAGCATTATATGTTAATACCTTCTGAATATTTACCTAATCTAAAAAGGTTAAATCGGTAGCTGATATTGACAATCTTAAAATTTAGATAATTAGTTGAATATCTAGTCAAAGTTCATGTATCCAATGAGAGATTATCCCAAATGGTGGATACCAAGAAATAAACTTTAAGTGACGGGTAAAGAAATATGTTGATTTTTAGATGTATTAAACATGTAAAAAGATCAGTGAATTGGGAACTTGAGAACATCGTGCATAACTAACACATGAAAATAGGAGGTTCATGAAAAACACCTTGAAGATTGAGTGAAAATTTCAAATTATGAAGATTTAGCTAATTAGGGAAAATCTTCAACAATCCAAAGCAAGGGGCTTGTGGAGAGTTAAATCTTTAGAAAACATCTAGTCTTCTTTCGTATGACTGAAGAATGTCCCATGTTTCCTATTACTTACCCTTTATGATTAGATACAGAGAAGAAATTAAAGTGGTTAGTGTTGGGAATTTAGGGATCCAAAATGGAGAATTTACAGTAGAAATATATATATATATATTAAATTATGAAATCCCTAAAACACTGATGGATCCATGCATTTCATTAAATTGATGAAAATATTAGGGTTTTACCTTTTGCATTTTCAAATTCAAAGGTGAACTAGATTTAAAGGCACTACGATCTTCGAGCTCCCTTTATGGTATCTACATGAATGAATTACATCAAATGGAATTGTCACACCCCCATAGGTACTGTACCAGTATCGATGTGCCATGTAACAAACTGGAGTCACAGACATCTGTATTTAACCATCCGAGGCTTCCAAAAAGGCACATGAGCATTGTACAACTATAATGGCTCTTGGAATGAATAGTTATAACATGATCAAAATGCTATTTTGAATAAAAAATACATTGCATACATACAATGCACTTATAGGAATAACATTACATATCTCTTACATTTAGTTCTTAACTATTACATCAAACTATTCATATATTGTCCTCTACACAAAATAATATTCTCTTTCTCCAGTTTAGTTCTCAACTTCCTTGCTGACTTATATCTACATCAACTTCCGGATATAGGTCAAATCTACAGATCTTTATAATCACACAAATCTAAAGAAGGGTGAGCTAACAACAGCTTAGTGAATAACCATATCTTAACATAATATAATCAATGTCAAGCAAGGTTAACTAACAGACATATGCAATGGAACAATCAACAATATGTGACAAATATAGTTTCGTTGACCAAAATCCAAACCAATGGAGATTTACACCCTCTCTTGGGGGTTGAAGGACCAACTCTAGTAATTCACACTCAAGAGAGACTAAGAAGTAAGAAAGGAGAAATTATTTTCAAACTCATTTATTATTTTATAAATACATATAAGTATTATAACTCAACTTCACCTTAGAATTCATAAACTCCACTAAGTATTAGCCACCTCATGTCAACACTATAGGCGATGTCCTTCGGTGCCTGATTGTTCCAGTGAGGCCAATAGAATAGTGGTAACCATCTATAGAGCTAGATTTATTGGAATAACTTAGCATTACCATAGATCCAAGATGCTAACACGTGATGTAAACAATATGTAGATGCAATTTACGTAGTCATGCAATGCATGCTTATTTCATTTAATGGTCAATTAAAATTTATACTAGATTACTTAGTGACCACACAATTTTCAAAACAATCAACAATACACATTACACAATCAATAGCAAGCAGATGGTTATCCCTTTTAATATTGAAGTTTGTCATTCATCTAATCACCTTATACCATGCATTATTCTCATCACCATGCATAGCCAATTGTCATTTTAATTAAAATATGTGCCACTATTTTACATACACAAGCAATGTTTAAAGATTAGAATTACTTACCTGTACATTTTTCCTTTAGTTGTTACAATAGTTTATGGGAAAAATTTAATCCTAATCTATAGTTCCTATAAAATAATAAACATACATAAATGGTATATAACTAAACAAGAATTCCTATATAGTGCCTAAGTGTCATAGAGTCAAGTTGTAATTTTCTTGTCCTTAAGGAATTATAAGCTGCTATGAATATGGCAGTTTTGCTAGCCAGTTCACGGACAAGGGTCAAAGGGACAGGACAGCATCTTTGGGGGGTTTCAAGGGCAATGCTTTGAAAAGAAAAACGAATTTGAAGATCTAGGTTTAACAAATCTTAAGAAAAAGTCACAGTTTTTGAATCATTGGGTAAATTGTAGGTGTTATAGTGCCCACAATTTAGACAGGGTAACAAATCATAGTCATTCCTATAACTCATGGCCTAAATCATTGGGTCAACTACGGGCATGGTCTAGACTGTGGTTGAAGCTATGGCCAAAAAACACTTACCCTTGATTTCATCAACGTCTATCATGGTTTAAACCACGAGCATGACTTGGTCGCAATTTTACTTCACGTTCTAAACAACAAACACATCTTACTTCACATTACAAACTAACTTCTCTTCAAATTGATTTATGAATTAAAGCGCATCTAGATATAGACTTAACATAACTACTTTAAACATAACTATATCTTGCAAACTTACTAGTTAAACTTAAATCTATCATTTTTTCCTTTAACCGAAGTCTAAGTATGAATGTTTAGTATAGTTTTTCTCTATTTTACTTTACGAATCGTCATGTCTATGTTTGTTAAGTAAAGTTATATTCATAAGTTTCTTGCAGTTATACCATAACTCTTAGACATAATCAAATGTACAGGGTAAGTATTTACACGTTTTTATTAGTTCTTAGTAAATTATGTTTTAGTTTATTAACTTAAAATATCTACTAAACTTAGTATTTTACTCTTAAAAAGTAAAATATGTATGTATGTATAATAGTATGTTTGACCAAGATAGCTTATTGTAACCTTTTTAAAATAAAATTACCTAGTTTGGATGGTGTGATATGTGTAATCACTTTACCTTCTTCTTAAAAAACACAAGAAGTAGCGTTTGTATATGATTTCTTAGAGATTTTCTGATATTAAAAGTGAGAATTTGAAGAAGTGGTTTGTTTCTTAGTTGTAAACGTAGGTAAAATGAAAAAGAGGGTTTCACTATAAAAAAGGTAGCAAAAAAAGTTTTGTGTTTATCAAGATTTTTGTTTAATAAAATATATTTTGCACTAATTATATTAATTTATATTAGTATAGCAAATTTTTAAAATTTTTGTATTTATCTTTTGGTGATAATGATGTTCAGCTAGTGTAAATTTTTCAAACCTCAACTACTTCTTTTGTAAGTAAGATAGTAAGATAGACTTAATTTGAAAATGTCATTTCAGCAATTAATGAAGAAAACTTTATGAAAAATAGACAAGTTTTCCCTTGCCTTGTATTTTACAGTGAAAGAGATTTTATAAGAACTTTGGGTAGTTTTGAAAGAAATTTAAGTGTAGGTGATGAAAATTAAAGCCTATAATATATATAAGATGAACAAATTATGATATTAGACAAATATTAATTAATATACACACAATTTATTAATTATTTCAAGACAATAATATTAAAGACAGAGTTTAGATTCTAAATCTCTTAAAAATTGGTTTTCGATTAATATTTAGTGTTTTATACTTACACGGCTTACTTCTAAACTATCATTAGCTACCTAATATACACTAAAGATTTAATAATTCACACTATACTTTAGGATTATAAAAACATATGAGTATAATTTTACCTATGTCGTGTAATCTTATATTTAGTATATTTTATTTCTATGAGAAAGTAACTTTCTAATTTCTAAACTTAAATTATGAAAAAACTTAGGGATTATAGGAATTTTGTGTGCTAGCACTATAAAACATTTCTAGATCAGTTCGACAATATCCCATTCATTTTCTAGAGTGTGCAAAGTTTTTATGGGGACCTAATGTGACAGCTCAACATTGTTAACCCTAGACATGACCTATAATGTCATTTTTATATTGATAACTATAGCCTCACAAACAATGATATTAACCTTAATGGGAACCCTAATTGAATTAGGATTTCCTAATTCAAAATACATATTTCATTTTAATCTTCCTATTCAAAGTAGTAAAGATTATTAATTATTATTTTTAATCATTTAAGATTAATAAATAATTAGATAATTATTATTGGGCTTATTTAAATTAAACCCATGACCTATTTGGTTTATTATTTGTGTGCAACCTATAGGTTTGCTTACTGTTGGTAGTAGGCTCAAAAACCATTTTCTGGCTCACAAGACATAAGTGGCCTCTAACAAGGCGTTATGTCTACCAAAATTGAGTAAAAATTGGTGATCCGAGTTTACCTTTTAAATAGTCAATTATTTAGTCTATTTGTCACACGATATTTGATGATTAAACATGAGACCTAGATCATGTCACTTGTATATTTTTAATCACAAGTTTTCTTGATTTTGGAGTTTGAATGAATACCAAATATTATTGATAACTCCTTATCAATTCATTTGGGTGTGGCCATGCATTTTTCTCTATCTTACTCTTCAAGAGGGCCCTAAAGATATCTCTCTCTAATTAATGAGAGGGACAACTTCCTTCTTAATACTCATATTCCTTAATATAAATTATTTCACATCCATCACGGTCTTATGATCATCCGGTTAAAGATTATGAAGGATCGAGTCAAAATATGGAAATCACCATATAAGGATCCATAGTGTCACCAGATCAAAGGACTAGAACAACAATATTGTGGAGAGAAGTACTCATAACAAATATCCATATGATACTCTTATGGTGGGTTGATCCAATGCAATTTATTTCTATGTGCATCTACATGCTGACTTGATATCTCAAATCCTTGATCAGTAAAATGTGATCATCAATAAGCCAATACACTAATCTTACTTTATTATTGTTCCATATAATGACTGACTAGGGATAATTCATAATAGTATTCTTATTATCTTATAGTTTATAGTTTTACTATTAAAGTCACACACTGTAAAGGTATAAAAAAAAACTATTCAAGGAAACATTCTATCATGTTAGAAGACCACCAATAATAACATAATAAATTAAATGGTTTATTAAATAAAGATTAAAGTACAAATGACAGTAAATATCTTGATGGACTAAGGCACATCACTAGTAGTTAGGTGGAAGGATATATCCTCAAAGCCCCACATTAGTCAATGATGGAATACCATTTATGAGCTGGAAAAGACATGGTAAAGTTCACATTATAAAAGTCCCATATTGATAGTAAAATCCTTGAAACAAAATACGAGTTAGTAGACATTTAACTACTAAGGCCTTCTTATAGTCCTTTTGATGGGCCATTTTTTAGCTATAAGTTGCTATAGTGGAGAATTATTTCTTGGCCTTATGACCCCTTTAAAACCGGCTGAGCTACCCAAGTAGCGATTGAATTGGCCAAGTTAATCGGTTCTTAATAGGTCAAAAATAAATTCGATTCTTAATATAAGACCAGCTTATTTTTATAGTCGGGTCCAGTGTTAACCTTGAATTTTTCTAACTAATGCTATGGTAAGAGCCATAATAAATCTCTCCTTCTTAAAAACCTATAAACCTTAACTCTACAAGGCATAAATCGTAAATTAACGAATAGAATCATTAAGAGTTGGTAGATATAATGGATTTAGGTTATTTATTAAACAGTAACATAAAATAAAGGAATTAAATAATAATTTTAAATTAAGGGATAGATAGTTTAACACATGTATCACTTAAGTGATCTACATAAGGCTTCCTAGTTGATTGAATGGATTTTTACCTTTTTTTAACTAATAAAATTTATTGGATTAATTTTATGAACGTTTTGGTGGAGGGTCAATTGTTTATATTCTATTCGGGTTTGTCTAATACTCGTGAAGTGCAAAAACAAATAATAAAGTTGTTTAAAACTCATGATTCATACATGTGTGTGCATGTGTGCGCGCATGTGTGTTAATCTCATATTAACATAGGAGCCATTTTGGCCTCTTAAAACCCATGGGGCTTGTAAGCTCAAAATAGTTTTAAAGCATCATCTTGCCGATCAATTATTTAAATCAATTATGTCAGAGTCATAATGGCCGATTATTGCGAACCTAATTGAAGTTTCAAAATTTGTAAAAAATGGCAAACAAGTGCAATAGATATGTGTGTGTGTGTGTGTGTGTGTGTGTGTGTGTGTAGAGAGAGTTCTTTAGATAGCTTATATCCTTTGGATATTCCTATTCTCAAAGAAGTTGGAATTTAGCCTTTAAGTTCATGGGCAAAGTAATCATGCTAAACGTTTAATTGAATCGATTTGTTGAGTATCCCATTAGAGGATGAACAACGGTTAACTACCAATAATTCTATGTCCTAAATGGCTACATTGAAATAGGTCGTGGTTATATAACTTAAAGTCTTATAGAGTTTAGGTGCGATTTGTTCAAAGAATATTGAAGAAGATGTTGTTACTACTGTTAATGTCAATCATGACTTTGTTGACTTGAAATCCTACCACGTGAATGCAAATGATCAGAATGTTCTAGTGTGGAGTCTGAATTCCTTTAAAGTCCTTATCAATGAAGAATATGAAGCTATCTATCTTTGGCTTCTTAGCTTAGAGGTGCATAACTTGTTGACTTTTGATTTTTAGTTTTTGGGCTTATTGTAGGACATGGTCCCCCAACTATAGTATTAATGACTCCATTTGGGGCTTGCTCTTATTGACAATAGGCCCGATCATTTGACAAGCTTCTTGGTTAAGATTTATGTTGAGTGCATAAAACTATCGGCTAGTGTACTAGGTGCGTATACAATAATAAATACTGGTGAGTACCAGATCAATCCACATAAAGCTTGTAACCAAGTATTAGATTATAGTGGTTCTATTCTAAGGCAAATCGAAATTGGATTTTTAGATTTCTAAATTAATTACACTAATCCTAAAATGTATCACTATAGACTGTAACTAAACTATCACTACAAATTATAAGTACACTAAAATTACTTCTAAAGGTTCCTTCAATATACAAGGTGATGGATTATGTCATAGTTTGCACAAGATTTCAATTCATTATGTTGTAGTTATAATCGAGTTTGTTCATTTGGATGTTGATTAAACTCATAAGAATTTACTTCCCTTTCTAGTTGCAAAATTCTAATTATAACATGGATATCCCTCTTGAGTAATCTTCTTATAATCAATAGGTAAATAACGTTTCTCTCATATACCATGTTACCTTAATTGAATTTATGGTTCAAGCATGTGTCCATGTCTTAAACCATAATTCCAATTGCATTAAAAGTGTGATTTTTACAACTTTTACCAAAATATGCACATGTTAATGTCGGCTTTGAAATCATATTTTCTATTTTAACTAGGTTCTCGAATCCCTTTTGAGTATCTCAAACCTTGATTCATAAGAGATTCATAAACAAATTATCTTATGAATATTGAACTAGACATAATCAAAGTTCCAAATTAACAAGACTTATTATAAAAAATAATCAACTACTCACGAAATCCATAAACTCATCACATAATTCCACTAGATAAATTTAGCTCATTCTAAAAAACATAGTTTCATTGAAGGGAATAATCTTATCATAATCTGTTACAAAAGATAAAGGAGAGAATACACCTAAAAATTTCAAAATGTCTTATCATAATTTTAAGGTCCGACTTCCACAATAAAGATCGATAACGAATAGTGCTAGAGATGAAGTGGAATGGAAGTAGGCAATGTATGAGTGAAGTGCATGGAATGGATGAGTGAAGTGTAAATGATGGAGTGTCCATACCCAATAGGCTAGAACAAGATTAAGACCTTTGAAAAGGATAGTAGAATCAGTTTATATATGGTGTGTGGTAATGTGATGATATGAAGGTTGATGGATTTAGATGGAATGTGGCAATGATGATATGGAGGTTGAGTGGATTTAATGGGCTATGATGTAAAAGGTATGAGAGGAAGGCAGTTGTAATGTTTGTAGAGTGGATTCCCAAAATCTGCTAAAGTACAAATAAAAGGCTTTCCATCGTAGTTACAAAAGGATTGGACTTTAAATAGTGTTCGTCCTAAAATGTAAAAAAATAAAGAAAATAAAATTAGCGTAAGTTGCCTGGAGTTGATGAGGTTAGTCCTAGTTGCATGGACAACAGAACTTATGCGAAACAAATTGTCCTTAGCAACTTAATCTTCTAAATAGCATGGTGCGACATTGTTGAGTTTGGCATTGGACTTGTCTAATATATAGATAAATAAGTTATAAAGAAGGACAAAAGTGTCATTTGATATAAAATAAGAGAGTTTTATGGTCAACCCTAAATTTATGTTTTGATCACGTGTTAGATAAATGACGGAAGATGGAAATTGGCAGCTTAAAGTCTCCTTCAACGATGTTGGCCTTAACCTGTGCCTCGTCGGTTTACAAGCCAAACTACATGTTTCAGAATTTGACTCGAGAGCAAATGGCCGCTAGCTTTTACACCTAAGTTGCTAGCCTTTATTATATGAAAATTGAAAGGATTTTACACGTTTTCTTTATATCTTAGGCTTTTCTTTTCTCCAAAACTCATTCCTCAACCTAGTTTTCTCTTAATAACTTCTGTATGTGATCCTAACATCAAAAGGAGATCAAGAAATCAAGATCTAAGTTGGTTGGTTTTTCAATCCTTTAAATATTTTAAAGAATAAGATCTTTCCTTAAAGATCTCTTGTTGTTTGAAGATACTTTTTGGAGAAAACCCTAGGACTTGTTGGGAGAATTAGAGATCAACAATTAAGAAAGAACAAGAATCAAGAATAGGTAAAACTAATTCTTTTCAATTCTTTTGATGATTTAAAAGAGCAATCTAGCAATCTTTTTTTTTTCTTTATCTGTTGATGGAAGTTCTATTAGTGGGAGAAAATCTGGAGAAAACCCTAGATCTGAGATTAGAGAAACCGTGGTGTCAATCAAAGGAATTAAAATACGAAGTTAGGTATGTATGAATCTTGTTTATCTTTTTGGCAATATAGAAGTGATATTTTTTTAATCTTGTTTGATTACTTTTTAAAGGAGTCATTATTTGGAATATTTTGGAGAATTTCTGTTCTATTGGAGATTTTGTTAATTAAAGCATTAAGGTATGAATAAGTTAGGCTTTTGTATCTCTTTTTAGTTTAGGGTTTTCTTTAGATCCTTTCATAGTGGGGTTTACATGATAAAGAATGTGTTATTTTATGAAAATGTGTTGAGAATGGGTTTTATCTTTGTTATTAAGTGTATTGGTGAATTGGGGTTCTATTCCTCAAAGTGATCAAAGATACGACTTTACCTTACTTGTTGTTTGTGCTTGTAGGTTTAGAATTATAAATTGACATAACTTCTATCTAGTTTAAAATTTAAATTTTGCTACCTGTGCTTAGCTGCTTCTAGGAGAGACCAGACAAACTGTGATACTAACGTTGGCGTCGTGATTATCTATGTGTAAGGTTGTCCCGAGTGGATTCGTGCATAGAAATGATTCAAGTAGCTTCAGAAGTAGTATGATTATGATACTTCGGATGTGTGGGAGATTCCCAACACCATATATGTATACATTACCTATTTTCTATATGATTGTTTTTACGGAGGCATGATCTACTCCGGGTTTGGGACTAGTCATGTATGGTTCTACACTATGTTGTTTGCTGATTAATTCAAGATAATAAAATGTGAGCTACATTAGTTATTAGGTTGTATGTGAAACTATTTAATGCTTATTCATGTGCATGTGTACGTTGTATAACGTACTAGGCTTTTATGCTCATTCTTTTATTTTTTTAGGAACAGGTGAAGATCCGGTAGTGTTTAATCTGTCAGGCTACAACATTTATGTAGATTATGGCGAGGACGATAGTAGACTTGATTATCTAGCTGACTCCTAGAGATGTTTTGGATTTAAAAATAGTTACTGGAAGACCTCATGAATTTTTCTACTTACTTTCATGGATTTTGGAAAATTTATAAGTTTTTATATTTGATGTTTAAAGTTTAAGATATGTTGGCTTTGGTTTATGTCAACTATGTCATTCAGGAGTTTTTATCATTTGAAATATTTTCTTTAAAAAAGGTTTCCTTTTATGTGAGATTTGATGATATTTCTATAATTGTGGATTAGTATCATAATAGCCTTAGCATGTCTATCTTTAGTAAGAACACATGGCGGGTTGTAATGCCTTTAGGTTAGGGCATTAGTGCAGCATGCTGTGAAGTTTGAATAAGGTCAATGTAAGTTTGGAAAATTTAGTCATCACAATAGCTCAGTCCCTAATTGATACTTCGGCATGTTGAGCTCTTTAGGCACTTGGTTGTAGGAGTTTAGCTAGTAAGTCGGATTTGGTTGGTTGTGTGTTATAGTGCGGATAGGTTGATGTGCAGTAGCAACCTAGTCAATGCTTGCAAAATTGGCGCTCCATGGGCAGTGCTACAGTAGAGGTCAGGACTCGTAATTCTAAAAGCTACTTGGTTCAACAGAGCCTGGGCTGGTGTTATTACTCAAACTCCAAGAAGTGTTGTTTTCCTTGCCCACTCTTTTAGTGTAGATTCGTTACTCCTTTGCTAGACAAAGGCAAGCACCCTATGCTATCACCATTTTGCCTGGTTTGCACTTGTGTATTAGTTGCTAATCATCTTGGTTTCAATCTTCGTCCCATATTTACTCATTTGATCATACTATCTGTTGCTGTTGTCTGCAAATTCTTGCTTGAGTCTATTCTACACTATAAGTTGTCGAACATTAGTGATTAACCACAAATAACACAAATCAGAGTAAGAGCCAAGACAATTTAGAAATCGCCCATTCCTCAATTTCCATGAGAATCTCATTCATTAGTACTAATTCAAGGAGCATTTGTTAATCAAAACATAAAGAACACCTTATCCTTCAAAATGCAAATTAAACATTGGATCATTGGGCTCAAGCTAAAGACATAATCAGGCCTTTGAAATCCTCTTTTTAGTGCAAATTTTCATATTGTTAAGAGACTTTGCTCTTAAGATTACATTTTTGTAATTTAACTCCTATTTTGATCCTTTTTTAATAGCTTTTTGCACATTAAACACAATCAATCCAAGTTCATGCAGTTTCATCTATTTCTAATAGAATTTTACTTTAAAAGTACCAAAATATGCATAAAAGTGTGAGATAAATATGTAGAAAAAACACATTTTTCATCATATTTTCTGCTATTCCCACTTGACCTTTCTTTCTTTGGGTTAACTATTTGATATCATTGCTCATATGGGCAGTATATTCTTGCAAGCATCTATGTTAGATGCATCTTAGACGACGTTCTTTAATTAATAATACTCATCTGTGTTATGTTCATAGTTACAATGATACTCACATTATTTTTCATTATTCCTATGATTAAGTTTGTTTCTTGTCTTCTAAAGTATAGGAAGTGGATTCCTATCTTGAATTTCCAAAGATAAGTTACCCAATGGTTTGGTCAGCAGGCCAAATTTCATGTAATTTATTGAACAGCTGCTTTTTCTTGTTGCTTCTATCATTCTTGATTGGCTCATTAAAATTTTGGTCCTTTTGTTCACCTAATCGGTCATTGATTGTCCGTTTATCCTTTTTCTCCCATTATTTACCCCTAGTTTATGAGCAGGTTTGGCCATCTTGAGTCGCACATGCTTTTTATTGTCTAAGATGATATGCTTTGAGTCTCATTCTTGGAATTGATCTAGTAAATTAGACTTTCTCTTACATAAGGGCCTAAAGAATTGTCCTTTTGAGTCAATTCCTTATATGACTATTGTGATGCTATCCTAGTATCTAGCTTAGGGACTTGTGAAGCCACCTTTGAAAACATTGTCATGTAAACTCTAAGTGTCTCTCAAGTTATAGTCTCACTATGTGATAAATGGATATTTTTACACGTTTATCCTATATTACATGGCACAAATCTACTACATTTCATCATGACTTTAATGCAAATTCTTCTTAAAGAAAATGTAATAAGGATTTTTGGGAACAATAGCATGAAAGCTATAAAAAGAGATCAATTGACAATTTAAAAGAACTTGATTTTGCTTTCAAGCCTTAGTTTGATGACATAGTTGGTATTGCTAAAGAGGTTATGTTATGTTTGAATGTGGAAGACATGTTTGTCACTTTCCATGATGGAGTATGGGAGACTTTTGTGATGTTAGATAGCTAGACAAGACCATAATTATTTTTTGAGATGCTTCTCCAGTTGGGCTTAAAGCATTGTCTGGGCTTAATGTAGTAATAAGGAATTATTTAGGTTAGATTGTTAGGAAACATGCGGGCTTGGTTTTGTCGCCATCGATAGAGGTATGTGAATGTCAAGCATTAGGTTAAGTTGCAAAAATTAAGAGTAAAGCATGTTGTATTCTTAATAGACTATGATAATCTAATGTAAGCATGTAAAAGACTTGTGGAAAAGCCTCATCTAGCATCTAGGCCTTTCTTCAACGAAGTCTATGAGAATTTGGTTAGGTTAGAAAAATGTAGTTACGAGCTTGGATTATAAGAGACTATCAATGCTATAGATTAGATAGCTTCCTCATATATGAGAAGAATTTGTCCATATGATTAGTGTGCTTCGACACCCCATTCTTTTTATAGAAGCTACTTTAGTAGATTTTCATTCTTTTTTCATTGTATTTTACCAACTTTGATGTTTGTAACTGTTGAGACAATTGTTGATTGTAAAAAAAGAAATTGTTTTCTTAACAAAAGAAACAATTTGAATCATTGAATTTACAAAACTATCTAAAACATCAATTAAGACTTATTCTAAACTAATTCTAGCCCTAAATTGGTCAACCTCTAAATTGAAACCACAATAGAGGAAATTATTAACACAAAAGAGAGATGATAAACCACGCTTTAGTACTTTCAATTATCAAAACCTCTCACACCATTCAATAATTTTTTCATGCTTTTGCTTGAATTGAAAATCTCCTTATGTATAGTTGATGAATTATAATTGAAAACATTTTAAAACTACATAACTATATTTAAAAATCCTTATATGGTTATTTAACTTTATTAAATTAAATTGATAAAGCTAGAAGAGGGAAAGAGAGAGAGAGAGAGAAGGGGGAGGGGGGGGGGGGGGGGGGGTTGGGGTTGGGGTTGATTCACATACGCTATTGATAAGGAAGAGTTAAAGAATAAATAAGTGTTTTAAAAATGTATAAGTTATCACATTTTAGTTTTGGCATAAGATAAAAGATAAATTTTATATTTACTATTGCGTTTTATGGATTTTATAATTTATTAACTGTTGATGGTCCATTCTTGACCATAGGTCGTCCCAGTTCAGCTCTATGGAATAGGTTGGACCAATAGACCCGACCTTATTAGCTTACTGAGAAGTCTCGTGCTGAGCCCTATTGAAGTCACTCGGATATCCCCATGCCTGTAGTTGCTTAACATGATAACTTGGTCGGCTTAGACTTGTAGAAGTCACTCGGGTATCTCTAGACTCAGTGTGGAGATGATTTGGTTGGTCTCGGCTTGTAGATAATGGAGACATGGCCTCCAACCATCCATGATGCCATTATGGACTCCAACTATGCACTTGCTAACTATAGCTATAACCATTGGGTCAACCATCTATAAATACCCATCTGCCTTCCGGGGATAAATAATACTGTATTCGATCACTTTTACTTAGATCACTAACCCTTTGTCTATTTTGCAAAAATTCTTACTTGCAGCAATCTAAGCCCATTTGTTTCAAGTCTAAACATTAATGGCTTCGAGTAAATGATACTATCTAAATAGAATTAATATAGCTATTATAAATAATCATGAAAAATTTATAGATAATCAAAATTTATTAAGTCTCAATTAATTTATTACAAAATGGGTAATATTCAGCATTAAACATGATATTTACCCCAAAATAAAATACAAATCCAGATACACTTCAATAGGGATGGGCGCGGATCGATTTGGTTCGGTTTTTCTAAAAACCAAACTAAACCATAATTTATGGTTTTTTTTTTTTTCATTCCAAATCAAATCCTTAAGTAACGGTTTGGTTAGAATTAGAAATTTTCTAAACCATTAAGTAACGGTTTGGTTTGGTTTGTATTACATATTAAATCAAAATTTTAACTAAAAATTTTCTTTGTTCTAGTTTTTTTACATTTGTGTAGATATTTAATTATTTATATCACTTTACAAAGTTTATATTATAAACCACGCCAAAATACTTTATGAATTCATCATACTTTTAATTTATAATTCTCTATAAAATCAGTTATCCACTAATAAAATACATTCACTAACAAATGCATAGTAAGTCATAATTTATAATTTTTAATAGAACTATCAAGTCAATCATCTACTAATAAATTTAGCTAAAACAAAAAATCATCCATCAATAAAATTCACTAACCAATAAAATGATCCGCTAACACAATATATTAAACAATTAATATATAATAAGAGTTTATAACTAAATAACTAAATTTCACACTTTGTAAAGTTAAAAGCTAATAAAAAAAATAATAGTTCATCATCAACAAAAAGATATATGTCATGTGCATAAAAAACAAATTTAAAAATGAACAAGTTGATTTTAATTAATATTCACTAAATAATAAATATCCAATGAAAACATATGAATATATATGACATTTAATCAATCATCATAAAAAAATCTATAGTTATAACTTACAAGTAAAATGTACTTTTTTTATCTAAAATGGTTTTAGTCGGTTTTACGGGTGGATTTGGTTTACCTTTCAGACTAAACCATAATTTTACGGATTGTTTTGATTAGAAAATTTTTAAACCAAATTGTTAAAAAAAAAATCATATTTTCGGTTTGGTTTGATTCGGTTACGGATTGATTCGATTCGTTTAGTTTTTTTGCCCATCCTTACATTTCAACATAAACTAGAAAGGAAAATGATTGAAATATCCTTATTTTAAAATTATTTTATAGGACGTTTTAATCTTATTATTATGTATTTTATGGCACTTATCAAATGAATTTTTTAAAATAATTTTCCATATTACTTATAGAATTAAAAAATAAAAAATCAAACATAAAGTACCTTTTTTTTATTTTAGTTTAATCTTGATAGCATCTTCATTAAAAAAAATCTAAATAATCTGTCGCCAAGCCGACTCGATATTTTAGTTAGATATATATTTATTTTATTTATAGTTTATCAACAGCGACAAATATCTTTTCCTCTGTCACTCTCCAGCTTATCTTTATCTTATATATATTTTTAATTATTTTATTTTCTCTTAAAAAAAAAACACAGAGTTAGCTTTTTATAAATCTACACAAAATTTTTCAAAACAAATCAAATCAAATAAATTACTAACACTATAACAGGCCTGATTGTGAAGTTCTCCTCCTCCCTCCATAGAATCCAGATTCCTTCCTTCTCCTTCTCCTTCAGCCTGCCCTAGAAATCATTAAAAAAAAAAAAAAAAACAGTAAAAGAGCCGCTCCTCTAATCCACTACCTAGGTTATTGGAGATGGCGCCGCCGGCAGCAGCTGCTGGAGGTGGAGGCGGTGGAGGTACGCAGCCGCAGCAACGTCAACAGCAGGGAGGCTTCGGATTCGCTGGAATCATAAGAATGGCTGTGTTTTGGTACTTTGCTTCCAAATTCTTTTCTCCTAAAAAGCCTGTTGATCCAACGAATCTCACGTCAAATGTCTTCCAAAAAGGCGAATATTTGGTAACTAAATCGACTAACCAATGTTCATGCGTTTATTTATTCATGAATTGTTATGATTATTAGGGTTTCTGATGATTCCGATCATATTCAATATATAAATCAGGACACGTGGCTATAAATTCAGATGCTTTATTGATTTATTTATTTATTATTAGTAACAACAGTAGTAGGGTTTCTGATTGTTTGGTGATTCTGCTGTATGGAAACCTGATCTTCTTGTATGTATATATATCAGGATATGTGGTTATATGTATCGGAACACCAAAGCTTCAATGACTTTGGTAACGAGGGGGCGCTTGTGTGGCATGAATCCAATATTCCTTATGCGGTGTGGGGTCCGCAATCGACTCGCTCTCTCTCTCTTAAGTATCATCCTTCCGAGGTTCGATGATCTTTGTTTAAATTTCATTCCTTTCTTTTCTTAAATTCATTAATGTTGGCTTATTATTTGTAGAATTCAAATATTGATATAATTATCCTTCTTAGCAGAATGTGAAGAAACATAATGGTAGTTTGTATGCTCATGTATTTTTCGCTCGAGCTGGTTACCCTCCTGATCCCAACGATCCTGAATATCAGCCTCTTTCTGCCTTTGGAAGGACACACCGTATGGCAATGATTTACCTCTCGACTAGTTTATACTATCTGGCTTAGTATATGCAGTTCCCTCATATGTTTTTTTTTTTAACTCCGTTCCAGCTCTTGTTACGTTTATTCCAAAGTCAAAAGCAGATAAAAGAAGGCGTCTCTTGGGTAGCAATTACAACTCTGAGGAACCTGAAAAATTACCTGAGGTTATTACCTGCCTATTATTATCTGCACAGGCTTATTTATGTGCCACTTCATTGGATGAGTACAAACGTAACTTCTCTTGGCTAGGAATTACAGGTTGAGGAAGATAATAAGGATGATGGCCCTGTAGAGTGGGTCCCCCATTGGAAGCCCAATGTTACGATTAACCTCGTTGATGACTTCACTCGGTAATTCTAAGCTTCTGATTCTTGCATCTTATTTACCATCCTTAGTATGTTTACAACTATTAATCAACAAGCCTCTTGTATGTTTTCTATGAACTCTTTGCTATGGTATTGCCATCAATTGCAAAAACATTCCTTTTTGTTGTCTATACATTAGCTAACATCGAGGTTAATTGTAGTCACTGCATAAATATCTTACTGGATGGATCACATCCTGCTGCCTATTGCTGCATCATGCTTATTGCTCTCCTCTGTGTTAATATCCCTCTTTTCTTTCATTTGCAAGGGGTTTCTAATTTACTTATTGCTGATGATATATGGGCAGGTATCCTCGTGGTGGTGCACCTCCAAATATTGCTCCTTGTATCCTTATTGATTTATTGTAGAAAATTGTCTGATCGCAAGTTTCCGCCCCCCTCTCCTTAGAACATAGGTAACTTGTGTGTTGGTTTGCTAAGTATGAACTGAGTATATGATTGTGTAAGAAAGAAGATTTTCTTTTATTAACTTTTCTTTGCTTTAATTGGGGCTTTTATTCACTTTTGCTGGTCAGCATCACAATTTTTTGTGCTTGTTTGTGAACCTCTCCTGCTAAGTAGTGTTTAAAGGCATTTGAATAGTTACTAACATCTTAGTTGATCAAGTGAATCTCAATTGTAGGCAAAGTGTGATGTCGACTAATCCGTGTAAATTCTAATGAATGATAGACTTCTGGAGGATATTCTCTGGTGGCCTCTGGGCGAAGTATTTTTGTGAAAGAATGCAAGAAGGGAAGGGCTTATATTTGACATAAGTGCTTGGGTGGATGAACAGAATTTTGGTCGATTTCCCTTCCCCGGCTTCATTGCTTGACTACAACCCATTGCAAGAGTAGCTATTGCTTAATGGATGGTCTTTGCTGGATGTGTCTGATTTATTGTAAACCCTGCACATCCTGTTGGGAGAGAATGAAATTCCATTTTCTTTAATCTTTAGGGAGCTTGACTTCACTAAGAAAATAAAGCTCTTGCTGAACAAGCTCACTTAGCGGACAACAAGACTGATTGGTCTAGAGGCATAGGGATATGGTACTTCTATGTATTACTGGCATTAAATTATCTTATGACTAAATCTAACTTCTGGCCAGTGAAATACAAATACATAGGTGCTGCTAGCTTTACAGATCAAGTATATGCTCTAAAAAACAGTGTGATCCTGCTTTGAAAGCTTCTAGTTTAAGGTGTTTGTGTGGTTTATTGATTTCGGTCCATCTATGTAGGTTGTCCTTTTCTCTTCCTTTTTTTAGCTGAAATTTAGACACAGTATGATTTTTCTTATAAGTTTTAACATGTAGGTAGAAAATGCTGTCATAATTTACAGTTGGTACTTGGTAGTGGTTGTATAAGTTGTATGATGGTACATGCAACCTTTTGTACTTGGATTCTTAACCATAGATTTGCAGTCCTGAATGTGGATCCGAGCACAGGAAACTACTATCCAACTATTTACATGAATGAGTTTTGGGTGCTTAGGGATAAGCTGATTCCCATTAACGAGACAGTGAATGAATTACCATTAAATCTGGAGGTGGGTCCCATCAGTGTGACCAAGTGGCAACTGTTTCTTCAAATTGATCAATCATTTCAGATTCACCGAAGTTATGGAAGTATGCTTGAGGGCGAGTCCGATGAGCTCAAGGTGTGGATGTTTCTCTTTTCATATACGTATCATTATTACTGATGAGATATCTGCTAAAGCTTCTAGTGGTAATTTCATTTGTAATTTCAGAAATGTGATAAGCTCAGTTTTTCTTTGCATTGTTAGATGCTTCAATCTCTTAAACTGTTCTGTGCTAAATTGTGTATATTAAAGTGACTCCAGCAACTGCAAATGACTGTTAATTATGTTACTATTGTTAGATGTAAATTAGGCCCCTCATGGCATCATCTATTTTGTTTATTGCAGCTACGCAATGAATAAGTACTTCCCTTTGTATGTGGAACAATTTTCCCTAAAGCACTTTCTAGCTAGTTTTCTGTTACATTTATGTTATATTAAGGAAAGATGCACTGTCGGACCTTGTAGGTTGTGGATCATCTTGAACTTGTCATGGTTGTGGCCTTCTTAAATTATTTGCATTTTGGTCCATCAGTAGTCGTAGCTTCTTGATCAAGATTTAAAATCTTTTTGTTTGTGTGATATAATTTTGATGGATCTAGAGTACAATTTTCCCTAAAGCACTGTTGGACCTTGTAGGTTGGGGATCATCTTGAACTTGTCATGATTGTGGTGGTCTTAAATTCTTTGCGTTTTGGTCCATCAGTAGTTGTAGCTTCATGATCAAGATTTAAAATCTTTTTGCTTGTGATATAATTTTTGATGGACCTGGAGTACAATTTTCCCTAAAGCATTGTCGGACCTTGTAGGTTGAGGATCATCTTGAACTTGTCATGATTGTGGTTTCTTAAATTCTTTGCGTTTTGGTCCATCAGTAGTCGTAGCTTCTTGATCAAGATTTAAAATCTTTTTGCTCTTGTGATATAATTTTTGAGGGACCTGGAGTACAATTTCCCTCAATTAATCAATGTAAATATTATTGATAGTTTTGTTAATGTTTGGTGTATAATAATGTTAGTTGTGGCTGCAGCATAAGAGGCAGTTTTAATTCAAAGTTTCTGTATTCTTGTAAATGGCCAATTATGTAAGTTAGGGTTGCTTGCTTGTCTTGAACTAAACTAATAATGTGCTTTTCTCCTTCAGAGGGTCTTCTTGGAAGGGAATCCTGTTCTACTCGTGATCACTATGGTTGTCTCTGTGCTTCATTCAGTTTTTGACTTCTTGGCATTCAAGAATGGTAATCAAAATAATATTACCTAACAATAATTTCTTTAAGTTTGTCGATGTGGTTTGTTTTTTCTATTTATTTGAAGGTGCTCTAGACCATGGAGTTGCTTTATCTTTATGGTTCATGCTGACTAGGTTCATTGCTTTCTTTTAGACATCCAGTTTTGGAACAAGAATAAATCTATGGAAGGACTCTCTGCAAAGTCTGTTGTTGTGAACTTCATTTGTCAACTGGTTGTGTTCCTCTATCTACTTGACAATGACACGTCATGGATGATACTGGCAAGTTCTGGAATTTCCTGCTGCATTGAGTTCTGGAAAATTGGAAAAGCCATGCACATAGAGGTATTTTTATGATGGATATGTGTGATTTTACTTGGGGATAGAATGTGCATTGTCTTTTTTCTTTGTCTTTTCATATTCTTGAAGTCAATATCAATGCTAGTGCAGCATCTGTAGATTCTTTTAATAGTTAATAGTGTGCTGGCAGTATGGCTATTCTGTTCAATGCTGTTTCTTCCATCTGGATAAATGTTAATAACACTGCCATAAGCTTTATGAATAGTTGGGGGTTTGCACTTGTGTTAATGTTGTTGTTGGATCTTTTTTTTTTTTCGGTCTCTAGATTGATCGGAGTGGAAAGATACCTATGTTGAGGTTCCGTGATCGTGAGTCTTATGCTGGGAATAAGACAAAAGAATATGATGATATAGCGATGAAATACCTTTCATATGTTCTTTTCTTCCTCGTCGCATGCTCTTCAGTTTACTCACTCATGTATGAGCGTCACAAGAGTTGGTATTCTTGGATTCTCTCTTCAATGACAAGCTGTGTCTACATGTTTGGTAAGTCTTCTTTCTGCTAGCTGGTCGATTTTACTGTTCTTGTGACATTAATTGTCAGTCTTGTTACATGTGCTGCTTTGTTTGATATATTTCTTCTAGTGGTCTTCTTTCAAGAGAATAGAACTATAGTTTTCTTGTTCTTCCAGATCATCTATTTTCCTACTTCTTTTCAACCTTTGTGTGATCCACATATAAATACTTCTCTAACAGAAATGGAGGTTATCACATGTTCCCTTTCAAGGGGGAAATATCTAAATTAATTGATAGAAGGCAACAAACCAACTATGTATGCACATGTCTGCATATCCATGAAAAAATAGGGGATAAAATTCCAACTATAGTTTGATATAACAGCTGAGCATGAATATTTGATTTGCATATTTTGTTAGAATTAGAACATTATGATTTATGATCCATAGTTATCAAGTCTGCATTTGCCATGGTGAAATGAATGACAAGCTTCCCATGAAAATTGCAATAAGGACAACTTGTCATTTTAATTGGATATTCCAGGAGGCTTAATTGCTTTCCCTAATAACCTTTTGAACTAAACCTATTCTGATTTTACCTCTTTTCCCTTTCCCGCTGGAGTCGCAAGCTTTTTACTGTAGCTTTTATTATACCCAAAACTCTGGACTCTGGAGGAAGGTAGTTGCCACTCTTCCATAATTTTATTGATCAAATGCTTATTACAACCTTTGCAATGAATCAAGGTAATGATGTTTTAGTGTATCTAGGCGGGTGAAGCACCTGTTTAATGTATTTTAAAAAAAATGATACGTAAATAGAAATTAAATTAAAAAAAATTCAAAAAGAGGGCTTCTATGTCGCATAAAGGAGAAGAGACACTCGGAAATGTACATGTATCGTATAGGCTGACAGCGATACAGTGACCTACTGTTGCAAAATTGTGGTCAAGGTCTGTATCGCATATGAAAATGGCGATACACTATAATTAGCTTGTATCGCATGGCCTATCGGCGATACACTCACAAAATGCTATATCTCATATGCCTTATGCGATACAGCAACATTAATGTGGTAATTATTTTCCTCTAATCTTCTTTTACATAATTTTTTTTTGAAAGGATAATAAACACGCAATTCCCTTGTATCTAGGCTGTCATAAATCTCTAAAAGGAAATGCGAGATGCCATGTTTAGATGAACGATAAATTATCTGCAAATATTTTAGCTTGTCTGTTAAAATGATCACTGGAGCCCTCTATAGTTTAAATTTAAGAATTGCGAGCCTGGGAAGGTTGCCTTTCCCTAAATGATGTCTTTGGAAGGCAAAAATTGACTGGAAATCGCATTGGTTTGTTCATTCGTCAATGTCAATGTGTTATTGGGTAGTCATGTTGCGTTATGATGCTATACCGTTTTTCTTTCTATTATTTATTTATTTATTTTTGGGTGAATTATATTTTTCATTGGTGATGTGTATTGCTTTTCTGGTTGCAGGATTTATCACGATGTGCCCTCAGTTGTTCATCAATTACAAGTTGCAATCTGTGGCACATCTCCCTGGAGGCAGATGACATACAAGTTTTTGAACACCATCATCGATGATCTTTTTGCCTTTGTCATAAAGATGCCAACCCTTCACCGACTTTCTGTCTTCCGGATGGTAAGTACTGGAAGTTCCTGATATTTCTTTTTCCTTATCCAAATTTTGGTGAGGTGGTTTCTTACAGAGAATTGTGTGATAAGGATCATGTGATCAAATTCATGTATGGTGACAATACACGTTTTGGATTGGGATTGAAGGAGAGGAGCCTCCATGAGATTGTTTAGGAAATTATTTTGCTTAAAAAGTTGTGAGAATGAATGAAAGTCAAGTTTGATGTTTTGTTTTTTCCTTTTGTAGATGTCATCTTCCTGATATATTTATATCAAAGATGGATTTATCCTGTGGACAAGACCCGTGTTAATGAATTTGGGTTCAGCGGTGAAGATAGTCAAGCTTCCCAAGCGCAAGGACCGGAGGGAACTTCTGATGACGGTCAAGATAAGAAAACCAATTGAGGTAGAGATGGACAGACATATTAGACTTGGCTATCTGTAACTTAATTTTTGAAAATTTTTCTTTAATTTTGTGTTTATTAGGTTTGTTTAGCTTTTTGTTAATTTGAGGGGATAATTTACATAATTCTGAAGGACTTGCATCCTAGGACTGCCTCCATGTTTACAGTTGCGAGGCGTTTGAGCAGCAATCTTGAGGATTTTTTTTTTTTCCCTTTTCTTTTCTTTGCTAGATAATGTGTAGAAAAACTCATCTAAAAATAATGGGAAAAGTAAAAAAAAAGAGTTTCTCTTTTTGAGTTCGGATAGAAGGTAGCTTAGCTACTTAGTTTTTTGGCTAGCAAATTAAACCTATAGAGAAATTCTGGTTTATTTTAACTTTTCAAGGTTCGTTTTGGTAGTAGATTGCTGGTCCACGTCCAGATTTGGTAGATTAGGTAGATGATATCGATTTGCATTTGGCTGATATGAATCTAATTAAATCGATTGGAAACGTTTCCTTTTTACCCTTTTATTTTATTTTTTACATCTTCTACATATTTCCCGTTTCGGTTTTTAAAGATAAAGATGGCTTCACGGCCTGTTAGTAGTAGACCAAGTTATCATTATTTGTTTTTTGTCCTGTATTCTTTTTTTTTAATCAAATTGTGTGTTTGTTAAGATTAAGGTATTGAAATATATAATAAAAACACTAGTACTTTACATGAAAAATTTACAAGAGATAGGGGTAGATGTGAAAGTGCCCATAAACTTGAGAGTGACAAAGGAAAGTGTACAAATGTAGTATATAGGGTATGGTGTTATGCTTGCCTTTGAAGATTTTATACATAGAGATGTGACAAGATTGTTAGCAACACATTTCTTTAGGCAATGCATGTAAGGGCAAGTACCAAGCTGTCAATGCATACAAGAAATATTCCATAAGAGTAAAGTGAAGTTTCATTGGTCATTGGTTATGGATGGGTAGCCCTTGTTATCTCTAATTAGATAATGAGTCACCATTTGAAGATTATTAGTGCATACTATTCGAGTCCTGAATAAATTACAAAGCTCATAAGATCTCATAGGTGATATTCTCTCGTCATAAAAATGATATATGAGAGTAACATAAGGATGTAAACACAAGAGACTATCTCAAGCAAGCTTCAAAAAGAAGAAGAAGAAGAAGAAGAATGAAGAAAACCAAGACAAGGCAAATAAAGGAGCAACTTGCTGTTGCAACATCATCATAAGAACCTAAGGAAAAGATAAGTAACACATGGGAAGCATCGCATGACAGCAACCAAGAGCCTTAGAGAGCCATTACAAATTACACAACAATAGCAATAGTAATATAAATAATTATGAGACACATGAACAGATGAAAAAAAAAAGCATCCAAATCTATGAAGGAGCACTATAATGAGAGAAGCAAAAAAGAAAAGCATACATCTAACATACTAGTTCATAATCATAGCAAATCCAAATTATGAAGAATTATATAAAAAATGTTTCACCTCCAATATTTCAAATCGAGCTGCAATAACACCTAACCACACAAAGATTAGTCAAGAATAGAAGCTGCCAAGGTTATCAAACTCGCGATTCTACATAGAATCATCAAGGGGTAAGTAGATTCGGTACGTATAATCAAAGCGTAGAAACACAAGTTTCTATAACCTCTGTAAAATAGCTTTGAAAAATTATAAAAATGCTTATAGAAGATGTAGAAAACTTAGAATACATAACGGATGTAAAAAAGAAAAATAAAGAAATTAGGTTCTTTTTTTCACAATAATTCTTAATCCATAATATAACATATATAAAAAAGAGCGAATAAAATCAAAATTATTTATTTTTTATTGTTTTGTTTGAAATAAGTGATAAATTGAAGGAGAATTAAAATTTTCAACTTATTAAATGCTTAATTATATAAATGAAATAAATAAGTTTTCTTGTGAATTTTACAGCTATAACTTGACTTGAATAAATTCTATAAATGTAGAATAGAGGTTTTCGAGGGAAGGAGCCAAAAAGATAGAGAGAGTGTGTAGAAATCATATAGAAACGATAAGAGAGATACATCATCCTAATTCCTAATAGATGATAAGCTTGTAAATACACAATATAGTTAAAATTGTAAGATTCTACTAAAAACGATTCTATCATTAGTCAACTCGGAAAGGGCCTCTTAAAATCGTAAACTCATAGAATCTTATAGGTAAAAATGCGATTTGATAACTATGGAAGCTGCCATTATCAAGAATGGATTCCTTTTCATTTTTTGATCGAGTGAGAACCCGTAGATTGTTTGAGTTGCAACGATGAAGCACCTATATTGATGGAACTCACTTAGACCAACTAGAAGCTCAATTAAAACTCTCTTTTAGAGTAAACCACCATCAAGCAACTAGTTTCCAAGTAAAGCCACTACAATGTGTGCAGTGTCATTATGACTAAATGGTTTTAGGCACAATGAGAGGAAGAAAAAGACACGTCGCCTTCGAGTATGAAAAATGGCTGCCATAAACAACATCAAGAAAGTTAGGTTTTAAATGCACAAACTGAGATAATAAGGAAAGGATAGTGAAAATGGAAGCCGATTCGAAAAAAAAGAAAAGAAAAGAAAGCAAATAGAAATTCATCCAAAACAGGATATAACTTGGTTTCATTGGGATTTCTGGAAGCCTGATCAGAGATGACCACAACTTGTTCTTGCTCAAGTGTCTAATCTTCAAATGTCTCATGGAGAATTATGGATTCTAATGAAATGGCGCCATTGGAGACCACCTATTTAGAAAGGAAGAAGAAGATACTCTATCTAAAGGAAATAAGGAGGTTGTCGGTCCTTGTAGAGCTTGTAGAGATGAGACAAGACAAAAAGTTAGAAGGGAGAAGAAAAAGACGTTGGACTGATTGTGTGGGCAAATGAACAAGGAATTCCAACATATAAGGTTGGTTTGTTAATGTCCTATGCAAATGAAAATTCAAGAGGGAAATGTCGGTGTACTAAGGTTATGACACATGAATTGTTCGTGTCCATTATTGCACAAATAGAGGGTGAAGATGGCTTATGTAAAAGGAAATGAAATTGTAACATGGGTATGCTGACAAATATGTTGGCCTATAAAATGGAGGTGAATGCATCGAATGGAATTAAGATATTTGCCAATGGGAGTAATGTTGGAATTAGCAAATCACATGGATTTTAATGATAGATTTTAAAGTGAGTTTAGCCTTTATTTGGATTAGTTGACACTACAAATTTTATAAAATATTATTATTACATAATAGGAAAATGTATATATACATATTTATCCATAAAGTATGAAAATTATAGTTTGTAAGTGGCAATTGATAAAGATGTGAAGACAACGTTCTAACTCTATTTATTTACTATTGGTATGGACATTGAAAAAGATGAGCGGATGATGAATTCATGAGCGTAATCATACTCGAAGCATCTACGAAATGAAAATAAGACTGGTTTGTTAAGGAAAATCGCCTATGTAAATCAGATATAGAGGACGAGTTAATATACATACCTATTAAAGGGGGCAAGTCAATGCATTATTATCTTAGAAGCAATACAAATGTTCACATGGGGCAATTTTTGTGGTCAACATGGTATTGCAAGGGCATACTAATTTTTTTTTAATTGTTTGGTAAACGTCGCACTAGACTTTTACATTGCAAGTTATTAAGAAATTAATACATCAAGCAGCAGTGTAGTTAAGTTATATTACACATGCACTGGGCGAGACTTTTTTCATTCGAAAGGGCTTGATTAATGCCAAATTCCCTCTGATAGCCCAAAGAACTTTGGCCAAGAGGTAAAATGTAGACATATAAATTTGATTATAAAGGCTCTAAGCCTAATTTTTGTTTATGTTTAACTCTTTAGGCTAATGTAATAGGGCTTAAAGAGTTAGACCTATCTCAATGGGGATGATCATGGAAGATTTGGTGAGGTAGGCTTGGAGAAGGGCCCGTTAGAATTGGCTTGTCTAATTCTAATCTTTCTCAAATTAACTCACACACATTTTAAATGAAGGTCTTAATGGGCTTGGGTTCATAAGGGAGCCTAATCTATATCCATTATGAGAGGGATTCATCATAGTCGTTGGTCATTTATCTCATCTGATGGACGATATAGACGGATAGATGTATATAAATACCATTAATCCTTACCTCATTTGCATAAGTAAAATCTTGGACAAATGTCGTTGTGCTGCCGGATTTCCATTTTTGTGAATCAATTACTTGATTTATTGAAGAACATACATGATATTCGTGGTACCTAATGAGGTTGATACTTTTTTAACTCTCTCACTTGTCACACATATGTTAAAGGCTAGTGGGACTACCTACTCTTCCTCCCTACATGAACTTCACCTAATCATCCTCGTACGTATTGTTTCCTTTGGTCACGTATAGCATATTAGTCACACAATACGTACGTGGTCGTTCCATTCCGGAACCATACCCACACATTTATCTTTTACCATTTTTATTTTTATAAATATATCAAGCTTCTCTTTTTTCAAAGCTATATTTTTTGGCTAGGAAGTGCATATGTTTTCACTATTTAATTCTTGTTGTCATTTAGTATCATCAATATTTCAGAATAGAAACAAAGGAATTTCTATAGTCCTATTATGGAACCGTATTGTTATTAAGCATCAAAATTAAATTAATTATTAAAAAATAAGTGTAAATTGTTATTAATCGTATTGTTATTACGTATCAAAATTAAATTAATTGTAAAAAAATGTGTAAAAAATTTAAGAAGATCAATCACGGTTGAAAAAAGTAAAATTGTTTATTGATATGATGCGATAAGTTTTGTTGTAATCACTATTGGACCTTCCTAGAAATATATAATACAATTGTTTAAATGTTAGATTTTGAATAGGTACATATAAATCTTCATGGACTGCGGTTGGCCAAGATTCGATCCACACCAACCAAGGTTAGGGGCGAAAATTATATGACCTGGAATTGTCCTGCCAGGGCCGGGGTGGATCTTCAACCGTTGATTCATTGGGTTCTACGTTAGTTGTGGTCTAGATCTCATTGTCCTTTTTTTTTACAAAAAATTATAGAATAAAGACTTTTTATTTAAATTAAAATTTTGAATTTAAAATGAAAATTGAGCGCTTTTCACATGAAATTATCAAAGATCTCTATTTATTTCTACATAAGCATATTTTTTTTGAGTTGGAATATTAGTGTTATAAGACAGCAATAATATTCTAAAAGAAGTTAAAAGAAAAAAAAAAAAACAGAAGTCTCACATTGTTTAGAAAGTGATTCTTTTCTTGGTGGAACTCTATTTAAAACAATCATTTCAATTACATTAACAACACATTAATTGATGTGAATAGATAATAAACAATTTATGTTCATATGGAGAAACATTAAATGTAAATTATCTTTTTAAAATTTTCTATTTCTTTATATTTTCTAGTTGTTTATATTTCTTCTTTTGACTCAAGTAGCCATGCATGGGTCCATGAGTCTAGTTGGTCGAACGGGTCTAGATTCTTTGACTTGTGTAGGGCTATCCATAGGTTACTCGACGAAGCTCATTTGGTTGCAATGTGCCAATTCAAGTTACCCCGGGTGATTTTAGAATTTTTGAAAACATTTAATTAGATTTTTTTTTTTTTGGAAAACATTCGATATAGCAGCAGAACAAGTATTAAACGTAAAGTAACAAATGTAAGTAGCTTGATATATAATACAAACCATCGACTTGAAACCAAACCCTTGAAAGGATATAAGTGAAAATATAAAGAATGATATTTATTAGGAATATATGAAATTCTGTGATTGTAACCACTTTATTCAACAATAAGCTTTTGTCTCATACTCGAAATAATTATAAGCATCTAGATTAACACTTGAAAAAAGGAAAAGTGAGTTAAAATCCAGTATAATAACAACACAAGAACATACGGTATGATTGTAAGCTCGTAGTCTAAATGCAATGCAATAACCAATAATTTATATCTTTAAATTAAGTATGACAAGCTACACTCCAGTAATATAGTGGAAACTTGGGAGTTCTAAGTAGCAACAACTATTGAGGTAGTTGGTAAAGGCAATCTGAATACTTTTACCTTCTATGTGAATCTAAGTAATAGTTTCATCTAGGGGTTATAGCCTTTATACTATCTATTTATCAATTCCGTAATATAGTGCAATCCAACCTGCTATCGTTTCCCCCATTAACTACTCACCAAGCCATCTTTGATGGCCTAATTGCTTAACTATTGTGTTGGCACCATTTAGCAAGGTTGTTACCCTTGGCCTATGTATAGTAATGACTAAACATGATCGGTCATTAATTCTCAAGTCGTCTTAAGTATTAATTCTTTTTAGGATGTTTATCCTAGATAGCAAAACACAAATCAATATGTACCTAATACAAAACTAGAGTTTGAGAAATATCATAGGACTGGCTATTATGCATTCAATTATCAAATCACAATTGATTAGACAATTAGCATATAGGTTTAGGTTATAGGACCTGTGAACATATTTGAAGTGAAAAATTAGGATAATGGGCCTTAAGAGATTTGGTTAAGTCCACTTGATTAAAAATTGAGTTTTTTATTTGGAAGTTGAAAACACATTAGAATATATCGGGGGGGAGGGGGGGGGGTGTTGAATTGATTATATCAACTTAATTTTACAGATTAATGAACATTTAAAGCAAATGATCAAATTAAGCACTATGGCTAATATAACTGCAATAATGTACTGAAATATAAAGAGTAGGGAAGGAAGAATCGAGCCATATGCAACGAGATTTATGATTTTATCGGCTCGCAAGTACAAAGAATGCGCCCTTGAACAACTTTGATTCATGCTCATAGATATAATCGCAGTTGAAGCTAATCTTTGCTTATTGTATCGGCTCACCAGTGTAAGTTGTTGTTGTGCCTTCATGTGATTTCATCTAATTGCAAATTGCTTTTTTAAGGTTTATTGGTAAGTCGGTCCCTATCTTACACTTATAAGCTCCAAACACATGCTTGATTTGCTTCATTTAAAAGATCTTTATTGCCTTCTTTTAATCAATCAATTATGATTCATTTGATTTATCATGCATGATGTGTTTAGCAAATTGATTTACATAATTTTATTCTCATAAATCAACTTTTAGAATTAATCATTTAATAGAAGTATTGGGTTCTTGGGATCTAAAGTACGCTTGATAGTAATTATCTAATTATTATGTTATTTAAGGTCATGGATTTAAGGAATTATACATAAGTCCATTAGAAATTTAGAATTCATTAATAGGTGAATGGGTTTAGATATTGGGAATTGAGCTTTAGATATTAAACTCATAATTTGGATTTAATCCTCATTGAATAGAGTTAAATTTTTTAGGCCATTGGGCCTTGGTGACTCTTAAATAAGCCTATTACTCATAATTGTATTTTAAGGCTTTTGGACTCGAATTTGTATTTGAGTCAAAGGGGCAATTTAAAACCTAGAAATTGATAATGGACTTAAAATTTTGGAATTAGGCCAAATTGGAATAATATTAGCTATTTTGCCTATATTTTTGAAATTTGTGGATATAAAAGTGTAAAAATTTAATGGCCAAATTAATTCTTTTTGGCAGCTTGAGTTTGGTCTTTCTTGTATTTTTATGAAAGAAATCATCATACATAAATGAGAACCAAACAACTGAATTTAGTCCCTACATATGATAGAAATTTGTGGTTTTGTGATTCATCTATTAAATGGCTACTTGCCTTACATCTAGTCAAAGAACCAAATAGCCATTGCACTTAACATGAAATGACCTAAACACCATACATAAAATTCAAAATTTAAATATAATAGCTAGAAAAATAATTAAGAATTTAAACCAAGGGAATGAACAAATTAATAATGGGTTAATTGAAAACAAAAATTTGAGGTTAGTTTAATTAATGGTTCTAGGTTAGTGAAAGTTGTCAAATAAAACATAGTAGGGATAGATGGTTGAGATCGTGTCAAGTGACACTCTAACAAAAACCATACAAACCGTAGACCTTATCCTACTTGCCCCATATAAATACTCTTCTATTTTTCTGCCTTTTCTTCTCTAGGAAACCTATTACAACCTTAAGGTGAGAAGCTCTAAACCCTAGCCTCCACTTAATGTTTATTAAGTAAGATTAAATAATGATTAACACTAATCAGCTAAGGTTATCTATTTCATATTAGGAAATGATGACAATGGAGGCAAATTAAGAGAAGGTGAGTAGCAATAAACTCAGAGAAATTCGTAACAAGGTGAGTTTGAGATTTTCAAGCATTGAAATGCAAAGTCTATGGTGTTTTCGATGTAAATTATGACTGGGGGGTACTAGTAAGAAGTGAAGGTAGCAAGGAAGTTTGATTTTGGAAGTGTTTTAAGCCTTGGAGTACCATCTCATAGCTAAAACAACAAGGTAAGACCTAAAATCTACTCTTTGAGTTATAAAGATGTAATGATTGAGGAATAGAACATTTATATAAAGTAAAAGATGAAGAAATGTACATGTGTTGAGTTGGAGTTCTGCTAGAAATTTATTTTAAGGTGAAGAAGATGGTCAATGTGATTAATTTATGAGAGAGAGATGAAACAAACATGGAGTTTGATGTTGTTGATGCTAAAACTACTAAAATAAAAAGTTTATGCTTATAAGCTTTGAAAATTATAAAGGAACCAGAACCTGGTGGTTGTTGTAAAAAATAGATGTTTTAGGCTTTCAATTTTAATTAATCATGTTTCAATAAACGAGAGATGAAAATAAATGATATTAGGCATAAACACGACCTCTTATATCTCAAAGATCATCAAAAATTGTCTCAAAATATTTTTTTTGACAAAAATATCAAATTTGAGCGCGATATTGCACAAACCTAGAAAAAACACGGCGTGAATATGAGGTCATGTTCTACCCATGCTTTTCTTTGTTTTAAAAATGCTTTGAAGCCTTAGAAGAACACGGAGATATATTATATATATTATATATATATATAAACATGTTCTTCTCATGCTTCTCTCTGTTTTAAAAACTTTTGAAACCCATAAAAACATAGAGAGATACATGCAGCTGGGTTTCCCCCTGTGCTTCTCTCTGACCCCTAAACAAAGAATGAACACACCCGAAACACGACTGACCTATTTAGTCGTGTACCAGAACATGGGGTGATGCGTCCTCCTGTATACTAGTCGTGCTCTTTTCAAGCCCCTTATTCCTTCGTTAATCCTTATCCAAATTGCACGGACTTGATCCTGTAATTTCCTTAATTTTACGTAACCTGACTATAATAATTATTAAAAATATAATGTAGAATTATGAAGAACTATAATAAAAAGTAACAAAAGAATCACTCCCAATTTTCAGTTAATTAAAATTATTAAAATATAAACAAATAATGATCGATGATAAACCGATCGTTATTGTAAAATTCAAAATAAGTTTCCTTAAGTTGAATACTTAGAAAAATAAGATTTTAATAATAATACAATGAATTTCAAATTGTCTATAATATTTAAAAACTATAAAATATCACTAGAAAATTTACTATTATTAATAATTAGGATAAATAATTCCTATATAATAAAAGATAATATTCCGTGACAAGAATCGATAATTTAACGAATAATTATGGTTGAACTTAAATTTCAATTACAATAAAAGACGAATTAATTTTTAGAATCTATTGATTATAATAAGATAGTTTATATATAAATCAGTAGAATTATAAAATACGCAAAGATATAAAAAAATAATCAATATTAAAGAATCTAAACCTTAATTATGTATTTAAATTACACCAAAATGTTAGTTAGAAAATTTAAGTCTATTGGGAATAAAATCATTATTTAATCTTGTAACCCTAAGAACTTTTATAACTAATAAAATGAACTGAGTAGCAAATATAAAATAGATATTAAATTTAGGATCAAATAAAAACTCTAGAATAGACCTATGAGTAGTAAAAAACTCAATTATAATTTAAAGACCCAAATAAAAAATTCTTTGACCCTAATAGATATCAAAGATAAGATATTGTATCTTGAGCAAATAACTCAAGATATAATTAAAATTAGCTCTACATTTAAAAAACAATAAAAGACAACTCTTTTATAGAACGTATTGGCTATAAAATGATAACTAAAAGATGAACTACTAGGATTATATATACGTGATAAAAATGAAAATAGATCCATAACTAATAATTTAGACTTCAGAAAAATATTTGGATTACACTATTGTTCTAGTTAGGAAATTTTGAGCCTATAGGAACTAAAATCCTAACTTCGCTTATCAGGCCCGGAAAATCTTAATTGCGTAAAATTCAACTCAAATTTGAACTCAATAATAATAGAGAAAATTTATAAAAACTTTTAATAAACTTTTGGAGATAGAACCCCTAAATAACTGACATATTTATACCCACTTAACTTAATAAACTACCCTAAAACTAAGATAAATAATGAATTAGATAACATTATATTATTTATAATGCAAGTTTGGTGCAAATGGAGAGGGCATATGCGGCTGGAATTGTCTTGAAATTTGTCAGCTGAAATTTTCAAACAACTTGGATCAATTTGGTAAACAAAGTCAAAGAAACATGCTAATAAAACCAATCAAACTCTCCCAAATCAACATCTCAATAAATGCAAAGAAGAATCATGCATGCAAGTGAGATTTCGATGGAAATGGTTAAGCTGTTGCCTTCCTTCCCTCTATAAATATAACTCAATCATGAACAAAACAACAAGACAAACAAAACCTACATCTTAGCAGCCAACAAACCACACCAATAACAACCCAAAACAACAAATGATAAAACACAAATATAACCTCATATAAACAAACACAACAAGATATAGATGGAAACCTAAGAAGTAAAGAAGTTGAGGTAAGTATAAATTCGTTTTAAATTTGTATATGAAATAAATAATAGCTTAAACAATATCTCTATTTAACTTAGGTTGTATCCATCTTTGGGAAAAGGTTTAGCATCTCAATATTAGCTTATATAAGGTAATCTCTAACTTAAAAACTCCATTTATGTAATATAATACATATAGAAGCTAGAAAATTATATATTCTGATGATTATAAGTTGTTAGTTGGGATGTTATATGTGCTAATAAACCATGAACAGTAGCCTATGATCATGACAAAACACTCATGAATAATTAAACATACAAATATAGTAAATATAAGATAAGAGAAGATTTGCAAAATGAAACAGAAAAAGGAGGAAGATGATGAACAGTGCCCACACTGGCCCTATGCTGGCGATGCACATGTCAAAGCCGGCAGTGTATGTAGGATAGCCTGGTGATGTTTGAATCGGTGTAGTCTGGAACATAAGCTATGTAAATTTTTTAAAATATGTAAAATTACACGAACGCTGACGACATATGTGGATAAATTGGCAGCCTTTGGAGCCAGCGTTCCTAGAAACAAGATATGTAAATTTTAGACGAATGTCGGCAATTTGGAGTTTAACACCGGTGGCAATGGTGCCAAAGTACTTGCAAAATTTCTTTTGGAATGAAATCTGTTTGTTTGAACAAATAATAATAACTGAAGATAAAATTTTATAAATATAAATATAAATTTTAAGATTAATAAGCTTAATATTTGTTAAGTATTATACTTTCATAACTTTTACAATTAAAAGCCACTTTAGTAATTAAAAACAAAGTAATTAGATTATGATAATTGCCCAATAATAATTTTATATAGATAAATTATATAAGAATGAAAAATTAGAATAAGCTAAAATTACGAATAATGTGATTTATAAAAATAACAAATAATAACTTGAAATGAAATCAAGAGAAATACGTTAAAACTAAATATTTAGAAATAAATATTAGCTACATAAGGTGATCAAACTAACGAAAAATAAAAAAAAAATAATGATGATAATAAAACACTGAAACTAATTAAACACAAACTCTATAATTACTCGATGAAATAAATTTAAGTTTAGTAAATATTAAATATATTCAAATTCTAAGAAAACCATGAATATGTTAGAAAAATAATTAAAGAACTAAATACTAAATGTAACTTATATAATAGAAATTTCAATGAACATAGAATAGTTAAGGTTGACAAATAAAGAAAATAATAAAATTCTATCCACACAAACACTATCGAAAGAGGAACTCAAATAAATTTAGAATAAAAGAAAACACCCTAAATAAAATATAATTATCAATTAGGATCCGGACAAAGAATGAAAATAAATAATAAATACTAAGTACCAACTACCTTAAGATAGATATATTAAAAAGACTACATAAATGAATAAAAGCGTAATAATATAAAATTATTTAAAACACTCTATGACAATTATCGATATTCATAGAATAAATAAAATTTATAGATTAATAAAATTAAATCAATTATCATACAAGCTTTTCCAAACACTATTCATATGCTAAATCGGAATTGAAATGAATTTAACAGAATACTTTAAGGTTATGCAATTAAAATCAGTACCTATAATTTTAGGAAGATTCTTTACAAAAAATGTGTTTACATGAATTTTCAAATCCTTGTCAAAGAGATAACTCTCATAAAATTCGAACTCCTACCTTAAGAAAATAAAGCGAATGAAAAAGAGCGAAACTTAAATTTAGGGCACACAAAGTATAACCGAAAGCATTATGAGCAATAATGCAATAAATAAATATCTGTTATCACATTATTAGAAAAATAGAATAATCCTTGGGCTTCCAGTAGCATATCGATAATTTAGCAAAGATGACAGGTGGAGTAATTTTGATTTTATCACATTGTTTTGTGCTTTGTAATAAGCTGTATTTGAAATAATATATTCAACTGATATGCATGTGAGATTGAGAATAATGCATGATGTTTGGTGTATTCTTGAATGCCAAATTATCATAATATAAGCAATAATTCTATTGTATGATAAAATAATGTATGAAGATTGGGTGTTTGTCTGTGAATTGTATGATGACCTTAAACTTAACTAAAAACTATTGTATCATAAATGAAAATGACATGTATTGCATCATACGTATATTTTGCATTTTAAAGAGTGGTGACCCTATATGTATTATCATTCGGTTCTTTGGTGACGCGCTTGATTTTTGTAGATAATATTCTCCTAGTTCTTCGAAGAGCACCTTGTTTGGTTCGGTTCCATGGGAACTAACTGGCATCGAAGGAACGCCGTTCGCGGTATCGATATGAAAGGGCTAATACTGAAATGGTGTTTCTTTATTCCAAGGATAATAGTGAAATTTTTTAAATTAATTTATGAGAGTTTATGGTACTCATTCTTCCTTGGTTCTCTGATTTTCCTAAGTACAGCATATCATTTGTAATGGCTTCCTTCCAACTTTGATAAGAGAGCGTAAATCTACATCCTTTTTGGATTTCGGATATCCAAGCTTGTACTTGTTCATATGGCTAATTGTTGCATAGCATACGCTTGTTAATTAAACTTGTTTGTTAGTGTTTGATGTGTAGTTTGGTCAGGTTATCTCACCAAGCCCATAGTTTCACTTACCCTACAACAATTTTTGTACAAGATTAAAACTAGCTGGAAACGGATTAAAGATGTATGAAGAGTACTTCTCCAACAGACTTTATTCAAGTTAAAAATGTAGATTATGATAAACTTATAATACAAATTAAATAAATTGTATAAACAATTGAGATTTGTATGTTGTGGGTTTGAAACCCCAATTTTTACTATTTGGTAGGGCATACCAATTCTCTACAATTTTGATAGAATGTAAAAAATCGGATTCCATAGTTGAACATCCGTAATATTATATGTATATGTATCATTTAAGTAAGATATATTAATAAATAAGTAGAGTCTTCTGTAAACTCTGACTTGCAAGATGGTTCTCATATTATGGGTGCACAGTGGTATGATAACTTTAGATTAATCCTACTAGGCCACTTTTTTGAGGCGTGATAGACCTGCTTCTTCCTTATACTCGAATAACCTCTTATCATGATCTTTAAGTAAAATGATTACGCCAAGAAAACCTAAATAAAACAAACGATACAAGAGGGTTAAAGATAATTAACCATGAATTGATTATAATTTCAATCATGTATAGTTTTTGGATATCGAGCTTGGAAAGGGATTTGAAAGCTTAAACCAATTGATGAGTATGTAGTAATTGTGTGTTACTTGCTCGGGTAGCTTTAATAATTGAACTAAGAATTTAAAACTCAGCTTAATAGGGTGTTGATTATTGGTTGGCCGCTTACTTTAAGAGCGGCATCCTAGCCTGGGTTGCGAGCTTAATCACAACTTTGGAATGGTGCGGTAGTTATAGGCGCCTGGACCCCCATGGAATGCGTAGTGCGTGGTAAGGATAGGTGGGTAATTGATAGGGTATATTTCAAAACCAGATGGTTAATTAGAAGTTGGTATGAAGTTGCAACGGAGTTATGTGGGGGTATGAGCTTTTGCATACGGCATCGTAGTGAACTGTGCTCATTGATGGTTGTTTGTGTGAAATTGATCTGTATGAGGCTATTCCTGTGCTTAATCCATTGAGGGAACCCTACCTGTTTTGTTTGGTGGGAGGCTTGAATACTCTTATGCATATTTGTATTTTTGGGACGCTGGGAATACTTGTTTGTTGATCTAAAACTCAATTAAACTTAATTTATACTTATTGCATTAGCTTAGGCATGTATGACATACATGTATGTGTTTGATTGTGTATTGGGCTTCGCCACTCACGTTTTACTGTTTCAGCCACTGATGAGAGTTTGCATATAGACCTCTACTATGATTTTATGGGTTTTGGGACCGATGAATTTGGAGAGTGGTTCTGGCAATTAGAGGACTAAACTGAATCTTAGGAAAGACTATTTAATTGCTTGTCCTTATTTTAATGGATGATTGTAAATTTTAAGTTATTTTACTACTTTTGGGTTGAATGCCAAACTTTGTAACCGGATTGAGCCTAACTTCCCCTTTATGGATACCATCTTAAAATATTTTAGACTTTAAATTTTTTTTACTCTCAATCTTAAAGTGTTTTCCTAAATGTTGGTACAATAGTTTCTAAATCACTGGAAAATTATCAATCAATGCATTATGGTCTTATTAAAGAATCTAATTACAATTTCATAATTAAAACTTGAATAAACAACTCACCTAGTTAAAGGAAGCTTCGCACATGTTGCTTGGAGATGATTTGTGTGGTGAAACAACCACGCCCTTAAGCATCCTAAGGGTTGGGTTGTTTCATAACATCTGGTAGGTTGATAGCAGTTAATTTCAACTCCAAACCACATCCAAATGTACCAAGCAAACTAACCAGTTCGAGCTAAGCACTGAACACATTATCAGACTAAAGCAGCCAAGAGCATCTCTAATTCTCAATTGAGCTTATGGACTAAAAGTGAAGCATTTAAAGTGGCATTCAGGAAGCTTAAGGAGTTGAAAGGAGCATCCACGACCTATGATATTGAGTGTCCTTTTATGGTATTAGAGTAGTTGCAATTCTACAATTCTAATAGACCATTTTGAGTGCCCCCATGTGAACTTCCAGCACTTGTAGCTGATCAAATCAAGCACTCAAGCTTTTGCACTCGAGCACCTATCTAAACCAGCAATAATAGCCCATGATATGATTTGGAGTACCCGTGCTAAAAGCATCTATGACAGCTCATTGGAGTGGCCACAATAGAAATTGAAGCACCTTTCACATGGTATTAGAGTGCTTAGTATTGTCTATAGCCAGTTGACAAGTGCTAAGAACTAGATTTAAAGTGCTCGATAATAGCTCTATTACTGTTTAATTTAACATATCATAACTGATCAGCTGACCTAAATAGTGGATAACTTTGCTTATTTGAAACCATGACACAATCGAGCTGAGTTTGAGCTACAAGTGTAGATCTTTGTGTTGAATTGAGCCATTAAGATAAGACTTGAGATGAATCTAAGTAGTAGTGACCCATCTCTAAGTTAAGGACAGAACAACAGTTGAACCAAGTAGCAAAATCGAGTGCCTATTCATTTCATTGAAAGCACTCAAGTATACTCTTAGAGCGCTCTTATCTAAGGTTGAGTGCCCATGAGCTACTATCTCTAGCATAAACAAAGAGTGATAGAGACTGAACGCCCAGTAGCAATTGACACACACACTTGAAGCACCCAAGTAATTGCCACATCATCTTAAAAAGTCTAACTTGACGAAGTTTTCACTTGCTACTTGAGTCACAAGATCAAAAGGTTCACAACATGGATCCAAGCTCCGAACATTTATCAATTGAGTGAGGGTCAAATGTGCAACTGGTCATTCTCCTTTGCCATTCTTGTCTACATGTTAAATTAATGCTTTAAACCTACTATACTCCACATATGAAGGAGGCATGTCATACTTAATAGTAAGGAAAACTAACATTCAATAATATTTTTTAGAATCAAATGTTATGGTATGGATTCATATTAGCAAACGACAATGTTTGGCCAACATCCATGATATTACGTTTAAACATTTGTAGGATAAATATTTTACACTTAAAGGAGTTTCACTTTAAAAAAAGTGATTGATAATTTTACTAGTGGCTCAAATCAACTTAGGTTATGGTTCTAGTTGGAAAATAATATAGTTTTAGGAAATGAAGTTGTAAATTATTACTTTAAAAAAGTGATGACAAGGGTAAAAAGCTTTGATTTGGAAAACAATTGAAAAAAATTTGAAGACTTTAAAGGAAATAAGTGATAATATACTTCTGACTAAGTACATAGGTGGGAACATGACCATGTATATAACTGTGTACTTCTTTGTGATGTTATTTTTGCAAAACATATGAACCAGAGAGGTAGTAGGTTCAAATACATGTTGTGTTTATCCCTATGTACTTATCTGGTTACTCAACTTTGTGCTAAAACTTTAAAAAAGCATTTATAAACCCCTTGTCAACACTTTTCTGAGGTTAAAACACAATTTAAAACACATCTTACTTAAGTATTGGTAAAGATACTTTTTTTTTTAATTTCAACTTTTTTGTTTGCAAAAGCACCAACACTTACTCTAACTCAAGAGATCAACTATCATAAACAAATTTTAGAAGACATCAAACTTATCCATTGTATGAATGGAAATTCTTAAGAATTACTTGTTACATTTCATTCCCAACCAATAAGGTTCCATGATATATTGATCTTTGTCTTTAGGGGATTTTTCTATCAAAGATTCGTTTAAAAAAAATCCAAGAGAAAACTTGTCACCCACCCTTTTATGAAGAGGAATGAGGTCAAGCAGCGAAGGATGTGGGAGAGAGTTGATGGATGACAAATATGTTAGTATAGGCTACAACACACATATAACCAACATAAGCTATATTCGATGACTCAAACTGGTCTCAGCGGTTCAACTTGGTTCAATTGGAATTAGCCATAAGAGCGAGATAGTCCATGCATTTGGCCAAGATTGGTGTCAACTTGGGTGGTTGGATCCGGTTGAACTGCTTGACTCCGAGACGTTAACCTAGCAAAAAAAAAAAAAAAAAAATTCTTTACTAGTATTTTAAATGTATATTCATGACACATTATAAATTTATAAAATATAATCATTAGATGATGCTTATACCTTATATAGATTTAATAGCTAATTGATGGATTTGATCCAAATATAGATTTAGTTGAGTGATATTACATGCATTTGCCTTTTCACAATTAAAACATGTCTTATATATTTTTACTTTTTTATTAACCCTAATTGAATTCGATTCGACCCTTGACCCCTGACCCCATAGTATGTTTGGGTCAAATTCTGGTTTGGTTATAAAAACTTGGCTATATTTGTGTTGTGTGTGCAGATTTAATAATAGTAAATAACCTAAAATTGATTATAAAAAGAATGATGAATCTTTTATTATAAAATATTAAAATATTGGATCATGAAAGCTTCATATGATTTTGGTTTGATTTAAAAATGTTTTATGTATAGCATGGTTTCCTTATTATTCCTACTCAAAATTCTAATCATAATTTTTTTTTTCTCTTTTTGGAAAATTTTATGGTCATATTCATATTATTATGAGATCGGTCTTATGAGTCATTGAACAACTTATGATCAAATAATTAAAATGCCTGTTATATAATTTATTATGATCATTTTAAATATGAGATGATAGACTATAGAAATTCGCTAGTATCTTAGAGAAAAAAGAAAAGGAAGGAACAGTTTTGTTTGAAATCGAAATTCATTCCCATAGCCTACTTAGGAATGATTATTATTTTACTTTAAAAGAGAAGTTTTGGTTGTGTGTATAAGAAAAACATAAAATTACAAAGACTAAAGGTATGTTACTTTTGGTTTACTAGAATATAATTGGTATTCCATCTTTAATACTATAGAATGATTGTTTCTTTATTTAATTTGTAAAAAATTCTACCATAAGAAATTCTATGTCGTAGGAAATATATAAGGATTCCATATTCCTTCCTTTCACTAGAGTAATAACTACTCTTAACCAAAAACATATTTTGTTTTAAAAAATCCTTGATCATAAAATAAAAGAATTGCTATTATCTTTCAGTTCATTTCATTCAGTGAACTAGATGTAACGTAAATAATACTTACTAGGGAAAAAAAAAAACAATAAATAGTGTCTTTTGTGCTAATTGATTATATATATATGTATGTATATCCAATGTAAAGACTGGAAAAGGCCACTGATATAAAGAAACACTTTCTAAAGACCATTTTACCCCTCTTTTATATCTTTATATCTTCTGCATGTTATAACGCCATTACAAATGTTGAGGCCCATTCATTTATTACTGAATAAGCATCGTCGTACAGGTTTTCTATTATTATTATTATTATTATTATATCATGGATATAATCACACCGTGTCCATCCTAGAGAATCGGGGCACATATTAATTCAAAGAATGAGTTCCACTTTTGGATAAGCTTTGAATAGGAAGTTTGAACTTTGAAGTTGGTGGCACATGGCTAGACATAGGGTGGGCACGATTCTTTTTTCTTTTTAAACTTCATATTAGAAAATTTTCAAATTATAAAATAATTGTTCGGATCAGTTGGAAATACAAATTAGATTAAATTTCTAATCAGAATAAAACACATTTACACAAATATTCAAATATTTAAAGCTGAAAAAAAGAGTTGATATAATTCAATTGTTCTAACTTTTTGAGGGGGAAAAAATGAAAAACAACTGATTTAGGAAAAAAAAAGCAAAAAAATCATAAAACTATCACAATTATAAACTATAATCTCCATAAAATCATTCATTTACTAATAGGTTATTCACAAAGTGCATTTATTAACAACTACATAGTCATAATCTATAATCCATCATAAGATCATCCCATTAATCATTTATTAATAAAAGACATTCATCAATAAGTACATTGAACCATTAATATAAGAGCACTTTAATATTTAATAATATTTATCAAATAATATCATAATAAAGCTATAAAAAAATATAAGGCATTTAGTCAAAACATCATTAGAAAAAATTACAAAAACAAATAAAATATTATTATATATTTTAAAAATGATTTGATTACTTCTCCAGACCAATCATAAATTGACTTTTTTTTTCAACTAGCTTAAAAAATCAGAAAAAGCTAACGAATTTCATCTTGATGCTTCATTTGCATGATTTGTTTAGACGAATTGTAAGATAATTGGATGGGATCTCATATATGTAGCATGTGATGCCATGTAGATAATATTATGTACCAATAATACAACATAAACATATATATATATATATACACACACACACATATAAGAGAATGGGATATGTGCATTCTCCTCTTATTTTTGCATGTGAACTATGACTTTCAGAAGGTAAGGGATTTTTTAAAGAGTTCTCTGAAATACTTTTATTTTATTTATGGATAAGATTTTTTTTATCACCTCTTAAGGAACTATATACATAGTATAATACTATTGGCTATGTAAACTAAATATGATATAATATTTTTTTCTCAAGTCCAATCCTTTAATTATAGTGCAAATTAAAGTCATAGAATTCGGAGATCCCGTAAATCATATTCCAAAGCAAACAGTATGATTTGAATGAGATTCATTATCTTTTATTTTGTAATTTTTACTTGAAAACTTTTTTTTTTTATTTTATTTGACTTTTTTGGCAAAGTTTTGCCACCTACTTTAGTTTTTTGCTGGTTCCCATTTTTTTTCCTATTTTATTGATATAGTAGTTTTGGAACGGTAAAATACATTTTGGAGTTTAGATTGTAGCTTGATAATGTGAACATTTTAAAAGAAAAGTGGGAATTTCAAATTCACTGCTGGATAAGGATATATTTCATATGCCCAAAACTGTTATGATTTTGTATATTTGTATGGATGGATTTGAGAATTCAAAATTGATTCATAGATTATTTAGAAGGATTTAAATTGGCAGGTGGTTTTCTCCTTTTAAATGGTAATATAAAAATGGTAAATTGGCCAAAAAAAAAATGGTAATATGAAAATCATTGTTTTCATTGATAAAGGGGGCAAGAGGAAGCAACTTCTTCCTTAACTTTCAAACGAGAAAGGAAAAAAGAGAAAAAGTTGGGTATCCTTTTCTTATTTCCTCTAATGCCTTTAATATGGCATAATTAACAAGATTGATACGGAAAACATTCCAATAAATTAAAATTAAAAATTTAAATCCAAAAATTTCTATAATTATTAGATATGTATATCATTTATATAATTGTTAATAAAATTTTTATACATATGATGATAAAATAATAATTATTAAAATTTATACATTATGTGCATTTCATAGATGATATATAGTTAAGAGTGTTACTTCTTTGGATTAATTACAAAAATCTTACCCGTGGTTTGAGCCACTTGCAAATAGATGACCCTGCTAATTTTTTTTTTTTTTACAAACAAGTAACTTGTGTTTCATTTAATAGAGTTAAAATTACTTAATAATTTTAGAAAGACACATGTCAATACTTTTAATTTTTTTAGTTTTAATAATAATTTTTAATATTTTAATTATGTAATTTTATGTAGCAACATTTTTTTAAATTACTTTTTTATATCTTTTTTTTTTTTTATATAGTGTTTAACAATATCAATGCTTATACATGAAACTCAAGTTATTTATTTACTTAAAAAATTAATATAAATTATATGTTTTCATATCGAAAAAAATATAGATAAATTTTTTATAATTAACCCTTTTTCTTTTTAATTTATGTGGTAAAGGCAAATACTACAATAAATAAGCTTTTATGATTCTGTAAACGTGACTATTTAATCAGTTATTTAATTATTAAAATAAATATAATAATTAAAAAATTAGTAATTTGATCATAATTCAACCGTTAGATATTGATGGAACTAGTACTATTAAAATTATCGAAAACACCGTAGAATTTCAGACCTTGGAGATACCAATGAACGGAAGGAAAAACCGATTTTGCCTTTTCATACGACATTAATTTACTTGTAGAGGAAGAAAAATAAATGGATCGATATTAGGAAGCAAATGAGGAGAGAGAGAGAAAGAGTGGGTCAATACTTCCAATTCGCCGAGAAAATATACTCAAAATACTCGCGATATAAAATTAAAAAAGGAAAGCAATCCATGTCATAAATAAGAAGCATCATTATTATCATATCATAAACATTTCAACATATATGACCGAATCCATACATATCCATACACATACACATTTTGCATCTCTTCAAATATTCCATTGCCTTAAAAATCGAGCCCCACATCATACCCATCCATACATAAAACGCCATATCAATATAACATAGCATAAACACATCCCCTTGAATCATCATCCAACATATAACAGATCCATCTCTTTCCGTCTCTCTCTCTCTCTCTCTCTCTATCTCTCTCCCTCTCTTTCTTCCTTAAGCTCTTCCCAGACGCACCTTCTTCCTTCACAGCCCATAACCTCCTACATCCACTCTCAGATCTTCACTACCTAAGCCACGCGCCCTTTTATCAACTCCACGCGCCACCATAGCTACCCTTAACAGCATGGTTGTGAACGGAAGACCCATGAAGCGTATGAAGAGGCGTGTCACCGCAGATCTGCACGATTTCTTCACTTTTCCCACTTCTTCTCTCTCTTCCAATAGTTTTGAGCCTTTCAGGAACAACATTCGTCACTTTCTTTCCAAGCACGCGCTGGCTCCTCCACCGTCTTCGTTGTTACCGCACCTCATGGCATGGCAGGTGCTCCTTAGGGCTGGAGATCTGGTGGCCGCGGATGCCAACGCGCTGGATTCCATAATATGCCTTGACATCGTTGAGGAGGATGTGGCCAGATCTAGATCCGTTTACTGCGATCAGTGCCGGGTTGTTGGTGAGTTGACTCAGCCGACTCACTTCTCGATTTTCTTTTCTGAGTCGGCTGGTTTGGTTCGGATTGTTTTTCCCTGTGTCCATGGAGTTGTCAAGTCCTCTACGGCTTCTATGTTGGACATATTGTTTTTGTTTAAGCTTGTTATGCTTTTTAGCTGGCGCCCTCCGATATTTTATTTTTTTACAAATAAAACGTCATCTCGTCTCGTGTAGTCTCGTCTAACATAAGAAAATAAAACTACTGGTGGAAAGTGACGTGGCATTTTCTTTTTTAGATCACGCCGTTAATCAATTACTAGATAAATAGTATTAATTACTTTGTAATTGGTAAACTTATTTTAAAATTGATAAAATAATAATATTTTGAAATAAGAATAAAGAAAAAGCAAGAAGAAGGGTGGCTAATGTAATTTCTCACGATAAAAACAAAGTGAGGGGACTTTTTATCGGTGAGATGAGATGAGATCAGACGAGACGATCTGTCAGGAAAAGACGAGTCTTTATTTCATATGAGACAGCTCATACATCTCTATTATTGACGTCTCTATTATTTGAAATTCCGGAACTACCAAAGTATTGTTTATTATAGTGGTAAAAAAAAGACAGAAATTTTTTAAAATCATTTATATATAATTTGTGAAAAAGTCATTTTTATGTATAATAGATATTAGCGAACACAGGTGTTGTCCGATTCCTATTGGCGGTATTTACGTAATTTTTTTTTCCTTACAATTGGACAAAAATATTTTTATTAAATTATAATGTTGACTGAACAGCTCTAGCCAACAGAACCATTAATCATGGGAACCATCAATCATGTCTTTGACAACTTCTAGTGTTCGTATTATTTTTTATACTGTATGTTTAGTAATTATTGTTATTCATCCTGAGTCAATTTTTTAAAAATAAATCTAATTATTCGTGAATATTAAGTTCAGTTTTGATGTAAATGTGTAGGGTGGAGTGGCCATCCAGTGTGTGGAAAACGTTACCATTTTATAATAAAGGCAGATGGGATATCAGTTGGTGGACATAAACCATGTATTAGATGCGGCAATTGTTTCCATCCCTCCGAGTCCAGGTATTGTAACCTGTTCTTATTTTCTTCATGACGGTTTTTACGATTCCTTCAATAATTTAATCATTAAAATAAATATTATAAATGAAATATTAACTATTTTAGTGATTCGATTACCGTTAGATATGGTGTGTGTCGTTGATAATGATCGGATCAATCTTGTCAAAATCAACAATGGGAATCTCTATTATCTATATTTCATATAATTGAAATTTTAGATTTATTGAATATTATCACAGCGTTATTAAAAGGTTATTCATTAGTTTTGTGTTGCTATTAATGGTATTAACCTAAAAAAATATGTAAGAAACAATTTTATATGTAAAATGAGTAAATATTTTTTTTTTTATTTTATATTGTCATTTTCCAGGATTGCTAGACTATTATAATGTTTTAATTGTGTAAAATAACTCATCCATTTTCTAAGTATATATATACAGTGTGTATTGTATTACTTGTTCAATATTTTTCCAATAACGAGGGACTTGTACCTTTAAAGGAAAGATAGGGTAAATTTTTTTATTTAATATAATATGACGTTCGTCTTTTTATAAATATATATTTTAACTATTCTTTCAGCCCAATTCAATTTATTTACCATAATGGGTTAAATTGGATGATAAATCTATTTTTATATAATTTCTTTTGCATATTAGTATAAGACTAATTTTATTCTGAATTGGAGAGAAAATTTGTTATGAGGTATTTTAGAAATTCTGTTGCAAATTTAATTTATCCAATAATAAATGACAAAAGAAACTGTATTTGAAAAACGGCGAAAGACAAGACTTTAACGTCAAATATACAAAACAGGTGCAGGTCATGCAATGACGTGATTAGTGAGGATGATGCTGAAGACTGGGTGGTTCAGCAACTTGAAAACACCACCCATCTTTTGCACGGTGTGGTTCATTCCAATGGATTTGGTCATCTTTTGAGAGTCAATGGCAGGGAAGGGGGTTCCAAGTTTCTTTCTGGTTCTCATATCATGCACTTCTGGGACCGTCTTTGTACCGCCCTTGCTGTCAGGTTATCCCTATTCATGCTCTACTCCTTTAAGGATTTTGCAAATTGTGGGATCGTTTTACTGCATTGTTAGTTTTGGTCTATGATATCCTGAACTCAATTATTTATTTTATTCACACATGAGCAGAAAGGTGAGTGTGATGGATGTTTCTAAGAAATTTGGTTTGGATTATCGTCTTCTACATGCCATCACGAAGGGTCATCCATGGTATGGGGAGTGGGGATATGAATTTGGCGCTGGAAGTTTTGGTATCACTAAGGAGGATTATGATGAGGCAGTTCATGCCCTCTCGAGCTTGCCTTTATCCAATTTAGCCACTAAGGGGAGGAAGCCTCGTACACGCATACATGACATTATCTTGGTTTATCAGTCTTTGTCGGAGAATGAGCTTGTAACTATAAGAGACCTTTTCAACTTTTTGATTTCTTTAATCCATGATGCTCGTAAGGATCCATCAAGAACCAACAATGACACAACCCCTCGTAACAAGCAAAATCATTGCAATGCAACTGTTTTGTGTCCTTCGTCAATGGCTGATGTTGAAAAGGTGGAGGAAGCTATGATCAGGGTGTTGAGGGCCGTTTCTGGGTCCAATTGGGTTAGTTGGCGTGCTTTGCGGGGTGCTGTATGTAGATTGGCTTCTCCGAGCTCCTTGACTATTGCCTTAAGGGACTTGGAGGAAAGCCTGCTGCAGGGGGAATGGTTGTGCATGCACGCTGCAATCCTGATTCAGGTGCCTTCGAATACAGGTATGTCTCTAATTATGTTAAATTTGGCTTTGTTCTGTTTCTGTTGAAGTACACATGTATATGTCTAATCTGCCTTATGATTACAGGTTAGAACCAGCAAGTCTTGCATCAAGTGATGCTTCTTCTTGCAACAGTTCTGCTATGGTTAATCATCCATCTGAAGAATGTCTCCTACGCGATCTAAAATATTTATACGAAGCCATTGTACAGCTTGATACATTGATCAGTTGTGGACCTCTTTTAACTGCTAATCTCTGGAAGGGTGTAGCTCAAAGAATCCTCGACTGCAAGAAGTTTGTGAAAGATTATAAGGTGGAGAGAATGCAACCTGTTGCAAATCCAACAGCGCTTACCATATCATGCCAGCTGGTATTAGCAGATCAACCTGAATCTGGAGCCATAAATGCCCCTCCAGAAACCGTTGTTTTGTCCCCAAATGCTACCGTATCAGATCTTAAGGTTGAAGCTTCACGGGCTTTCCAAGATGTGTATCTCATGTTTAGAAGATTTGAAGCAGATGATCTAGTTGACTATCGAGGTGTTGATGGTTCCACCCAGGTCCGGCTTTTGCTGGGGTCATCCGAATCCGTTAGGATCCAAGGCCGATGCTTTTTGAAAGTTGGGCTTAGTCGTTTCAAAATGGAGAGGGGAATTGAGAATTGGACGGTGGCTTGTAGTTGCGGAGTCAAGGATGATGATGGGGAGAGGATGTTAGCCTGTGATGTATGTGGTGTGTGGCAGCATACAAGATGCTCAGGTATACATGATCTGGAGTTGGTACCCACAAACTTTATTTGCTGGGGATGTAGAAGCTCAGGACATAAGATGAAGAATTCTGAAGCTGAAGCAAAACCACTTGTTGATGGTAACAGTGACCTGGGTAAAGGTGCAGTGTTGTTCTCTAATATGATGTGAGATGTTTGTAAAGTGTAAATGTATGGATTTTTCTAATGTCTTTATTTTCTTAATTTTATTTTGACGCAAGTAACTATAACCATAGGAATCTTGGGCTATAAAGAAGTGAAATTTGTACAAATGAAGAATGACTAATGGAGAAAAAAAGGAAAAACAGGAAAAAAAAGGAGAAAAAAAAAAAAAGATCAAAGCATTTTCAGGTCTCATTTTTTTTCTCTACTTTTGCCTCTTATCTCTTGTGAGTTTATGCCAGTTTGACATGAGTAGGATCACACATGTTAAAAGTAATTGGTAAATGTTATAAATTGTATTTGATTTTTGGCAAAATTGAAAATATGTAATTAAATATTTGAATTTTAAATTTGATTTATTTAGTATTTAAAATCACTTTTTTAATGTATGCTAATTAATATCGAAGAAGTATTTTTAGTGTGCATGAAAGGTTCTTTTAAGTATTAAATGATCAATTTGAAAGTTTAGGAATCTAATTATGTATTTTGTAAAAATTAAGGCATCATTTGTAATATTAATCCAAAAGTAATTAGTTTTATAATGAGTATCAAATCTGATTGTCTTTATGATAAATCGGATATATATTTAAGCTTATTTATGCTTCTATTATGTGTAGGCCTGGATCAAAGGAGGTGAATTGATTGTAAATTAAAAATTTTTGAGTTTTAAACTTATAAAAAATTCTCCAAGGGCAATTTTATTCATAAGTTGCTTAGTGTGAGCATCCTCTTTTATCCATGTACATATGGGAGGGACTCCTTTGTAATTCTAGTAGCATAGATAATTTCTTGTAATTTTATTTTATTTTATTTTAGGGGTGTTGCCTCCTCAAGAAATGTAATGTCTCCTCCTGCAAGAGCTAAGAATGCATATAAAGCTCTTTGTGGGGGTGTGAGTACTCTTCTGGATAGAAGCTCTTATTCACCGGTTGACTGCCCACAGTCAATGATATCCCAGTTTACACAAACCCCCACACACACTTTTCTGTTGCCTTGTAACCTTTTGATATTAATGAGAAGTGTGCTATTCATATATTGATTTGTTGCCCGTGTCCCTTTTTACGTGTTGGTTATCCTTGCTGCTTTGTGTGTGTTGCTTACAGATTTTAGGCTTGCTTACTACAACAGTGGTAGGATAGTAAGCGCCGCACGGTTTAAGTGTGCTAGCGAAAGCCCCAGACCGTGACAGTTGGTATCAGAGCTTAAGGTTAGTCTAGAGGGATAACCATGACGCGGCTAGAAGATGTTGTTCGTAAGGTCGAGGAACTCGAGGGGGTAGTACACAGAGTTGAGCAGCATGTCGGTGCTCTCTTGCCACTCCCGAATAGAATGGACAGTCTCGATAAAGAGACTAAGGAACTTGCTGAGGAGTTCCGGGAAGCTCTTAGTACTCTTCGAGGTGAGATCAAAGCATCTCATGACAGCCTCAAGAGATGGTTGAAAGATGAATATGCCACAATACAAGCCTCTGTTACGGCGGTAGAAGTGGTGAGGGAAGAATGTCGGGAGCATATTGAGACGATTGCGAAGACCTTAAAGCCCAAATTGCCGTGCTGACGAGGGCTATAGGGAATGCTCCTGCTCAAGCTCATAGCTCGGCCACCCATCCAAAGGTGCCGGAGCCTAAAGCTTTTACTGGCGCGAGGGACGCCAAGTTGCTGGAAAACTTTATCTTTGACATTGAGCAGTATTTTGAGTTCATTGACCAGACCGATGATAGGGCCAAGGTCAAAACTGCTGCTATGTTTTTGTCTGGTGATGCCAAATTGTGGTGGCGCACCAAGTGTGGCCAAATCCAGCAGGGAACAGCCCATGTAGATACTTGGAGAGATGAGAGCCGAGTTGAGGGCTCAGTTTTTCCCTGAGAATGTCGAATATAACGCGAGAAAGAAGTTGCGTGAGTTACGGCATACAGATGACATCCGAAAGTATGTCCGTGAGTTTGCTACGCTTATGTTGGACATTCGAACCATGGATGAAGCCGATAAGTTGTTTTACTTCCTGGAAGGATTGAAGCCTTTTGCCAGGAATGAGTTGCAGAGGCAAAGAGTGAGTTCTCTTGCCGAGGCCCAAGCAGCGGCCGAACGCTTGACTGACTACACCCAAGATAATAGAGGCAAGAGGCTGGAAAGTCTTTCAAGCAGAGCAAACCCAAGAGTGGGGGAGCCTCCAGTGTGAGCAGCACTAGCGGTACGGGGAGCCAAAAGAAGTCTTATGGCTTTCAACAACCTTCAAAGAGTGGGGCATCAAGTAGCGGTAAAAAGCCTGCATTTGCCTGCTTCTTATGCAACGGTCCGCACAAGGTAGCGGAATGCCCACGTAAGGCAGCACTGAATGCTCTTGCTAAAAAGGCAGAGAGTGTGCAGCTAGATGATTCAGAGTCCGACGGAGAAGGCGAAGAGCAGCCCAGGGTGGGAGCTCTACACATGTTGTCAGCCGTTGGGAAGGCCTCTACAGCACCCAGTAAGGCCAAGACTGACAACGAGTTAATGTTTGTCCAATTGCACATCAACGGCAAGAGTGCCAGTGCAATGATTGATTCGGGAGCCACACACAATTTCATTGATGTGCCCGAAGCGCAGAGATTGGGGCTAGTGTTGTCTGATGATTCTAGCCAAATCAAAGCTGTCAACTCCAAGGCCCGTCCAGTTCAAGGAGTTGCCAAGAATGTGAAGGTGAAAGTTGGAGATTGGAGCGGGAATCTCAACTTCACCGCTGTCCCTTTAGACGACTTCAGAATAGTCCTGGGGATAGAATTTCTCAGAAGTGCCCGAGTTGCTTCCCTACCAGCAGCTGATTGCTTAGTGTTCATGAGTGACAAGCCATGCTGTGTGCCTGTTCAGAGGAAGAAGGCCAATGGTGGGGCAACAAAGGAAAGAACATCGGAGCAATGATGCTTTCAGCGCTCCAACTGAAGCGGGGACTCCAACACCAGGAGCCAACATTCCTTGCCGTTTTAACAGAGAAAGGAGGAGGGAATGTTGGGACCCCGGGGGTAATTCAGAGGGTCCTGGAGGAGTTCAGTTCTGTGATGCCAGACAAACTTCCACAGGCGTTGCCCCCTAGAAGGCCGGTGGACCATGCCATTGAGTTGGTCCCAGGGGCTAGACCACCTGCCCGTGCCCCTTATAGAATGTCGCCTCCTGAGCTTGCAGAATTGAGGAAGCAACTAGATGAGTTGTTGGAGGCGGGTTTCATTCGTCCCTCAAAAGCACCATTCGGGGCTCCTGTGCTATTTCAGAAGAAACAGGATGGGAGTTTGAGATTATGTATTGACTATCGGGCTCTCAACAAGCTGACGGTAAGAAATCACTATCCAATTCCTCTCATTGCCGACTTGTTTGATCAGCTGAGTGGAGCCAAATACTTCACCAAACTGGATCTTCGCTCAGGCTATCACCAGGTTCGCATTGCTGAAGGTGATGAGCCCAAAACAACGTGTGTAACCCGATATGGCGCTTATGAGTTTCTGGTGATGCCCTTTGGTCTCACTAATGCTCCTGCTACTTTTTGTACTCTCATGAATGATGTATTTCGTGATTATTTGGATAACTTTGTTGTTGTCTATCTAGACGACATTGTTGTGTATAGCAGGACACTAGAGGACCACGCGAGACACCTACAAATGGTCTTTCAGAGACTCCGGGAGAACCATTTGTATGTGAAGAAGGAGAAGTGTGCTTTTGCCCAGAAGCGCATCAACTTCCTTGGGCACGTAATCGAAGAGGGCCAGATCCGAATGGATGGAGGCAAGGTGGAAGCCATCAAAGAGTGGCCAGTGCCAAGGAGCCTCACTGAGCTGCGCTCGTTCCTTGGACTTGCCAATTATTATCGGCGATTTGTGGAGGGATACTCTAGGAGGGTTGCTCCCCTCACAGATCTCCTGAAGAAGGACCAAGTGTGGTCCTGGAATGGAGAGTGTCAGGCAGCATTTGAAGAATTGAAGCGGGTGGTAACCGAGGAGCCAGTCCTCGCCCTTCCTGACATCTCCAAACCGTTTGAAGTTCACACGGATGCCTCCGACATCGCCTTGGGTGGAGTGCTGGTACAAGGGGGTCATCCAGTGGCTTATGAGAGCCGAAAGTTGAACGCCACGGAGCGTCGGTATTCGGCACAAGAGAAAGAGTTGATGGCAATTGTACATTGCCTTAGGACTTGGAAACATTACCTATTGGGGTCCAAGTTCCTTGTTAAGACAGACAATTCTGCAGCCAGCCATATTCTCACTCAGCCCAAGCTTTCCGCTAAACAGGCCAGATGGCAAGAGTTCCTTGCTGAGTTTGATATGGAGATTGAGTACCGAAGTGGCCGGACTAATCAGGTTGCGGATGCGCTGAGTAGGAGAGCAGATTTGGCATCATTGGCCCAAATTGCTCAACAATCTGCGAGTCGAGTCTCCACAACAATTCAGGAGCAGATCAAGGAACATCTCGGCCAAGACCTGTTGGCCAAGAATCTGAGACAATTAATAGAAGAAGGCAAGACTCGCAGGTTCTGGATTGAAGGCGATATGATCTACACCAAAGGTCGTCGCCTGTATGTTCCCAAGTCAGGGAACTTGAGGAGGGCACTCATGAAGGAGTGCCATGATACTTTGTGGGCTGGTCATCCGGGTTGGCAGCGGATGATGAGTTTATTGAAGCAAGGCTATTACTGGCCGGATATGAAGGAAGATGTAATGAGTTACACCCGGACGTGCCTGACTTGCCAACAGGACAAAGTGGAGCGGCAGAGACCTGCAGGGTTGCTGGAACCCCTTCCAGTGCCTTCTCGGCCATGGGAGAGTGTCTCCATGGACTTTATCACTTCCCTACCAAAAGTGGGGGAGCACTCATCCATTTTTGTTGTTGTTGACAGGTTCTCGAAGTACGCCACCTTCATACCAACAACGAAGAGTTCTAATGCCACCGAGACAGCCCAACTATTCTTCAAACATGTGGTGAAATTTTGGGGAGTGCCCCAAAATATTGTGAGTGATCGGGATGCCCGATTCACCGGGAAGTTCTGGACCGAGTTGTTCAACATCTTAGGGTCCGAACTCAGCATGACCTCCAGCTATCATCCCCAGAGTGATGGGCAGACGGAGCGGTTCAATGGGATGCTGGAGGAATACTTACGGCACTTTGTGACCGCGAACCAGCGGAATTGGGTGGAGTTGCTGGATATCGCCCAGTTCTGTTTCAACATCCAGCGGAGCTCTTCCTCCAACAAGAGCCCTATGGAGATTATTATGGGTCAGCAACCACTGTTACCCCACACAGTGGCAGCACCTTATACTGGAAGATGCCCACGAGCTTATCAGTTTGCCAAAGATTGGAAGCAGAATTCGGAAGTAGCCAAGACTTATCTTGAAAAGGCTTCCAAGCGCATGAAGAAATGGGCTGATCAGAAGCGCAGACCCAGAGAATTCAATGTTGGAGACCAAGTCCTCATCAAGCTTTTCCCGAGCAGATCAGATCGCTGAGGAGCAAGGACAAGAGACTCATTCAGAAATATTTTGGTCCAGTTCCTATCATCGCAAGGATCGGAAGAGCAGCATACAAGATTGAGCCACCTGGTTGGTTGAAGGTACATCCAGTCTTCCACGTCAGTGCTTTGAAGCCATATTTTCCAGACTTGGAAGATCCATCCCGCAACAAGTCCAAGCGGCCGCACATCAAGATCAAATTCAACATCAGTCCAGCCGTAGAAGACATTCTTGCAGAAAGAAGTGTTGCAGATCCATCCACTGGAGCAGAACACAAGGAATACTTAGTAAAGTGGAAGGGTCGTGGCGAAGAAGACAACAGCTGGGAGACCGAAGACGACCTCATGCCTCTATCTGAGAGGATATCAGCTCAACAATGCCAACCTCAAGCACCAGGATCAAGCTCCAGCACTTATTGCCGAGGACGTCAATAAATTAAGTGGGGGAGGGTGTGAGCATCCTCTTTTATCCATGTACATATGGGGGGGGGGACTCCTTTGTAATTCTAGTAGCATAGATATTTTCTTGTAATTTTCTTTTATTTTATTTTGGGGGTGTTGCCTCCTCAAGAAATGTAATGTCTCCTCCTGCAAGAGCTAAGAATGCATATAAAGCTCTTTGTGGGGGTGTGAGTACTCTTCTGGATAGAAGCTCTTACTCACCGGTTGACTGCCCACAGTCAATGATATCCCAGTTTACACAAACCCCCACACACACTTTTCTGTTGCCTTGTAACCTTTTGATATTAATGAGAAGTGTGCTATTCATATATTGATTTGTTGCCCGTGTCCTTTTTACTGTTGGTTATCCTTGTTGCTTTGTGTGTGTTGCTTACAGATTTTAGGCTTGCTTACTACTACAGTGGTAGGATAGTAAGCGCCGCACGGTTTAAGTGTGCTACCGAAAGCCCCAGACCGTGACACTTAGCATCCTATGTTAATATATCAATTATTGATTTTCATATCAAAGCAATTTCCCTAGCAATTCCTTTTATTAGTGAATCATTAAAGAAAGTTAATTAACAATTTTTTTAATTTTTTTTTGTTATCATGTATCACATTCTACTAATAAAAATAGGAGAGAGAGTAAAAAACTTGATTTTTGAGTTGTTTAGCTAAGTAACTCTAATATAGGTGTCAAACAACTTCTTTAACATCTGACTTTATTGGTTTTTTGAGTTGCCTAGAATAAGAGTCTATGTGAAGCAACATCAATAAAGTTGCTTTAACAAGTTTATTTAGACTGATAATATAATAACACTTTATAAATCAATAAAGTAATAAACAAAATGAAATATAACAAAAAATTTATAGATAGAGAACCGTCCCGAACCATCCTCGATGTTCCGATCGGAACCGTCCCGTCGGGGAAGATTATGAACCGCCGAAGGACCTGGCGGGTCTTAGCGGTTCGTCCACGCTGAACTGACAGTTCCACCGGTTCTGACTCGCCATAAAAAAAAAACCACACACACACAGAACACGGAATGATTTTGGTAGGTGGGGGTTCCGCGGGGGGGGGGGGGGGGGGGGGGGGGGGGGGGGGAAGTGGGTGGGGGGTCGGTCTGTTTAAAAAAAAAAAAAACCTGGTTCACGGTTCACGTGGAACCGGAGCCGTCAGAACCGGCGATTCTGGTTCGGGTCCGGAATAGACCTGAATCGTGCCGATGTCTATTTATAGAAGTTTCTCGTTATGAGTTAGTCTTCATATATATAGAGGTTCCTCTTGTGAGTTGGTACTCCCTTTTAGCTCAACTGTTGAAGAGTTGGTAATCCATATCATCCACTTGTCCGATCAAAATAAAAGATTACAAACGAGTCAAATATTAGTCTAGACCTCTTAAAAAAATTATTGCTAAAATAGGATTTATGGCATATTAATTATCAAAATAACTTACCAAATTAGATTTTCTTTTTTGGTAATGTGTACCAAACTAGATGTAAGTTAGGTGCATTAAAAAGAGAAAAAATTTTGCACAACCCACATTTAGGAGTTGCAAGTCCCAATATCAACTCGCATTTAAGAAAAAAATTATGATAACTGGCATTTAAGAGCTATGTGTCATAATATTATCTCGTATTAAAAAAATGCGAGTTTCAATGGTAACAGGCATTTATGAACTGCGAATTCCAATGGTAAGTAGATAGTAACTTGCATTTAAGAACTGCGAGTTTCAATAGTATCTAGAATATTTAACATGCACAACACATTAAAATGCATATCTTAAATGCAAATTTAATGGTTTATTTCAATAATTAAATTTGATTATATCTTATTCTAGTAATTAATTTTAAAATAAAATATATTTTTTATAAAAAAAAGTTGATTATAAATATTAATCAATTTTGCTCCGTCTCATGAGCCTCACACACTCAAGCATCACAGATTTATAAGATGGTAAAAGTAATCCTCTCACAAAATATTAACTCTCAACAAAAAGAGCAATGGTGTTTTTGATTTAAGATACAATGAAATCTTTAAAAATTTTAGCACATAAAAGAAAATGAAAGCAGATTCTGATGAAGTTTCTGACGGTAGTGAGCAATGAGCAGTGAGTAAAAGTTGGCTTGAATATGTTGCACTAATATCTTCTATCGAAAAATTTGAATTGTTGTTGCCTTATACAATCTTCCTGATAATGATTATCTTTTAATCTTCTTTTCAACAAATGAAGCCGTTGATATCTTGGTCATTTTCACCTGTGGAACTACTTCATAATATTTTAGTCACTTTGTTTTATATTTTTATGATTATTTTAACATCTTATTTTTATCGTCTTCAAATAAGTATTTATCAATGAATAAATAAAAAAAACATTTTTACATATAAACAAATCAAATAAATAATATATAAATAAGCTATAAATACAAATAATTCAAACAGACCATTGGGCCATTTAAAATTGAATATTTGACTGACTTTGATTTTATTGAGTCATAACCTTTTCTTGATATTTGAAGAGCTAAATATATCCGTGTAGAGTATCTGAAGAGATAAGCTATGATTGATCTCGTTAGATTTGAAAAAAAAAAAAAAAAAAAAAAATCTTAAGCATAAAATCTGGCTTCCCAAATTTTCCCTTATCTTCGTACATATGCTTCACAATTAATTTGGATATCTCTTGATCCTTATCTTGGCTTTCAAAAATTGCTAAATAAGAATTCATCACAATACCTATTTTTTGGCCAAGATCATAGTATCCAAGTTTGAATCGTAAATTATTTTGAACAAATTGAATGAAACTTCACATGAAAAAGTATGAAAAACCTTCGATCCGTAAAAACCTTGAATAAAACATTTAAAGAGAAAGTTCTTATTGAATATTAACCAACTTTAATGAAACGGATTAGATGTATCACCTATATATGTCTAACAAGTGGAGTTGGAGCTTATAAAAGATTAATCCAACTTTATTATTGAAAAATCTTTCAAAAATAAATAGTATGCAGATTTGTACTTTCATGATTTTGATCATGCTTGTGATGTTTCTTTTGATAATGCTTCTAAAATACATTATGACAAAACATCTTTCACTACTACTTACAATTGATTTTGCCACATTTATATTTAATCCTTTGAATTAGATTTAAATTTATAGAGGCTCATTTCGATAAATGGGCTTTTGACTCAATTTACTGCGACAGACTGATTTTATAGGCTAGTGATAAGGTTTAGAAGATTGAGCCCAATTGAGGGATGTCATAAGGAGACTCGACTTGGTAGGCTCAGAATAGAGATCGTTGCAATGGTTCGTTCCGCTCTCTACCTAAGTCATTTTTCTTGTACATGAAAAGTAGATTCCAAATATATCTTCCGAGGTTAATTTGAGCTTTGTTGGGCTAAATTAGGGCTTATGTGAAGAAAAATAAGCCTTAAACCCTTTTATATTCAAAATGGGCTATTTTAAATAAATAATAAGTTTCTTTTATGTTATAAAAGCCTTTAGGCTCTTTCCAAGGCCATTTGCATGCCCAACCTATTACTAAAGAAAAAAAAAAAAGCTTCAATCTCAATTGTCAGATCTTTAGGAATGATCCAAAAGTTAGCATTAGCTTCCAATATCAATAAATAGGAGAGTGCTTTTCTTATTTAAGTTAGATTCTGCATATTGCTAAGATTGAGAGTAACGCGGAAACTCTACTGAAATAACTCTAAAAAGAATCAAATCAATAATTTCACGAAGAACGATAGAATCTATCTAATTTGATCTTTTATCACACTAGTGCACTCAAGAAACGGGGTTTGCCTATTCCTCTTCTCACGTCTCTCTCTGTGAAATTCTACACGTGTCATCAATTTAAAACTTTTCTCAAGTAGATCACCGTGTCTATCGTACGTGATCGGTCAGCTGTAGTAACCTTACCATACAAAATTATTCCTTACTACATACTTACTAAATTGGTTAAAAACACTTTATCCTTTTGTTATCATCAAAATCAAATAAGGGAAATTAAATTATATTTTTTTAGGAAGTGTCAATTAAATGCTCACATTTTTTTTTTACCCTTCAAAAAGCTTGAATGTGTTTGGAGGCGATAATTATAAGAACCGTGCAAACTTATAATGTAGGTCATCATTATTTCGAAAGCATTAGTGCTACATTGTAGCCTTAAAACTACAAATGGCAAGATGGGAAAAAAAAAAAAATTCAATATACGCATAGCAAACCAAAATCAAAATAAAGCTAATTTACAAAGTTGGTATCATAGTCTAGAGAGAACAAGCGAAGGATATGGCTTAAAAAGGGGGAGAATTCAACAATCTTGAATAATTTCCTAGTTCTGGCTTAGTCTAGCTCCTGAGCCGTGCATGTCAGCAGTGTTTTTGACTAAAAGAGAGGTTAACAAAATGATAGATGTTGGGATTTTATTTTATTTTTCAGTGAGGAAGGTAATTATAATAACTACCAACTTTATGGTGAAACAGGATTTTATCGAGCCACTATGTCATGATTGAGATAATGTCCCGAATGGTACTTGAACTTTAGTAAAATATGTAATAGATATCCGTATATTGAAATTAATTATTTAGTACTGTAACTTTGAAAATGATCAATTTAACATCTAAAAAAAATTTCAAATATCTAATTACATATTTCATTAAAGTTTAGGTACCATTTGCAACATATATCTATGGGATTCCATGGGTGAGATTAGGCTGAAACCTTTAAGAATTATTCGGATGTCAGCACATTTGATCTTTCTTTTCAGCACAATTCTTTTATATAAATATCATTTGCACGAAAAAAATCCTAAAATTGACTCCACTAGAGTCAAGTCAATTCCATGAGGGAAAACAAACCAATCCAGAGCTTAGGAAGTTCATTTTATTTTCAAAAACTAATTATTAAAAATAAGGTGGGACATATAATAAACTACATATATGAAATACTTAAGTCTGCACATTCATCCCATTTAGATACTATATTTATATTAGGATTAATTGTAAAAATATGACTTGTGTTTTGACTAATTTACAAATACATGATCCGTGTTATTTTTTTGATAAATAGGCGATCCGAGTTTCATACAAAAATGTCGTCGTTATTTAATAACTTTAGAATGATACATGTTAATATTTTATTGGCAAAAAGTTTTACATTTTTTTTTCAATTTTCTCATTTAAAAAATGTAATTTTTAATATTTTATTTATTTAATTTTATTTAGTAATATTTTTATTAAATTAATTTTTTTTAAGACCGATAAGACTCTGGCACATATCCTTTTAATACTATTTAATTATAATGATACTTTTTTATGAAACTTAGACATATATTTGTATAAAGAAAATTAACATGTATTTTTGTAAATTGATCAAAATACAGGTTATGTTTTTATAATCAATCTTTTATATTACAATCATCTAATGTCATCTATAAACTTATAAAGTTTATGACTTTGTATTTATTCTTAATAAGCCCTTTGGTTGTAGGTTGATATTTTAAGTGAAATTTATTAAATAGATTGACGTAGAGGTTTGAATTGTGGATCTTGTACGATGATAAGATCAACGTCACACCCATTTAATTTAAAAATTTAAATTTATAGATTTGATGTAGATTTTTCTATTTATAACTTAAAAGATTATGATACATTTTATTTACTTCATTGACCTTGGGGAAGTAGAACTTAATACACCAGAATTAATATTTTATTTGATTCACCAACACTAGTTATATTAAAGGTCTGCCGGATGATATGCAAAAGAACAAGAGTTTCTTAGTTAAGGAATAATGTAGAGAGCATAATGGACATGATCTCGGCAACAAACATGTTCTCCCACCCCTACTAATTGGTTTTAGTGGCCAAAAGGCAAAAGACCATTCCCAGCATTTTTTTTTTCCTTAAGTCCCAAGTATGTCTACTTGAACCTGATAAAATTCCAACCTCAAGAAGGGAACCAAAAAAAAAAAAAAAAAGGAATCTAGTCATGTGAATTTAGTCGACAGTAAAATCTTTATAATTCTCATTTGGAATTCATTCCATACACATGGCAATCTTACATGATAAATGATTTGTTAGGACACTCTTGCAAGTGAATTGAGCCTACTTGCATGCTACTTAGGTTCAACTCGATAATTATTAGAACTCGACTCAACTATAATCGAGCCATATTCAAACTTGACCTACTTAAATAACTATTGAGTTTGGGTTTCAAAATAATCAATTCAAGCAGGTTAAGAGTATATTCGATATTTTTGTATTTCCTATGTTAAAAATTATAAACTTATGTTTTCCTGCATTTCAAAACTTTTTTTTTTTCTTTTCATATCCAGTAGTATACAGTTATTATATCTCCAAATCTCAATTTATATTTTAGTCCAATTAATTTTTATAAAAATAATTAAGCTTAATTATTATTACTTTAAGTTGAGTTTAAGCTTAAATTAAAACTCTGTAAAGCATCGATCGAGCTTGAGTTTAGAGTTTTTTGTTTGACTTAACTTGATTTTAATACAGTGTTGGTTTGACCCAATTCGTTAGAAGGTCTTATGTCATAGGAACCCAAGGTTATTGCATATTGAAAATGTTGACTCTGGAAGGAGATTCTGTTTACCAAAACAGCAACGGAAATTGCAAAGTGTGCACCGATCCAATATTTTGGATGATTGAAAATTCCACAAACGAAACCACCTTCAGTTGTTACCATCGAGGTCGTGTCATTACAAGCGACTAGGAATCAACACTGACCAAACCTGGCCAGGACCTGTTAGGTCATGCCAATCAGCCATTCATGAGTCGGTTCATGATCCATTGAATTATCTATTTATTATTTTTTTAAAAAAACAAAATGTTATAAAATAATTGTTAAAGTAATTTTATTTTCAAATATACAATGGAAAATAGGAAAAAATAAAAAAAATAATAATAAAAAATAAATTTCGAATTGACTATAATAACATTTTAATTTTAAATAAAATTAGACCTAATAATAAGAGTCTTTAGCCCACTAATACTAGGTCGGATTGGATCACGGATCAAACCTAATCGGTATTGATGTATTCATGTGACCATTTGAATTCCCTATGGTTAGGTAGATGCTACATTCATGTGACCATGAGATGAAAGAGAAACGAAATGAATGAGAGAAAAACGAGGCAATTGTTGGAATACAGCATTATTGGATCTCCAATGATGGTTTGAGGAACTCATGTGTGTTGCTAGTTTGATGGATGGGTTTGTATTGACTTATAAATTAATATGATGTGGACTCGTCATACTTATATTATTCCTTTCTGACCTTTCATATAGTCTAAAGCTTTAATGAAAATATGTCACTTCTACTAATTTAGACCCAAAATTCCGATTTTCACTCAAACACACATTAGTTTTCCAATTCAAATTTACGCATCGGTTGATTCCAGATCGTTCAAATTATAATATTTTTATTGCGCGTGGTTCTTTATGTTTCCATCCTTGTTAATATAAAAAATATTCTTATCAAGGTTCTTATTCGACAATTTGGTTACATTGAACAGTGTTTGATATTGGATCGGTTAAACCACAGATAAATTATATGAAAAGTGTGTAATACTATGGTTGAAGTGTTTAAAAAGATGAATCAATACTTAAGGATAAATTCATTTAAGATATTAATGTTTTAAGTGGTTAAAAAAAAATAAATGTTTTACAAATGGAGTGAAGTAATGCAATATCTCATTTTTATTGTGAGAAATATTGATTTTTTTTATTAATCACTTGAAATGTTGATACCTTAATTAAAACTATCTCGGATATTAGTAGTTCTCATATAATTTACCTGCTAAACTATCCTCTTATTTGATATTTTGCCTAATGGTTTGTTTTTAGTTTTATATAAATTGATTTTTCATGTACGAAGTGAATTGGGTTCAATTCTTTCTTTTTTAATCCTATTACGTATGATTAATCAGAGATAATATTGAAAAACTTAAGGAATGAAATATTGAATATGGAAAGCAACCTAAAGTTAATTAGATTATTGATTAAATGGTCGATTATTTAATGGCTCAGATTTATATCCAATCATTATTACATCATTGAAATACTTAATGTATTAATTACTATATTTATTTTATAGTTAATGCTACTTAGAGTAATCAATTTTCACTTATTAATTATGTTTAGTAAGTAATAATTATTTTTTTTTTTGCATCCAATAAGTTTAATTTGAATTGCTCTAAAAATTTCGCTGGAAAATTTTATGCGATGTCATTTTTTGTCCCATCAATCATTCAACAATCTAGATTCATGTCCAAATTCGATGGCTTGTCATTTTCTGTTTCGTGATCATCTAATAATCCAGATTCATGTCCAATTGTGATCATATTATTGAAATACTTAATATATTAATTGCTATAATTATTTTAGTAGATAGATGGTTTACAACCTAAGAAGTTCCAACTTTACAAACTTAGTTTTAATTAAAGGATCTTGTTAAAATTTTGTGTCTAATATATATTGTAAAGTGTATATTTGTTATTTTATAAACAAGAATATACTTGTTATTTTGTCCTTCCCACATCTCTGTCCACAAGACATGACCAAATCCAAAGAAATGTTTGTCCTAAGATAAGATCAAAGCAGAGTTCATCACTACCACTAGACACTAGACATCCATGCTAAGTGCAGATACAGTTGCTTGTTTTTGTATTGTATTTGGGCATCTACTTTTTGAGTTTCAAATAAACGTGTGAAGGCCACTCATGAGTGCCCATTAGGGTTTCACGCGCAAATGCATGCATACTTTCAAAACACGCAATGCCTAATGTTACTGTTGCTCTTTTTGCATAAATGCTGAACAGCTCGCCATCCATTGCTTACTAAGCGCCATAGCCATCACCATACAAATTTACAATCTAATTTAAAAAGCAAAAGGAGGCCCGCCCTCACCTAATCTCCTATTGCTTCATGGCCGATGCACTTTCCTTTTATACATTTACAGTAATGATACGTAAAATTCTAACAAGCATGTCCTTGCATTTATTATGAGACTATATAAAAAAAACTTGATACTAAGGCTGAATTTCCCAGCCAAAACCCCCTTTTTCTTTGAGTCTAACTTCTTGGTTTAGGTGACAAAATCCAATAAATATCATTCACACACACACACATATATGTATATATATTGAGATGATTTAAGGAGTTTGGATTGATAAATTTAATGTAGGGATTGTTAGATTAATCTTTTTCATTAAAATATATGTATTCTCTTAGGTAGGTCTATACACTCATAAGGAAAGTTAATATCTTCTACATAAATATATTTACTTTCATCCCTTGAACATTCAGGTGGGGTGGTCTTATGAAAATCATTAGGTCCAAGAGTATATGTCCTAAGCCAAACCAAACCTCACCATTTGAGACAAATTTTAGAGATTAATGAAATCATAAAGTATTGTGAATTTTTTTCTTCTAAAAATCAAATAGCATTTCAGGTGAAGAGCAATCAAACTTCATCTCTACACCATTTCTCTTAGATCGTATGAAATGCAGAAGCATGCAATATGCATGTGACTATGAAAAATGAAAATCTGACGATCTATGAT